>CM029923.1:33065090-33376045 GCA_017639245.1 Myiopsitta monachus
AAAAACTCTGCCAATAAAAGTTCTATGTACACACACAAAGGTTGTTAATACTCATGGTATTTTCAAGCCTGACACCTGGAGCTTCATGACACATGTCAGACTTCTACAGCCTCCTAGGAAAGCTGTGTGCACAGAGGTCTTTGTCAGACACTTCCTCTGATTCATATTCTCTATGACATGTGCTTATATCACTGTTACTCTGGTTAATAAACTGACCCTGAAAACATACCACAAATCATCATCATGGAAGAGTTTACATCTCAACTTCCTGACTGGATTCAAAGTTCAAATGATAAACTCATCTGTGGGTGTCCTGCTCTTCTGGCTAGTGCAAAATCTGTTACTAGCTCAGAACTATTAATCTTCCAAAAAGAACTACACCACCTTACTTCAGATGATAGCTTTGTGGTGGGGAACGCAAGAAAAGTTGTATGGCACTCATTGCTGACCCTTGCCATTAAAATGCCATTTACCAACTCTTCAAACAAGGGATTCAAATCCAGCGGGCAGCTCACCAAGAAGATCAAAGTCAGTAGGAACTCTGCCCAAGTAAGTATTAGTAAGTGAACAAATAAGGCACTTATCCAGAATGCAAATATTTCTTCATTATTCAGCATGTGGAATTCCCATTGAAGGAAATGAAAGTACCATGTGTGCAGAAAATGCAAGCGATATCTACAGCATGGATCAAGGGAAAGAATTTTGCCTGCAGTGTTACAAAATCTTAATCATTCACATAGCTCAAGAACCTCAGGCTGTGAAGGAGAAAAAATGGTTGTACATACTCGGTATGAGAATCACACCATCCATATTTCAAAACCTTCTGAACTGGAATAGGGCTGTTTTTTCCATGCAAAACCCATTGAGTTTATTCACTTGTTCAGTTTGGTAACCAGAACAGAGATTGAGGTTTTGCAAATAAAACTAGGCTAATTCTTATACTCAATTAAAAGTATTGTGATATACTTAAATGACAATAACTTAGTTTTATATTTCAGAAACACAGCATTTCTAATGCTAAACTACAGGCAAACTGACTTTTGCACCATCATTTATAACTTTTTGAACAAGAATATGGTACCTGCTTCTGTGTTGGCAGTCCTAGAGGACAGAAGTACTTTATTTTAGTTCACCATTCCAATATGGAAATCAGAGAACTTGCTCTCCTGTAGCCAAGATTCAGAATTAGACTTTATTTACAAGTAATTCAAGGCTTCACTTGACTGCAAGATGCATCATTCATAGACAATGATTTTACTTGTAAACTTAAAAGCCAGACAAGTGACAAACTGACACAAATACATCTGCAACTAAATGGCTGAGGTATGAATCATTATTCATAGAGGCCAGGCTACCCAAGAATCAGCGAAGTTCTTCTGATGGTTAATATTCTTGAAAGTGTTTGCAAATACCCCAAGTTGCATGTTGTTTTCTCATTGTCATTCACCATTTGCTATTCCCTGTCAAAATGTTTCGGTCATTAAACTAAAGAGCAGAAAATATACCACATGCCCAGTCACACACTGTGAATAATAAAAGTAGACAATTTGTGAATGGCTTGCGAACAAAGCCAGATCTGGAACAGAATCCATACAAACTTCTTAGCAGACATCTGAATAACAGACCTCTTCCCATTGAGCAGCAATGATTTGCAGGTTGCTTCTCAATTAAAAAGAAAACAGTTAAATTCATGAAGCTCTGTGATTTGAAAAGTGCTATTAGTGTAGTCTTAATATTTCATCTCTATTTCTCCTTTCAAAGTGGCTGTCAGGAGATTACTTCAATTTACCTTTTCTGTTCTGACAAAAATAACATTTGTTGCAACTTTAAGTCGAAAATGCTTATTTGGAACATATGCCAAAGTACATTACAAGGGAAAATTGATTATCTCAGAACTAAGAATCCTAAGTCCAGGAAACACAAAGAAAAAGTTAAATATTACAAGAAACCTAAGCATGTAAAGATAAGTTTAATGGGTTCAGCTTTAATTCTGCCCTACTATACTTTTTAGAAAACATGCTGAGAATTGACTGAAACTCCTAACTGTTCAATATCCAGTATGCAAAGTGCCTTGTTATTTTGTTCTCTCTCAGAGAGGCTGTACAGAGCTCTCTTTCCTACTGAACCAGCACCCAGCCATTTTGTAGCAAAGATACACGTGACCATCTAGTTCCAACTTTTCTTAAACAGTTACACAACAAAGCTAAAAATCGACTTTTGCAGGCATTCATATTACTAAGTCCGAATACTTGCAGAAAGCTAGCTCAAAAGGGAAAAAAAAAAAAAAGTTAGTTTAGTGTTATCAGCCACACAGCTCACACACAAATGGAGTAGATTACCACAATGGCTAAGTTGTGCTCATTGCTCGGTTTTTCCATTTGTTTAAAGATTGATATTCTCATGGCACCTCCTTGGACTAAGATCAGTGCATCCAATAGCGAAACACAGCATTAGACCTTTATAGTGTGAGCGCTACAACATAAATCTACACTGCCCACATCTGTTCTCAGTATAGAATACCCCTTTCCCAAAGCAGGAGTTTTACAGATGATCAGATTACATTTTCCATGTTCTGCTCATGGTGCTCATTTTAGATGGAATCTTTTTCTACGCAGATGAACACAAGGCCTGTGTGCTATTTAAGCTGCAATTAAGCCCTCAGAAATAGGTCTTAAATGATGCATAGGCTGTTGTCAGCTCTCTAAATTTCACCCTATGTAATTTTTTCCATCACCCACTCACATTATGTTATTGTCTATGGCTTCAGAAAATTACTACTAGTGCATTCATAACTTCCATTCAACAAAGAGGCTCAATGATTATTTTCTTTAACGCCCTCTGAGCTTCCCATATTGGCTGTTGTGCTTTTTCAAGTACATTCCCCCGGCATGAAATTTCTCTTCCATCTTATATGAGGAGTATAATTTAGAGTTCACCCTGCAATATCTCATCAGGGAAAAAGAATTGGATATGCACCATTTCTATTCTTAACATTATAGTGACCTCTAGAGTAAGAAATGCTGCATACCTGATAAATCAGCTGGATAACTAAGAGAAGCAGAAAGTAAGATGCAGACTACCATGAGATGCTTGCTCTCAGGAAAGGTTCTGGGAGCAAGGCACTGTGGCAGCATAGAGCACTCAAGGCTGAGGTAGATCTGGGTCAGCTGGTAACTTGGGATAAGCATCTGGCCATGACACAGCCTTCATGGGTACTTCCAGGAGTCCCACAACAACCCCATGCAGTATCTTATATTTTGATTCACATCCCAAGGACCTAGAAAACTTAAGGTTTACATTGATTGGCAACACTTCATATAGAATCAGTTACTTTCTCTTATTTCCACTTTGCAAAAGAATAATATTTCAAGATCTGAACACATTCTGAGCTATATATCCTCCACTGAAAGCATTCCTGTAGCAATCTACGATATGTATTTAGTTTTCTTTAATAATATCAGTTTCCTTTGTTTTTTCCTTTGGCTGAACATTTACTAAAATATCAATTAAAATATTTCCTAAATATGAGTGTATTTTTTTTTAAGGTTTTCCTTTTTATAAGGCATCAAAAGCACATTTCAAAAAGACTTAACTTAAAAGTAGACTTTATTTGTCATCACCTAGATTTCTCCAGGAAACTCCTGTGGTCTCTTATTGGTGAATTACTAAAATACAGCTTCACCCTCAGAATGAGAGTGGAAAACAACTGCTTTACACCATGTTGACCGAACTGCCTCTTAGGTATAGTCGAGATATAAAAAGACCAAACAACATGTCAGTAAGGGTAAGAGAATTCATTAAGAGACACATTGCTCCCATTCAGGCCCCAGTCAGACTAGAACAATATGGACAACCCCTGGCATTTTCAAGAACTACCCTCAGAATTAGCTAGCTAAGTTACACTGTCACTCAACTGCCTAAAAATTTCATTTTACAAACCAAGTTGTCTGGACTTTTGAAACTGTCTTGCAATTCAGAGACATTTGGGGTGATGGTTTTATTTGCACAGTGATTGCCTTAAACAACATATGATAGGTCCTCAAAGCCAGCAACATTTTTCTTCTTTTTCCAGTATAAGTCAGCTATTTTTGTTCACTCTTTCCCTTATGTGAAGTCAGGCCCATCTGTAACAAACAGGTATGGTCACAGGCAAGCCCTGTGAACTTCTGCTGACTGGAAAGCAGTAAGCAATTTTCTCTGATCTTCTGTATTACTTCAGCACAGCTCTCAGTAAATTTAAGAACAGCATTGGTGAAAGTTTTTCTGTTAAAAGAAGTCCTCTAAGAATTACATTAATACTTAAAAAGCCCTTTGAAGAGGTATCATGCACTACAAAAGGCTTTTCTATGACTTTTAAAAATAGCATTTTCCAATAAGATGAAAAGAAAGCCTCATGCTTAAGGTTTCAAAAAGTAGATAGCTTGTACTGATTTTCTACATTAATTCCATTTATGAACAAACCTAGCACATACTTTTTCATAAAACCATAAAAGGTTCAACCATCGAATAAACAGAGGTCAACATTAAGGTTTTTCAGACAGGAGCAAGTGAAACAGCAAGGTCCACAACCAACTTGGTATAAAAACCTAGGGTACAGAGTTCAAGCAATAAAGGATACAATAGGTTTCTGGAGAAAGGAATTATTTTTTCCAGACTACCTTATACACCAACAACATGAATGGACATGGCAACCAGCAAGCAGCAGTCAGGGACAGGCTCACCTAACTTTAGCTGAAACCATTCTGCACTAGGAGACTAGACAAACACAGCACCCAGTGACCACAACTGCAATCGCACACAACAGAAGCGCAAGTACTTACCACCTCTGCAGCAATGCTAGCAGCTTGACCATCCTCAGAAGTAGAGGAAATCTGATCCCACAAGGACAATCCCTTTGACTAGAAGTCTCCTTGCATCCACCAGATGCCCAGAAAGGCCCTGCTGTAAATCATCAAGTTCTTGCACATCTTATTGGGCAACTAAAGACAACACTACCCTTTTGCTACAGGAGGAAACTGAGCTAAAACAATGCAAAAATGTCTAGATGCCACCACAGTGGGGCTGCAGGTACTTTAGGTTAATCCTAAAGACTGCAGGGAAGTTAATGGGCCTTCAGCGCTGCAGCTGTGAGGTACCTCCAGCTGATAGGCCTTAAACTGCATCTTCTTTTCTTAAGGGGGCCACGTGGCTGCAGCAGTACATACAGCTCTTCTCTGAACCCACTTTTGGTTTTGCTCAGCAGCACTGTGTGAGCCTCCTAGCAGTCCCAAGGTGTCTCTACGGCTGCATGCTGAGACATCCCATCCCCAAGCCTTAGCACACATTCAGGCTGATGAATGGCCGTGGTACAGAACTAGATGAGTATGGTAAGTATGCCTGAAGTGTAGTCGCTCTCAGCATGCAGATTCAAAGAGGACTCAACCAGTGACATGGCATGTTGTCTGTAATGCCATTCAAGGCAGAAGACACCTCAGAGGTAAAGGACCTGATTTAGATGCAAAGAAGCATAGAGGGCTGGAGGTGTGTCCCTGTACCACTTTGGAGTTAAAGACACATACACATATATACACACGCGCAAGGCTGTGATGCAAATCACCCAGCAGAAATGAAATCTCCAGAGGAAGTCTAAAGCTGGGTCAGTGTGGGGAGATGGGTTGCACAGTTTGTTAGTGGATGCAATCTGACCTAGAAGAAAGCCACCAAAGCCTGCAAATTTATTTACGTGTTTTACATGTTACCTCCTAAAATAAAAATCAATATGTGTCAGACTGGTGATGTTTAAATGTATAATTCTCTTTATAGTGAACTGATGCTTCCCCCTGCCTGCATGATAAGTAGTTCTGGGAACACAAAATAGGAAAAGACCTTGGAGAGGAGATAAGAGGGGCTCAAGAGACTTGAGGTTACTGGAAGCACTGGAGGAGGAAACAGCAAAATCAAACTCTCAAAAACTGCTCAAGGTCAAAACCAATGTGCATCATTGAGATGTACTGCTTTGTTTCCTAATCTCTGAGTTAAGAGAAATAGAAGAGCAGACTCATTGTGCACATTCTTCAGGGCAGGACTGGGAGACAAACAAGTAGATAAGTAGCCACAAGTCAATAGTCCAACAGACAATAAGAAAAGCAAAGTGAGAATGAGAGGACAAAGCATGCCAAGAAGGGGAGCCCTGCTCTTCCAGGACTGAGCCATGCATGCAAAACGAGCCATACTGGGGCCCTGTTTCATTAGGAGCTGAAGGAAATACTCTGCATGGAACAAATACAAAAGTCAGGGCTTAGTCTTCATTCTTACTGTCATGCAAAATGTGAGGATGCAGTTATCTTTTTTAAGAGCACCTGGGCTGATCAGCAGTCATTGCCAACCTGTAACCACTGTGCTGTTTGTAACATTTATTATTTTTTACATCTCTGATTGTGTTTCAGCCTATTCCTGACCCAGAAATGAAAATAATTAACCCTGCTGTTGTTATTCATTATCTACTCTCTTCCTCACATAATAAATGTTTGGCTCTTAAGTGAGGAGCAGTGGGCAATGACTGAAGTCTTGTGGGCCAAGCTGGGAGACACTTCCAGCAAGGCTTTATAAATATAAGTAGAAGGGTGATGCATTGGACACTGTGGTTTATTATAGTTTGTAAGAGTCTCAAAGTGTGCTGGGTTTGTATCTCTGCTCTATCATGCTGCTCCTTATTGAATAACTTGCATATTTAAGAAAACAGTGATGCTCCTGTCTCTTCAGTGGCATACACTTGGCTGCCACTCTGTGTGATTATACTGGGTTACAAATGCACGAGGGAATGCAGTGGATAGTGTGACAGCACTGGGGACATAGGTGTGGGGCAAGAATATCCCAATTTGGAGTGGATGGAAAGCTTAACATGACAAAGTCATTATATGAATAATCTAAATTTTTCTGTTGATAAAACTAAGCCAACTTTTCCAGCAGAGAAGAAAAATCACTGGACAGTGTCCTTCTATGAGACCACACTCTCAATCCCGCCAGAAAATTTAGCATACAGTGCTATGGTGAGGACTATTGGTGCCACAGGCCTGCCAAGAGCACCTAGGAGAGCCCTTTGCCCTTGCAAGAGAAAGCACCCACATCTAGGAGAAGTTGAAACATGTGTGCCATCTAGGGCATTCACAGGTTTGTTGCTTTGGCTACACACCAGTTCCTCCTCAGGAACGAGTAATAGTCATTTACAATGTTGTTTCTCAATCAGTTTAAGCCAGTTTACGCAGGCCACCAGAAGACAAAGTCAAGCCCTCTTACAGAAACTCATGCACACTTCTTGTGCTGCCAGTTCCTTTGTGCACCAACAAAAGCATTTGTCTGGCCAAGATTTTCCTTTGTAGTGTTAGTTTTAACACAGATCTGTTTCTTGGCCTTCTTCTCTGAAAGAGCATGGAAGAAGGGAACATACAGGATAAGGAATGAGAACGGGCAGGCAGCAGCACAATCATCCAGAAGTAGTGACAGCTTTTCATGACTTTAGATGATTATGAAATTATGGCACTAGTTGTATGACACCATTCTTGGATAACTGGATAACTAGAACTTCCTAAATAAGGACTGCAAGAGATAAATATTTAATGAGCTAATAGATATACATGACATGCAGTTAATACTCTTTCTGGGAACAAATGCCTAATTATTCAATTCCTCTAAAAGACAGTCATTTGTTAAACATGCATGTGAGCAAAAGTAGTCTAATGTGAACATCTGAGATTAGTTAATAATGAAGAACATGAATGTGGTCAAAATGCACAGTCATTCAGAACCAAAACATCATTTGGACGCGAGCAATGTTTTTGTGGCATTCAACCAGTTCTCTGAGGATTTTGTGAAGTTCTAAGGCTTTGTAGTATCAGGCTCCTTTCTGACATTTGGAAGCCAGGTATCATAAAAAGTTTAAAGGCCGGGGAAGGGGGGAGAAAGGAGGCAATGAAGAGGGGGAAACATCATGGAAGGGAGGTTTCTTTCCAGCTCAAAAGAATCTATTGAGGAAAAAATAGCAATTTTCTCATTGAACCCTGAGGCCTTGCTGCCTGAGGTGCAAGTTCTCAATCTGACTTTCCTAGCATAATCCTCTGTAAAACAAAGTCGAGGATGGTATGTACTTAGGGTGACAGCCATGGGAGTAATTTTCCCAAAAAATACTTTGAAACATTACTGTTTACTTCTCACTGTATGAATAGAAAGTCTGTGAACTGAACTTCCACAAAGGCATGCTTTGAAAGGGAAGACTTCAGAATACTTATTTACTTTAACTCATGTTTATTGTCCTCACCTAACTTCTACTCAAAGTTGAGCTTTATTTGTAAATGAAACCAGTTTGGGTCAGATTCAAGGCCCATCAGGTGAAAATGAATGAAGTCTCTCTGCCTCACTACATCAGCTCAGGTTTTAGCCTTGAGGGCAGATTCTCAAACGATTTTAGAGAAAAGTTTCACGTGTTCACTATGCCTACCCAGGGCTATGTTACCAGAAACAGTCAACCACCACACTAGGGGACAATCAGCACCCAGGCTCCGATTGTTGAAGGCTGAGTTAGATTCTGGTCACTTATTTGGGTGCCTATATAGAAATGAGGCTCTCTGCATACCTTGCCTGGAGCAAGCAGCCTCAGAAAATAGGATTTACCAGCTTCCAGATCTGTCTGGGTTCCAGAGGCATTACTCATGAAAAATTCAAAGAACGGAAAAAAAAACAAATGGTAAAATAAAATAAAAGAAAGATCAAACAATATTTTTACTAGATTAAAACCTGACTCATGGATTTCTGATGTTTTGGGGTTTTTTTAACCAGTTTAAATTTAAAACTGTTAAATTAACAGACCCATCATATTTACTTATTGATTTGTCAAGCAGCACCAAGTCAGTATACAGGCAGAACTGTGTATGATGTAAATATAAAAGGGTATCCCAGGCAACTGCAGCATTCCCCATAGTAACAAGTCATGTGAACTCTTCAGAAAATGTAAATAAAACCATAAAGTCATGTCACTGTGCACGAAAAATCCTGCAGAGTAGATGCCCTACAGATATGAACTCTGTAATAATCTATCCTCCCTGGAAACCTAGGTGATTTTTTCCCCACAGCTTTGTGTGTATGTGTGTCTGAAAGGAGTTCCCTTCACTTAATTGCTTGCATTCGGTCCTGGGGCTTGTTAGTACGAAAGAGACAAGTCTAATTTTGCTAATCCATGCTGTGAAGGGAGTCAAACACCATTTCCTGTATTCTCCGCCAGTATGAAACAAAATCACACTTCTATCAGGTTCTTAATACTATCTCACAAGATAAACTTCTGTTGCTAATAGTATCTGACACATCTATGTATGAGCACACCAAAAAAACTTCAGGACAAACTGATCCCTGGTGTAACTTTATTGAATTTACTGGAATTAAACTAGGTACTAACCTGGCATATTATGGGGTCAAATCAATAAACTGGAGAGCCTCTTCTTCCTGCAGGCTCACCTTGACAGTCAAGGTTAATGGTGCCAAGCAGAGCTCTTGCCACTTTCCTGAAGTCACCAAAAGCTTGAACTGGGATTACACAACAGTGACAGACAGCTATTGTAAGGGTTCTGTTTTTCCTTCCTCCTCTTCAGATAGCAGAAATTTGGGCAAGAAAGAAAAGTTCAAGTCAGTGTAGTTCACCAATTCCTCATGAGTGTCTGTGCCAACATCTGAAAAGTCAAAGGGAACACATCAAAACCACCAGCATAGCAGATTTTAGGAGAGCAGTAGAAGAGGTAAACTATGAATACAAGACCTGCAATTTTGCAAAGGAGATTAGGAAGAACATGGGAATCCCAGAGGGAGACCCTCAATACCGAAGTCCCTTACCAGAGTTCAGAATTCTGCTAACTTTGGCATAATTTGCTATTAAATCAAATGGACTATCTTTTCTTACCTTCTAATCCTTCAGAAATAAGTAATTGCCCAAATAATTACTTTTTATTTTTCCTAAGGTGGAAGCCTAACAACACTTTACAAAATCTACTTTTGTTGATTTTACTAGTTTGTTTTTTTTTGGGGGGGGGGGGGTGGAGGGGAAGTGCTGCCATTTGAGAGACTTTGATCTTTCCAGCTTTACCTCTTTCAAAATCAATAATACATTTCTCTTCACTTGGGAAACACTTATGGAAGAGGAGAGAAAATACTATTCAAGAAGGATAATCTTTTGTATCAATACTTTCAAGTTTACAGGATCCATAATCTGATCAATGCCCCTGTGTGATCCCACTTTGTTTGGGTGGGATCTGTCTTTCATTGTTGATCTGGACAGCCCAGGACTGGACTCATCAGAGCACTCTAGAATCTGCTTCAACCTTAGTATCAATAATGTACAGCAACCAACTTTGGCAAGGGCAGCAAAACATATCCCACCTCCAAAAGCTTGATGACCCTGCTTAAATGCAGCTCAAAAACAAGGCAGGAGTGGGTAGGAGAGAATCTTAACTTAAGGAATACTGTCAGACTTGTTTCAAACTGTGAAATTTGAATCTAATTGCAAATCTTTATTTGTGTATTGCATTAATAGCAGGAAGGCTCCCTGCAACCACGAAGCTAAGACAGCAGACTAAACAGGTGGATACAGGAGGACATCCATGTAACATGAAGGTCTTCTGATTACAATGGCAATTACAAGGCTTTAGGAGAGGCTAAGTGAGACTTCACACTGATGTGGCAGTATGAGCAACAGCTCCCTGTTTCCTCGTTTAGGCACAAACTCCTTCTGCACCTCAGGATTTTTGCACTGCACTGTTATCGACCTGCTAGGCTGGTAGATAACAGTGGTGTATGTATCTTTGTCTTGCCTTAATAATTAATAAGCAAGCTCCTCCCACCTCCAATGGAGAAATTAGCATGTCAAGACAGCCTTTACCCAGTTTATCACTGAACAAGTGAGGCAGAAAAGCTCTTAAGTTAGGGGTAATATTTTGCAAATAAAGTTTGCTCATCTGGTTACTGACTAAGGTACACTAAAGTAAATGAAATTGTCCCAGAGTTCACTTCCATCTCCCACTGACACTCTTGCCTGGCAGTAACTTTGGACTCCACACAAGAAGTCCTCATGTCATGTAGTAAAAGGAGAAAGATCACATCAATCTACTAAGATACCCATGTGTCTGAGGTATTGTAGGGTACTTGAGAGGATATATTTTGTTTACAATTTATAGCATCACCACACAAGGGTTCATCTTAAATGACATGTTCATAGAAGACAAACCAAAGAAGTGCTACCTTTTTGGCAAAGTGTTTTACAGTACAATGTGAGTTCAACAGATTGGAAATTGTAAATGCCTATAGCAATGTTCAGAGCTGCTTTGACACACATTGTACCTTACATATCTCCTAACTGCGAGGGCATCAACTTGCAGCTTCTGCAGAGAGCACTGTAACTTGGAACAACATATATTCTGCCAAGGTGAGTAGCTCCGGAGAGGAGGTTTCAACACCAGAGTGAGGGGAAATACAGCATCCAAGAACCTCAGTTCTGAAAGGCACAGGAGAGGCTTCAGATAGCTGTAAGGGTGATAGCTATTAGTGACCACATATCTGAAATTCAAAGAGGTGGCTACTTTTATGTGGTACATACCTGTGTTGTCCATCTTTGGGCCTGCTTCCTACCTGCTTCAGCAATGTGTCCATGAAAGGCTGGCAGCCCGCCACCACCAAATACATCTGCTGGAGCACCTGTGGACACAGACCCCTTGCAGCAAGTGACAACCTTTGCAGAATTAAGCTCTTCTCAGGCTATTTGTCAGATTGTCTGTACTGATAACCTTCACAAATGTAGGATCTCAGACATGTGCACAAGGCAATATTTGCTCATTTATTGTTATAGGCATTTGGCAATACATGGCAAGAATATGACCATTACCAGTGAATAATACTTCAATAAAGTAGCTCTCTACTAAAGCAATGACTCTGAAAACAGATACTGTACTGTGTATAATAACAAGAAAATATCTATCTATTGTTGAAATAACCTTCCTAACAAGAACATTGCAGGCCCTGTTGTTCTCTATAGATGTTAAAGGAAATCTCCCATCATCACCATCCCAAAGAAGTAAGTACACTATTTTGGATAAGTGCCCATGTCTCGGACACACCATACGGTAGCTATGTCTTCACAATGTGTTAGTTATATTAAAATATTTATGACATTTGCATGAGCTATGCAGAAACTTCTCAGTGCCATTTACAGTCCCACCGAAGGACAAATCTGGAAGTTATCTGACATAAATGATTGAAACTGCCATTCCTCAGTGACCAAGGCTGCAGAAACTTGGAGCAAAAACTGTATTAATGTGCCCTATTCACATTATCCCTGTGGCCACCCTCCCTGCCCTACCTCTCATATACATGCATTGCACAGATATTCTAGTCCACAGAAGAAAAGCACTTCCTTGGAGCAAATGAGCAGAATCAGTGAGAACAAGGCTTAAAGGCAGCAGGTTTACAAGAAACTATACCTCAAAACTAAATGCCAGAGATGGAAGATGCAATGGAACAGCAAAGTGAAATTGAAGGCAGAACCCCAAATCTTTAAATATTCAGAATAGCAATACTACATGGTAGAAAAACACAAAGGGAGTGTCAGACTCCAAGTGGGGGAGGGAGAGCAGACAGAAATAATCAGCTTTGAGATAAGTTAGGGGGGGACAGGGAAAACTAAGAAAAAAGAGAAAGAAAAATAAAAGAAAAAAAAAAACAAAGCAGAACAAAATCAGGAAGACTAACAAAAAAAAAAATCCATTGCAGTAGTTGTGACTAGCCCTTGGTATGCTTCACACCCAAGAGAGGGTGCCAACAGGAGGTACATTCAAAGAAAGTGACCTTGCTAAGGGCTACCAGGAGGCTGAGGGCAGAGTCCAGCAGAGAAATGAACTCCTGGCTAAAGACTAGAACATTTCTGTGTGAATAAAGGATGTAAACTGAGGTCATGATGAGTGTAGAGCTCCAAGGTGAAACACACATGGATTTTCCAAGGGATTAGTTGGTCTTTTATTTCCTTTCCGAACTGTTGCGCTGGCAGCAGCTACCTAACCAGTTGCGTCTATGCTGAGAAAACTAAAGGAATTGGGTAATGTACAGTCATTTCAAAGAGATTTAGGTCAGGTCTGGTCAGGTTTTTCTATGTTAGTAGCAAGAAGAGAATCTTAAACTTTGTGCTGTTTGAGCAGGAAAATATCAGTTTGTTCGTTTGTTCTCTTATCGGAGCTGTTGATGTGCCTCCTGTTTTCCCATAGTTTATTCATTCACATCACACATATCTTGGGTTACAGGATTTAGTTTCCTCCCTATTAAAATTCAGCCCTTCTAAGGTGGAAATTGCAAGGAGAGACCTTTACACAGCAACACTCAAAAGTTTGCAAGACAAGTTGTAAAAGTTCTGTAGGTAGGCATTATCCAAGCCAGTGTTGCGTAAACGAGGTGAGAATAAGCCATAAGGGTACTGGCTCTACTTTTCATCTCAGCAGCACCACCCACACAAGCTCGTTATCAGAGCTCACACTCTGGTCTGGCACTACAGTAATTTGGGATAACAGCCATCATCCAATATTGCATCCCTCCTGCTCTTACAAAGCCAGTGTTTCCTTCACGTTACCAAATAGAATGAAAACATCATGAACATATGAGAGCACAACAGAAATTCCCAGGATTTACCAAGGAGTTAGCAGTCCTAGGGAGGCTGTGCTAAGAAGCAGTACATCCCCTACAGTCCCAGGCATCACCCATGAGAAAGGCTGAAACATTTTGCCTAAGACCAAATTAGATGGGATGGATAGATAGCATTGGAAGGGAATCAGCAAGGACCCTAGTTCAGTTATCTACATTTGGGTGTAAAATCTCAGGGTGAGTTTGGATCACCATAAAAAATTTTACCTAAGTACTGACTAGGTTTGGAAAGATGTCTTCCCCTTTCATTTCCAGTACACCTGTAATCTGACTGTATGATCTTAACTGTACTTTTTTATGCAGAGGAAATGAGATTGCATCTTATACCCACTAAACATTGCTCACAGCCTCCCAAGGAACTTGGCTGCATGAGGAATCATCCAATATATTGCAATAGCCTCTGGGCCAAGGTCATTTCTTTAATCTCATCTCTTCTAAATATTATTTCCATGAGACACATCATTCCTTTTTTGCACCTATTACCTGGAGGTGTTTGCTTGGCTGCCTTTGCTGGTCTTACAGAAATAAATTGTATTTTTAGAGTTCTGGTACTGTTGCTTTTTGTTACCAGAGATACTCAGGAAATGTAGCAAAACCATGTTAAATTACAGGATTTTTAGGTAAATCGCATTTAAACTCCCAAGAATGGATGGCCAACAAAGCCTCCAGGGAATTGTTCTGACAACAAATTCTGCTGTTAGGATTCTTGCAATTTCTTGTAAATCTGCAATTGACTACCCTCAGCTATCTGTTTGCGTTTATTTTAGCAAACTGAAGATTGTTTTATTAAATTTGCTTTCTTTCTGTAGGGTGCTTTAGCCTTATCAAATTGTCCAAAATTTTTTAAAGTGAAACAGATGAAGCTGCCTTGAAAGTTACCCCTGCAGGTAAAGGTCTTCCTCTTTTTTTTTTCTCATGGCTCTTCCCCCCAAATGTCCAACATGCCTTTGGAGCTACTGTCAGCAGGACTTGACACCAAAGGCATGGAAATACAGCCTTGCAAGTATTTCTGCAGTGATAATATCACTTCTTCTATCCTGTGCAGCATTCCTAATTGTATTCAGCATTGCATTGGGCCTTTCCCCTTTCCACTTTTATGTTTCTAATACTGCTCCCCGTTTGACAAATCATAAAATAGGAACGGAGAATCTTCAAGGAAGGGCAAAAAACAGTTACTAGCATGCAAAAGACATTTATGAGGATACAGATCAAACAAAATTTAGTGAAAAGAGGACATAAATTAGAACTGACATTAACAGATGTTTATGAAAAATAAATGGAAAAGAGATTGTAAAGGTTTACTTTGTCTCACACTGTACCAACAAGATGTGCACCAATGAAATTAAATGGCAAAGAAGAAGGGATGATAGGAAATCTTTTTTCCCAGAACGCCTAATTAATTTGTGATGTATTTTCCATGAATCACTATAAGGCCAAATTAACAGGATTTAAAAAACATCAGAATGTTTCATCAATAAGAATATCCAGGTACATTTAACTATAAATAAAATGCAGGAGGAACAACAACCTTCAAGAAATCTATAAATGCTGAAAACCTAAGTTCTACCATGAAAAACATATCCTTTGAAAGCACCTCACACAAGTATGATCTGCTGCTGGAAGCAAGAAAGTGAATTTGATGCTGCACTTAGGAGGGTTATCTGTATATCCCTACACATCTAGCTTGGGATTTTCCATCAACCCCACAAAAGTATACATTTTTCTTCAAAAGTGCAGTTCTGCCCACTGTTGGATCGTTTTCAGGTTTATGTTTGCTTTCTCTTGATAGGGCTAATCTGTTAATTAAAAGATAATAAAGTGGAAAATCTCCCTCCTCTCCCCATTTAAAGCCTCTTTTTGCATGATCCTTTCCACATTGCCAGGCACATCATTAGGGTAATTTTTTTGTTGTTGTTGTTGCTTTCAAAGCATATTCAGTATACAAGCAGCCTTCCAGTATCTGAAGGGGGCCTACAAGGATTCCGGAGAGGGACTCTTCATAAGGGACTGTAGTGATAGGACAAAGGGTAATGTGTTAAAACTTTAAATAGGGGAAGATCAGGTTAGAGATAAGGAAGAAGTTCTTTACTGTAGGGGTGGTGAGGCAGTGGAATGGGTTGCCCAGGGAAGTTGTGAATGCTCCATCCATGGCAGTGTTCAAGGCCAGATTGGACAAAGTTTTGCAAATACATGGTCTAGTATGAGACATCCCTGCCCATGGCAGGGGGGCTGGAACTAGGTGATCCTAAGGTCCTTTCCAACCCTAACTATTCTATGATTCTATGATTCTGTAACCTTCTATACCACAAAAAGCTTCAGCACTGATACAGGTGATAGAGTGGATATCCTGAGTAATATCAGGTAGGTGCTGGCAGTACACTCAGAACTGGGCTTGTATCACGCTAAACTGTTACCGATGATGAACCAAAGCCAGTTTGTGCTCATTTCTTGCTCTTGAAGGAGCAGGAATCCGTGATGGTGACCCCGTGGCAGCTGGGCCTGTTCCAGCACATACCAGGGTGCCCCATTCAGCTCATTGGGGAGTCCGGGATGATGGGGCGCGGCCGCCATTCCCCGCGACGAGTGCCTGAATGACGAGTGTCCGAATGACGAGTGTCCGGGTCAGCCGCAGCCTGGCATGGTCAGACGGGGCCACGGTGGCGAGAGGTGACACTGAAACACAGACTCTCGCCTCCGCAACGCGCCCCTAGGCCGGGCTGAGGGACGACAGAAGCCGCTCATTGCAATGGGGACGGCGCCATCTCGCGGCAGCCGCTCCGCTGGCGGGGTTGATGTGCCGCCGCCGTGTGCCTGTCGCAGGCGCAACAGCCGTTTTCCTGCCGCGCCGTCAGCCGCCCCAGGCACCCTGCATGATCCGGGGTGTCCTAACGGAGTCCGGGCTGGAGCCGGCCCGAAAGGAGGGTTTCTAGTGCCCGGGAAGCTCCAAACTTCTTGAAGGAAGCAACACTCACTGAGAAAATGTGTTTCTGGGCTTGCAGGGCCATTCTGGGGAGCACCGTTTGTTCGCGAGGTGTGACCTGGGGCTTATGTGTTGGCCCCTTCTGGGCTGTGTCTGGCTTTTCCAGCACACTTCAGAGGTACCGAACCTGGGAAATCTCCACCAGATACATGGGAAGCAAGCGCACGGCGCTGTGGCAGCCAGTCGTCCCTGTGATGGTGGTTTTGGTCAGTTATAAACAAACTGCTGACTGCTGGGTGGAGATCCCCATCCGAGGAGTCCCGGCTTGCTCATCCCAAGTTGCGTCCTGCTCCTGTGATTCACTGTGCTGCGGAAAGCAGCTGTCCCGAGAAGGCTGTGAAAGGACACCTTGGACGACATGGTCCCTGGGAGATCAGTTTTTCAAATAGATTATCTCAGGAGGATCAACAGTGTAGTCAAACATCACAAAACTACAGTGTACGTGGCATTTGCTTGACGAAAATGTGGGGTGAACGGTGTGCTGGGTCTCTCTGTAAGAAAAGGATTAAGGAAAAAACAAAGGAGAGAGAAATTAGGGTGGGGTGAGTGTGAGGGAGAGAGAAAGAAGAGAGACCAGAGAGGAAAACAATGTAAAGAGGCTTTAATATTTTACTGAATAAGAGGGACAAATTCAACCCCTCACTTCACCAACTCACTTTTCACCCTAGTCACATTATTGCTCTTAATTAACTTTACTACTGCCTGTTGACCCAAGCCCTGTAGCTAGCTGGCAGTCCCAAGGAACAAGTGAGATCCCTCATTCCACATCCTGTCTGCAGACAGTATATTCTGACTCTTTAAAAGGAACTGCACAGATGCCCTTCACCATTTTCTGCACCATTAACATTCCTGTGCAGCAGTTACAACACAGCTATATGGGCCTGACGCATTGTGGAAAAACTATTGTTGATTGAAAAGAATTTACAATACAGTCCCCTCTAAGTACAGATTGATTCCTCTGTTTCCGTTTTCCTTTTATGCTTCCGAAGAGTAAATTTTACTGCTTCAAAATATTACAGAGTAGCCTCCAGGCTTTTCGTGGTTACTAGTATTTTAGGTCATCCTTTAATCTTCTGTAAATCATTTTGTAACATCTTTTCTAAAATGCCTTTTGCCAGTTCCTCTCTGCTTTCCCAGGGACCCCACTGCTATTGTGAGAACAAATTTAATTTGCATTGATCTCTGTTCGCAAACATTGCAGAGTACAATCAGCTCCATTGCTTTATGGAGTTCATTAGTAGTTCATTGCAATGGACGTCACCCCACTTCACATGCATTTATGCTGTGTAAAAAAGTATGTATTAATGTATATGATGCCTGTGGCCCAAGCCTGTAGAGTGCTTCCAGAGCTGAAAGATTAACAAGCAAAGTCTGAGGGCACAAATCCAGAAATCAGACTTGGGAAGTGCCAAACTGTCACATAACCTGTAGCCTGAACTCTGGAGAAACCTGTGTTTGTAACACTGAAGCCTATAATGTTGGACCATAGTACTGGAGTGTGTAATGCTGTGCAAGGCATCCACTTTCTCTATAAGTTAGCAGATCTGATCTGGCAATCACAGACTTGTTCACTGATGACTCTGAATAATTCAGTTAAAGTCGAAGTTGTGCAAATTCTCAGCTCCACCCTGTTGGGCTCTTTTTAATAGCTGTCCATTAAGGGTGAATTGCATTGTGTCAAGAACTGGAAGTCCTGCCTCCATGTCTGCATATCTCCTGCACCACCAGAAGCAGAAATAATGAGACTTAGCTATGAAACCACTATTGTGGAAATGCCTTCCAGTGCTCATCCAAAGAGGAAAGTAAATGCTTTCAGCCTGGCAGAAGCAGGACACGGGCACTGAGATAGCCATCAAACTGTGATCTGCAAGCTACTGATGCCCAACTGAGGCAAGGATGGGGATCAGAGAGTCATATTAAAGAGCCAAACCTATAACATTTTCAGCTGCAAAGCTGTGTTTTGATCAAAAGGCAAATAAAAAGATGCAATTGGAGGGTCTGTCAGTAGCAAGCGTGAACAATACTAGAACAAATAATTTGACTGGAATGAGTCAACATTTATTAAAAGCTGATTTTGAAAGGGAAAGTATCAATACTGCACGGATATAGGGGTGGCACAATAGCATCATAGTTACCAGGTGAGTAGTGAGACCAAGGCCATCACAACCCTCCTTCAGAGGGAAAGAGATCTATTGAGCAAAAAAATTTTTCTATGCAAAATACTAGAAGTGACACATCAACTGAAACATTAACTCTGGAAAATATATAATAATGTCCCATCTTGTATTTGACCTCCTGCATAGACTGGATTAGATGGACTAAAATGATTTTCCGCTTCTCCATCTTCTGAGATGCTCTTATTCCAGGATAAACACATACAGATGGAGGAAAAACATGTTGACATGTCAGCACAGAGCTGCTTCTAAATGAACAAGAAAAGAGAAAACAAATTTTATTTAAAGCTTCACAGAGAAATCTGTTTCCCACTGTAACAACTCCCTGACGTGTAAAGGACCACACTCAGTGAGTAAGTTGATCAGCAAAAGATGCCAGTGAGATGAGCACAGCAAATCAGTAATGGCCTTGTCTTGCAGAATTAAAGCCTGACTAGAGTGCTGCTGGCCTAGAGCTGTCCTTACCTCTACAGAACAACTGCCCCAGAATAAGGCCAACAGCCATAAAAATACACCGCTAGTGCTAAGTGAATCTGTGCAGACTGGAGAGTAGGGGCTTTCATTGCTTTTACCCTCTAAGCACTCTCCCAGCTGTAGCCAGCTTTCCACCACAGCTCCTGCTGTATGGAATAGCCAGCTAGACCAGTGATTGGGTGCCATACAGCTACACTAGAGAGTCAGTCTCCAGCTAAAAATCCTTCTAGACAATCTTAAAATCGTATGAGATAATCTGCTGTTCACACCTCTTTTCCCCATGCAACATCCTGAGCCACCCATTCTTACCACTTGCTTTGTGCCAGCCCTGTTGCTATCTACCTTGAGACCCACCTCAGGTAGTTAAATGGACAGAAAACACTTCCCTCTATCTATGGATTTACTTTACTGCCCTTTTAATTCCCTGAACCAGCTCGCCATGTGTGCAGGCAAGCAGCAATGCGAAAGAGGTTGTGTACAGAATAAGGCATAATCATATACTTAACTGCAATTAATTACAACAGCTAAGTATATGTTATGCTCAAGAATTAATAAATTTAATATACAGAATGATTACAGAGACAGGAGAACAGGACAATTTCACTATTCTGGTGGTAACTAGCCTCTGGATTGACTATAAACCATGTCCTTGCTTGCATGTATAGCAGGGTTTGGTAATCCTGATACAGTCACTTATACTGCTAGCAATGCTTCATTAATAATGAGGAAGAAAATATTCTGCTTCAAGGTACATAAAGGCCTGTTGTAAAGCAGTAGCCTAGATATAATCGTGCTTGAATTAGTCCACTGATTTTCCTTTTCAAGGTGACCAACTCTGTGAACAGTGAGAAAGTACAAAACCAAACAAAACCATAGCTGGCAATTACTCCAAACACTTGCACCAGCTGGGCTCATTAAAAGTAATTGGGAGGCATGTAAATGATATTCTTCCATTAACCTGGCTCAATTATTCAGAGTTGGTGTGTCAAGCTTTTAGCCAGCTACAAAGGCAGCATTTGTGGATGCTTTTTCTGAGAGAAAGTTATAAAGGGGGGTAAAAAGCATACTGCTTTGTAACTGCATGTTGTGCCAGACCAAAATGAGCACTCAATCAAAAAAGGCTCTTTAAAAACGGGGTTGCTCCTGCATTCTTTTAAAGGTCTGGTTTTATACACAAGGACTTCAGCGGTGTAACTCAATTATCCTCTCCCTCTGAAACCAGTTCTCAGCCTTCATACAGTGCTTTAAGACCTCAGTCTTAAAACCTTGGCCAGATTCTGCTCTAGGGTTTACATGGGGCTCTACTGCATTGGAGGGGAGACATGAATCTAACTTTTCATTCTGACTGGGGTTGTTACTTTTCCCCAGTTTTCATATTAAAGGAAATGTGTAATTCAGGGCTGGGGACACTTCTGCCTCTCCTGGGCTTTAATCCCAAGGCCATCATTTACTGAATGACCTTTGTTTCACAGTCTGGATGGAAAGGCTCTCTGGTTTGAGAGGAGCACACATGGGAAAACTCTTTCTGAAAATAAGACTTGGAGCTAGATATGCTGACTGCAGATATGCTGATTGCAGTTTTCAAGGAGCACCAAGGATGTAGGCATGCCTACTCCATTGGGTCTAAGTGGACATGCCCTGAGGTCTCTTTGAATATCCCCAGGTGGGAACCAGAAGATTCCTTTCATCCAATAAGCTAACTATTCACCTTTTTACATGATCTGTTTGTCTCCTTAAACAACTTCTAAAAAGCCCTTCAGCATATCATCTCAGCGTGTGGAGATGGAAAACTACAATAGCAAGATATCACAGGAAGGGGAGAATGAGATTACCTTTAATAGGACCACTGTAAACCTTACTGCCTGCAGCAGTTCTTTCACACCTCTGCTACTGCATGCAGCATTTTCTGGCTGTGGGCTCAAGGCAGACTTCATATACCCTGCTGAATGGAACAACCTTAATTTCTGTCAGCCTCCCTGAGTTAGTTCCAGATTTATTCTGAGGCAAGGGGAGAATCTGATCCTAACTGTCTGAAAACAAGTGAGTTTATTACACGCTGGGAATTTTCAAAGGTGACACATCCATCAGTTTTCCTTTCTGACTAACATTTGGCAAAATGTAACTGTCAAAACCTTTTAATTTAAAAAAAAAAAGTTTGTTATTTGTTCCAAGCTGCATATTAAATGTCAGTGACAAAAGTTTCCATACCGACTTTGTGGGCTCACATGCACAGCTACACTATGACCTACCCCAAGGAACATCCTTGGAGCTTGGAAAAGCTTAAATCCACTGAGGCAAGGGTGTGAAAACACAGCTGGTCCCAGAAGCTTCTGCTGCTGCTGTAAATCCCACTGTGCCCTTCTGCACGTCCCTTCAGCCTTAAAGTCTTTTGAGATGAAACCATAAGCTCTCCTTCTCAATGCAGTTCTTTTTTGGCACTAAAAACCACTCTGAGGCAAGGACAGTTTGGTATATTTTCCTTGTTTACTTGTCAACCTCTTAAAAAATTAAGTTGTTAATCAAATAAACATTCACCTCCACTGCATTAAGGCTTTCTGGCCAGAAAGTCACATAGGTGGTTATTTCAAATATGACTCTGCTTCCATTGAAGACTTTTGGAAGAAAAAATATAAAACAATCTGAAGTATGGATGTGGATAAATACACCCTGTGATAATTACTGCCTAGCATTACACTTTTAAAGCAGTCAGCTGAGCTTCTAGTTTGAATTTCACTAATTTGCTTACTTGGTCCAAAACAAACAAACAAAAAAAACAACAGAAAAAAGAAAAAGCAACTCCCGTCCACCACACACACACACTCATCATGTAGTTTATCTGAGATCTACAGAGAAAGTAAAGCATTGCTTGAAAGAAGGAAGAGAAGTTTGCAGCAAAATTGTTTTGTAACAGATGTATCAATGGAAAAAGTTAGTAACTGGGAGTGTTCTCTCTTTCCCTGTCTCGAAGTTGCTATTAGTGCTGCTATTAGGGTGTAGCTTTCCTCTTGGGCTTCTGTGTTTGTTTTACGTATTGCTTTCCTCTTCCTTTTGGTCAGAAGCCTTTTTATGATCAAGCAGATAATACTGAGCAGCAGCACCGAATCTGCAGGACAAAATGAGCCTTTGCTTTAAATATCCAAGAGACAAATGGAGGTAAGTAGAAACAAACGGATTAAGCCGTTTGGGCTCGGGAATTGCTGTCAGTTCATTATTCAGCAGTTACTAATGATTAGTACATTGGATTTGTTTTGTAGGGGGGGTTTCCCCTATTTGACTGTAATGTTAAGAATTTAACTAAAGTCTGGTGTGGAAATACACTGAAGTTGTAATTGCGTTCGGCCTTTGGTAGGGATTACAGAGTTGGTTAGAACAGAAATCCTTTAAGCAGGGTTTCCTAGGCCTTGATGGCAGACCTTAAACACATTTTCCCTTCTCTTTTTTCCTCATCTTGCAAAGCATCTCTGTTTTTCTGATTCACTGTTCACACTGTACCTAATAGGAGAGATAGCCTGCTCCTATTATCTTCCTGTATTTCATATATATTATAGAGGTTGTATTTGCTCAGCTGTATTGGATCCTATTATAAAAGCAGGGTGCAGAGGGCAGTTTCTGGATGCACAGTGAATCTCTGTAACTAATAAAATGCAGCACCTGCTCTGCTGCAAGTATCAATGTGAAGCCAGAGTTGATAAGGTAAGTGATCCCACTTCGTAATCCTATAATGTTGACACAGTTTGGTGGTACCGCCTAAAAAAAGAGCTACTCAGAGCTAAGCCGGACTTTAAGATAAATTGAAAGTGGTGTCTTTAAAGGAAAATTACTCAGTACAGTGTTTGATGACATGCAGATCTTTTACTCATAGGTTGTCATATCTGGCAGTTAGGTGGATGAAAAGTCTTGTTTATTGCATTGTACAAAGGTGGTGAATAGTTTAGAGAAGCAAGGAGTGTATGTCCAAACAAGACTCCACAAGTGCATTAAGAGCAGGCAATAAAAGACTAAATATTCTTGACACCCCTTCTGTCTGTTTTCTAAATTATCTTTTAATAATCTTGAAATTTACTGAGATGAAGGTGTTTGGTTTTTTTTTTTTTCTGTACCGTTCAATGAATACTTGTAATATCAAACCTCAATTTACATTAGCTTTACATACACACCTGTGTTATGCTTTTGGTCTTTAACTGCACTATTATCATTTTTAGAGCCAGGTTTCCAGACTCAATTGCCAAAAAAGAAAACATTGTTATTTACTGTTTTCTGATAATTCGATCTAATGTCTATTTGAAAGTTTTTGAAGAAAATATTGACAGCAAACAACTGCAGGTCAGATACCACAAAGCTAGTTCATATATGAAATAGAATGAACAGTTTTTAGAATTGACAAACTTTCTAGATTAGTCTCTTCTGTTCACATAGACCAGACACTATGCTCCCTCCTGTTGTGAAGTACCGGAAAGCAGAGTTGCATTTTGATGCATGAAGGATATGTAACATATCACAGGATGTTAGGTCTGTGAGGGAGTTAGAGAAAGACATCCTTGAACTGGGAATATATGAGTTAGCTTCCTGTTGGTCACATTACATCTGACTTCTGTTCTGTGCCTGTCTGTCCCCCTCTCCCATGTAAACCTGAAGCTCCTTGTGGCTGACCTTCCCTGACTTGGTGTTCATACACTGCTTGCAAGTGTCTTGCTCTTATATGGCAGCGCAGCAAAGGTAATAAATCAGATGCACTGGATTTATTCATCCCTTCCCACAGCAAAAGTTCACTAAAGTTGATGGAAGCTATTACATGGTAGTACCAGATTTCGACATATGACTGTCAGTTCATTGGTTTCATGGAAACACTGAGTTAAACTACATTTATGTCGGCAAATCCATGCTCAGAGAGCTGAGTCACTCTGTGAAAAGCAGCAGCTATGACTGCTTTTGAACATTTGCTTTTCCAAAGTACATTCTTCCTCTTCCACCAAAGCCTTCCCTATGCTTCTTGCTGGAGATGTTTGCTTTTCCTACACAGCTCTGAGACAAAAACAGGCAGTCACACAAGCTATCAGACTGGTGACAAGGGAAGAGAGCAAAAGTCCTGTGTCAGGAACAAACCCAAAAGACAGGCCTGAGTTATGTTTATAACCTCAAACCACTGATACAGACAAAAAAACAGGGATGTAGGATCATTTTAAACCTATATAGTTACTTTCACTGTCTGATTTTAAACTCACTTATACCAGTGAGTATTTTTACTGGCTTTTAAGTTTTTGTTTTTGCACAGCTTGAAATACTGCCCACAGCCTGTGTAAAAATCCAAAGAGTCAGGTTCTGGATGCATGGAAATAACCTGTTGCAGTCATCAAAGCTGCATCAAGGTACTCAAAGGGAAATAGGACCAGTCACCTCTTCTGTCCTGAACTCTCAGCTGGAGCACAGACCTTGGAATGCAGCTGTTAGCAGTTACTACTAGCAAGTCCCTCTGTTTGATTATTCTAGCTGGATTTCTAAAATAAAAAGATTCATGCTAACTGTAGATTCCAAAGGTTAAGAAAAATAATACACAAAGAAGAATACACAAAACAATATGCACCTGTAAAATAAAAATGTGCTGGGAATCAGTGGAGAATGATGAGAAAGAAACATTAGAGCAGCCAACTATTCAATAAAAAAAACCAGCATAGTACTAAACAGTCACGGGAAGATAAAATATAAAATAAAACCTCTTTGAAAACCTCTCAATTGGAAAGCACTGCAGAAGAGCCAACTGGTCCCAAAGAAAGCTGTAAGAAGGCATAATGAGGTCTGCAGACAAATGTGAACATTAGATATCTTAAAAACAGGGGAAAAATATTTCTGTAAGTAACATCCAAAATGGCAGAAAGTAAAATGCTTTCAAAACAAAAACATTGGGAACAGGCAAAAACTAAATGTTAAAATTATTTGTCCAGTTTCTTCTAACCATGGCTTGATATTTGACAGTAATTTAAATTATTTTTCAAGCTCATTTAAAAAAAAAAGTTTGCTTTCCCATCCCCTCAATTCGAGAAAAATCTTCACGTGATTTTATGTTGAAAATTAGCTGATGAATGTCATGTCAGATATCACTGCTTCTGCACCTGACAGGAATCAAAGCAGAGATTTTGAAAGGCAAGTGTCTTTGAACTGCTAATTTTTCTTAACAAAGAAAATGTTTCAGTAGTTATTTCTTAATGGAATCTCTGCTTTTACCTGTAAGGCTTTTCTGCTACCTTATTCCTGGGCGATATGAAACTATGTTGAAACCAAGAGTAATCTATTTATATCTGATTGTACTGTAATGTTTGAAAAAGTGGAGAAAATGTACAGTGTTTCTTGCATATCAGAAGCCTCTGGTGATTTGTTGAGAAATACTGGCAAAGGTTTCTCACAGATTTTTTGTTCTTTTGGATACATGTGCAGACATTAAAAAGCATATTTGAAAGTTCTGAGTGTGAGAGTAGGATTCTAGTGCAATTTCTTTGCCCCCAGGAATTTCTTCTCTTAATTTCTTCTTCCTTAACTCTCTCTTTGGGTCTTCATGCTGAGGGAGATTTAAAATACACAGACAAAAGCTGCACTCAACCAAATCTACACAAACAAGAGAAATCACCGATCAGGAGAATTTGTCATAGGGACAAAAAGATAATAAGTGGTAGGCCAACAGTTCAGCACTGACTCGAATTCCATCACATTCAAGTACTTTGGATGAGGTTCAAAGAAAACAAAACAAAAAAAAACCCAAACCAAACCAAAAGCAACAGACAACAAGCACTCAGACTGCAGTGCAACCCCTAAGAGCCTCAAATATTCTGGCTTGCGTGCTTCCCAAATTTTAATGCTTCTTAAGTGATGCCAAGAAGTGAACTCTGGGAATCCTGGGTTAGGAAGGAAGTAATATATATGTGTTTGCTCTGCTGGGCACACGGAATTTTGATCTGCCAGAGATGAGTTTTTTAGTATAGTCAATATCTATCAGGCTATCTCTTGCAAATTAGGAAACTTCAGGCTAGAAAAATACTGGAATATAAGGTTGTGAAGAAAGTCAAACTGATGTAGAGAGCTGCTGGTAAGTGAGGAATTGATGGTAAACCTGCAGTACCTGATATGGATAAACAAGTTTTATACTATCACTGGAATTTCCCAGGATTAAATGGAGCAGATTCAGAAACAAAAATAAACAAACAAATAAATAAGTAGGAAAAAGAATTCATATTCTCTGATTTATATTCCATGAACTCGAGAAGAGGATACAAGCTTTGTGCGAGCTCCTCAAACTGTATAAGAGCGCAAGTTAAGAGGGTAGATTCTCATTTTCCTTAGAGCTACTTTAAAACAACTTTAAACATACATACTGAATAAAAGTGACAGTCGGACCTATTAACTGGTTCCATTGCTGGCTTTTCCTTCATCTTTCTGTGAAGTACAGGATTTTGGACAAATGTTTAAAACATACTATAAGTAGTACAATTCAGACACTGAATAAATTGTAACACCCAAGAGTCAATTACTCTTCATCAGTAAACAGGGCATTCAGAGACACTGCCATGCAGCAGAGCCTGGGATGAGCTCTGAAATTGCCTCTTCTGTGAAAAACTCTTCCTGTTGTTTTATCTCATCCATTTACAAACATTCTTCCTTTCCACCCACTTACAGTTCCTACAAGAGTGTTTAGGAGTTGTGTTGATTTGACTGGGATTAAGATGTGGACATTTGAGATTAAAAAAATAGTCCATAATGTGCTAGTGGTATGCTTATGTGTTTCTGTTACTCTAGCACTGACTGGTTGAGCCCTATAAGGGTGCCAGCTTGATAGCACTGGTAGGATGCTAGATTGCAGGAAGCAATTTGGTGCCATTCCTAAGAGGTACTGGGCTGAAGTAACTGGACCTGAAGTGTGGAAGAGGTTTGCTGAGGAACATATGGCAGCCTTCTAGGAGAATGACTACAGTCGTTAGTAACAGCTGTGGCACTGAGCTGGGGGGCTTTTGGGAGGCACTTTAAACCCCTCCATAAAAACCATGCTCAAGGATGAAAAGTAGAAGGAAAAGAAGAGGGAGACTCATCAAACACAGAGTTCAGTCCATTTTACCTTATGCCTCGAGTAGGCAAAGAAGGAGCTGAGTAGTCTCAATGAAATCAGTAGTAGGCCACTGCACAAGAACTTCTCAGTATGTGCCTGGGAAATAGCAAAACAGTGAAATATGAAGGCAATAGAGTACCTTTACTGGAAACTCTGAAATTATGTATGCTGGGAGAGGCTGAGGACAGTTAAGAGGAGTGCAGATGGGATGTATAAAGGGTTATGGCCGTGCTTAATCGCTGTACAGATTAAAAGGTTGTGGTATGTTAATTAAAGCAAGTGCCAGTGGGTGAGCAACATCCTCTGCTAGAATGTGTGCTGTCTGGCCTGCGTATGTTGAAAGCAAATGCTCCCATCTCTGTTACAGTGCAGTTTCTCTTGGAGAATTGTAGGTTGATCACATTTGTTACAATTCAGGTTTAAAGGCAACTGCATAAGTACATCAGACCAAAAATCCCATCTAGCCAAAATTCATCTATGCACATTACCAGTAACAACCTTACAGGCAAAAGTTAGCATGTAACTCCCATTTTCCAGTGCTGAGATTTGCATGTCCCCAAAGGATCATCATGTTTCCTTGAAGCATTAGTAAACCACACAGTGGATGTGTTGGACATCAGATTAACCACATAGAAAGAGGCTACTAGCCAAACAGTTGTATTTTTCACGAAGCACATATTTTACTTTTTACCTAATGGTGGCCAATTCTGGAATATCTGTCACTGATAGTGTTGGAAAACAGGTTAGACAAACCAGAGAGAAGTAGTGCAGGTAAAGATGAACCTACCATGGGGCAGCAGATGGACCAGGTAACCTTTAAGGGGCCTCCTAGTCTCCATTTTCTACAATCTCTCTAATTTAATGCTTCTGTTTCACTGACTAGACAGCTGGTCCTGTATTAGTCAACAGATAACAGAAGTGATGCAGGATGGCTTAGCTGAGGCCAGTTTGAAGTGTTTGCTTTCATTTTATGAGCAGTCATCCAGCTCTGGAGGAGAGCTAACAGGCTACATGGACTTTGTCTGTGTTTTCAGACAGCTGAAAAAGCTGAAATCTTTCCCAGCAAAACAAAGGTTGTGTGTGCAAGCACTAACCGTTTTACAGCTTTTTACATGGTTGCCTACATTAGTCTGTGATACCATTTGAATGACATGTATTCCTCCATTGTATTGGTATTGTTGTCATAATACTAACTTTTAAGTGAGGAAATGGACTTCTGTATGTTTGGAGGCAGAAATTATAAAAACTAGAATAAAAAAATGTCAGTTTCTGACATTACCCTCCAGCTGAGCCCTGAGAACTTCAATCTCTTATGAAAGGCTGGTATAGGCATGTTCAAGCATGACCCAGGTTAATGCACTTAACCCTAAAGTTCTGAGTATATTATGGCCCTGTCTGTTTGCAGCTTACTGGGCTCACCAGTTTCAGGTATGGAGGCTGTCTGGAAATGATGAGCACTTGTCTGTGTGTTACTGTCAGCACTGGGAAAAGGAGAAAAGGCTTTGCCATTCTGGAGAGGTAACATCATCAGTCCTGCTCCCATCCTGCTCTGGGTGAAGTCAGTTGCCCAGTGGGAGGGAAATGGGTCCTTTCAAAAGCTGTTCCTCAGCAGAAAAACCAAGCCATAAAGCAGGGATTTAGCTTATCCAAGCCTGATTACTTTCCTTGTACCCTGAACACACACTCAGAGCCCTACTTCCTGCTCTGTCCCAGGGACGCACTCAGCAGCCTGTGCACCTTCTCCTCCTCAAAGCTTTGCTTCAAGTTGGAGCACTGCTACACATTGATTTCAGCTTGGCTACCAGCTCTGCAGATTCAGGAAACACAATTTCAGATGAACGCAGACTTATGGTTTGGTTGCTGGGGTTTTTTTAGTATATTCTTCTGTGTCTAAATTTTGTTCCTTCTGAAATACAAAAGGTTTTGCATTTTAGATATTTGATTTAAAAATTTGAACCTCTGAGTAAATTACACCTTGCAAAACTAGCCTGGTGACATATATTGGTCAGCTAAGCAGCTGAGGATCCAAAATATCTAATATTTTCCAGTGTGCTAACCGGATAGCCAGAAATTTTGGGAACACATTTACCATGGCTTCAAGCCTAGTTCTGCAAGTGCAGGTCATGCTACATCTACTCCAGGTACTCTGAAATTCCTGTGTTCCTGCCCTTAGTGCATTTGGTATCCCAATTTGGTATTCCTCCTTGAAGATGTGTTATTCTTTTTAGCAAACGTACAACAGGTCTCAGTTTCCCTGAATTCTGCCTGTTGCACATGCATTTAATAAATTCAAGAGTTTTATTAACAAACTGAAACTCCTAGATTTAGAGCTGTCTATCACAAAGCAAATAATCTTGAAAACGTGTATTTAAACAAGAAGAGCCAAGTCCTCATCTGGCAAGGGAACTTTCATCTTCCCACATCAGTCTTTCTCCAAATTTACAGTCTCAATTATACACACAGGAAACTTAAAATTTATCTGAGTCAGAAAATACCTGCATTTTAGTTCTTTCACTGATAAGAAATATGTACAGCTGCTCCCATTATTCCAGCGGGGTTGGTTTGTTGTTAGATTTTTTAAATCACACCCTGGTCTCATTTTAATTGTTTTTTTTTGGAGCTTAGGGTCATAACATATCAAAACCTGTGAATACAGTTCAGTTCAGATTCACATGTTGAGTCGTGGGTCCCTCTCAAGTATGTGCAGGAGTCAAATCGTGTCCATGTAAGGGGGTTGGCAGTAGCTTCAGAAATATCTGTCCTCTTTCCAGTTTGCACTCATGAGCCATACTTACAGCTCACTTCTTTTATAAAAGCAAATAAACATTTTGTCTGCAGGCATCAGATATTGTCTCAATAACCATCCCTATATCAGTGTGCTGCTGCATAGGATGGGAAGTGAGGCTCTGAAATATGTTTTGTGGTCTGAGTGTCTTACACTGTTAAGATTCATGGTACTATTAGAAGATCCTTTTTCTCTCTTTCTCATCTTTTACTCAACACTGAACAAAGCCAAACAAGTGGTAGATACAGTTCTGTTATCCTGATCTTTTCTCATACCTATGCAGCATTTTCAAAATCAATGCTTACGTTTTGTCAGTCATCATTAAACTGTTTTTCAGAGCTCTAAGTCTCTTGATTTAGAGATTGTCCAAGCTGATGAGGTAATCAAGAACCAAACCGCTTCAGGCACTGATGGCTCAGCCATGTGCACAGAAACACACAAAAATTACCTTCCTGTAAGCCCTTGCCACCAGCCCCAGCCTGTGGCTGATACTGCTCCACCACTCCCACAGCTCTATCCCTGAGCTTCTGCTCACTTTAATGAGTTCACTTTGCCTCCTGGAATATACTTCTGACTCACCCTTTGCTGCTCTTTACTCATTCAAAGTATATGCTTGTGCCATGTAAACCACATTAGCTGTACTGCCCCAGGAAACCAGCTAGTAACTGCTTTGTGCTGTGCTGGGGGCATATGTGAGCTTTGCAGTCTTGTCACCAAGCAAGAGAGACACATGCTCAGGTTTCTGCCCCTCTGTGCACCCCTCACACACACACCCCCCATTATTAATAGTGCACCCCACACACACAGAGACCCCATTATTAATAAGGTGCAGCTTATTACATGTTTTTGTTAAGCCACGAATACAGCAGCAGTTTTAGCAGGTCTCAGTACGTTAGATTAGGATTGATTCTAATGCAATGCTAAAGCAGTGCTCAGGCAGGAAGGGCCTTCAGGTTTCGATGGCCATCTGTGTTTCCAGGTTCTGGTAAGAAAAAGGTATTGAAAAAGCATTTGCAACAATTTATAATCCACTTTTGTGTATTCAGATAGGTCGGATAAACATCTGAGTACGTTTGTTGAAGCAAACTGTCATTCTGAGCAGCTGGAGGTTTAGCCATCCCCAGAGCAGAGTCCATCAAACCTACAGATGTGGCAAACTGCCAGACAGCTGTATGTGTGTCATTTTGATGGTCATACAGGAATGCCCTCGGGGCAGGAGAGGATTAATGGTGGCTCTCTGAACCCCCAAGTGCCTCATTTTTGGGCTTCCCATGGCTTCCCATGCTTCCCATGGCAATATAATTCTTTTTCCATTTTCACTTTGTTCTTAAAGCTTCACTCTTCTTTTAAACCTGTCACAAGGAAAACAATCCCTTTCAGAAAAATAAATACTGAAATCTATTTAGCAATGCCCCTCATGTATCTCTCTCTCTCTTCTTCTCTAAATGTTAGTTCATAAAACAGCTTTCTGCTTTCTGAGCTAGAGCAATTCCATTGCCGTAATCCAGGTAGCATAGATATTTTTCCTGTAGTGATACTCTAATTTTAATCTGCAAGAGTGGAAGGCAATTGGCTATCCTAACAAATTGCTTCTGTCCTTGTATGAGACAAGACAGAAAAGACGGTGCCCCTGGCTAATTGGAAACACTAGACAGATATCCATAATATTCTGTATGTGAAGTCTAGTGTTGGAGATGTCACTAACATTCAGTTTAACTCCTGCAAAATTAAAACTAAAGCTTCATACTCATTTTCAAGCAGAAACCTTCTTGGAAATAGCTTGACGTGGTCTTTTGAAAGATGTGTTTTGAAAGATGTCAAGAGATCACCTCTTCATAATGACCAGGGAGATACGGATCCAAATGATGATATCTGGATATTTATACGAGTGACTCTTCTCAGAGCTGCCTGTCACAGCTAACTGTATATAATACACATCAAGCTTATAAAACCAGAAACACACATCACTTACTCTGCATCTGTCCGTGAAAATGGATGGAAGGATGCCGAAGTCCAAGTCCAGCAGTCTAATATGAAATTTAAGAGCCACTGTGTGAAATACAAGATTTAGTGGACTCTGTCCTTAACTTCGGTTAAAGCCGCTAATGAACTCTTAGTGTACAGACACATGTGCTGAGGATATTGCACACAATACAGCAGCCAGTCTAGACACTATTTCTACATCCACCTCCTCTTCCACTAAAGGAGGGAGTTAGGGTTAAATGAATGGATTTAAAAGATTTCGTTTCAATCATCAGGCCCGATACAGGTACAGAGCACAGTCACCATGGGTCGCATCCCTTACCTGGAGATTATCCCTATTTATTACAGCCCTCACTGTCATCTATTCCAGCTCACAACGGCTTGTATGCACATGCTAGACCAACCAGTCACACGATGACTCACGCTAGGTTAGGCAGCTGAAGGTGCTCAGTCAGATCTATACAGATCATCCTTGACTGCCAAAAGGAAAGTAAAATTTGGGAAAAGACTCCAAGAGAATTTGAGAATTTAGTTTATCTTCAAAGAATGGTGTGACAAGATTGCCATTCAGCCAGCCTGTACAATGGCTTATCAGTGGGGGCACGGGATGCCGGACAAGGGACATGGAGACAGGAAAACTGGAACATGCAGCTCTTCCAAGGTTTGAAGTGCAACTTTACTTGTCACACTCTGATCAGACCAAAAAATCTCTTCTCAGTCTGTGAACCCTAGTGCCCAGTGAGCAGAGAGCATGCAGATCTAGGACAAAGTGAGAAAGCAGCATCTGCCAACATATTTGCAAGAACTGTTGTACCCACAGCTGAGTTCAGTACAAATACTGGGGGGGAGGGAGAGGCACAAAAAAGCAATTAACATCTAACAATTGGCTCTTGGTAGAGTCACCTTCAGACTAGTCAGGCACAAGGCTACTTAATCTGCCTGCATTTCCAGAGCACTGATCACTATGTATCTTTGCATCATGGCCATTCATCACACTACCAGTTTCTCATCCAAATACTGCCAACAGCACTGTAAGTAGTCCAGCGCTGACACTCCCTCCCTCTCCCTCTGCATCTTATTATTTAAGTTGCTGCTGGCAAAAAAAAGGAAAGTGGCTGTGTCCATAGTGACATTAGCAGAACTGTCAGCTTAATCAATGCTGATCCTTCCCCCCTCAGCCCTTCTTCCCTGCTGCTCCTTTTTGAGGCAGCAGAAGAACCCTATAAATTCACCACTGTTCCGAATCATCCAGAAATACTGCTCATTTTCCAGTAAGCCTTGGTAACCTGACTGCCTTCAAGTTCCCCTCAGCCATCCAATGTCCTCCAAGCAGAGCCATTGCCAGGGGTCCTGGAGCCTATGCTTCTCCCCTGGTCAGCAGGAACTTCTCTGGCAGCAAGCAGGCAAAACAAGGAGGCCTTCTGCTCTCTGCAGATTGTCATGGGGAAAACAGTATTACAACAATACTAAAGACAGAGCAGATCATCTGAAAGGCTGGGTGCTTTGAGAGACCTTTCCACAACCAAAGAAACTGTTGATTTTCCAAAACCTAGGAAGTTGGGATGTTTGCAAAAAGTCCCTAATATCTTCCATTTCAACAAAATTTGCTTTTTCAGTTTGGAAAGGACCAGACAAACCTCCCCAAACAATGCTGCTTATTGCCACCTAAGCCATTACTGAGCTACAGTGCAGCCTGTGGAGGGGAACAGAGCTGCAGATGATACTTTCTAATGCAAACTGCAGAGGATTCACCATGAGGTGATCCTCCTGGACTCCAGGTGCCTCATTAAGTCAAGCAGAACAGGGAGGCATATGCATGTGAGTACAGAGTACAGAGCAGCAGCTGCCACTGCTGTCTTTCATTGTCCTCAGGACTTCAGTAGGACAAGGAATAAAATCAGCCTCTCCACCTCATCCAGACCCTTACCACCTTGTCTCAGCAGCATACCCTTGTTTTTTGGTAATACAGTTGTAAGCAATGACTTACAGAGGCAGCTTGTTTGATATTTTTGTTTGCGTAGGGTTTAACTTTTTTTTTAAGACAGTTTTCAAAAATGGGGATTTTATTTTTTTTCTCTTCAGTTCACCAGACTGACACACCAATTCGTGATGTCTCGTTTGATACAGTATATCAGTCAACTGGAACTAGATTCCACATAACAAAGCATTAATAATGCAATTGTAGAGGGAGCATCATAGCAAAGATAGACATTCTTGGAAAACCAGTATTCGAAAAGTTTCAGCATCCGCAATTCTCCCTCTTTGTCTTGTATCTTGCAAGTTTGGTGTATGGTGTTTGCGCAACCTCAACTCTCTCTCTCATGGTGCCTCTACCACTTGTCAGCACATTTCAGTTCTCAGCCTATGATTGAGATCACTCTCCCCTGTTGTCATCTGACGTCCCCTAGAGTTGTCTAGAAGAGGATATCTTGAGTGCAGTTGATCTGCTCCAGCAGCATTCAGCCGCAGGTCCTGAAAAGCCACTTGCTTTGCACAGCTGAACCACAGCCAAGGTATTGCGTGTGCCAGGGACAGGAGTGATCATACTTTGGGGCTTGGCACGCTCAAATGTTATATTTCCTGGAAGTTGTCTCATCACAACATAGACATGTCCTCACAGTACAGATGTGTTCATTGTACTGGTAGTAGTAGGGTTGTTTATAAACTTTCTGGTTTCCACTGTGTCTCCCCATGCTTCTTTTCTTTGCAAAATAGTCGAGGAAAATTTAATACAAAGTTGCTGCACACAAGTTTCCCTAAGACTTTGAGAGTTAGAGAAAGAAAGGTTTGTTTCTTTCCTCCCATGACAAAATAACCCCCTCCAAGCAGCCCTGCAGCAGAAATGTGTTACTGCATTTCAGGAGGAGTAATTCCATCTGGTCAGTATTCCTGCCAGTGTGGCTGCAGAGAGCTGTTTGTTTAGTATCTGTAGATCACGCAGCAATATGAACCTAATCAACTCTGTGTCTCAATTTTCAAATCTCACTGAAAAGCATATCTTGTCTCCCTTGTCAGTATTGCTTAACTTTCCTCTTCCGCTAAGCTAGTGTTTAATTCACTGGCTGTAGCTAGCACTGACAGGCAACATAGTTTGTAAGACTGACCTGGAGCCAGTTTAGAGATGTAGGACTCTGATCCTAACAGTCCCACATGCTTGGACAAAACACTATGCCCCAGTTTCCCCATCTTTGACGTAAGAGTAATGTTTCTGCTGCCAAGGGAGGCTGGAATGATTACGCTCTAGAAATATTCAATGCTAAATGCTTCTAACAGTTCATTTATCATGTTAATAGAATATTGGCTTGCAGGAGTAAGAGACTAGAGAATAGCCCTACAGTTACAGGGTTGGGCTGGAGTACAGGACAAGTGACTTCTATTCCTGGCTCTTACACAGGTAACAGTGGAGACCACAGACAAGGTTTTGGCTTCAAACCTCCACCTTTAGAATGGGAAATGCAAGTTTTCACTCTATGGAGGCTACATCATTCTTATTTGTGAGTTTGCAAAGATACTGATTACTGCCACACATACAGTTCTAGTATGGATTCAGTTTATAAATAAAAGACGAGAAGGAATTACTGCAGTTAGGAGAGGCTTTGCAACACTCACTCAATGTCTGTTTTCTTGTATTTAATGAAATCTTGCACACCAGAATTAATGCAATGAGGGAAATGGCTGTCACAGCCAATGCTGACTGCACTGACTTCAGTAGTCGTTCATGACGCTGAGCAAGACAGGTATTACTTGTGCCCCTTTCACTGAAAATAAAGAGAGTACTGTCAGACCTAATACCTGCTAAGAAAAGTCAGATTGCCTACAGTCTGGAAAACAAGCTGACGTGCTTTGTGGATTTTTTGGCTTGTATTCCAGACAAGTATTTCTACCACATTTCAAAGAGTTAAAGTAGCATTATGTCTGATCTCCTACAGAAGTTTTAAAGGAGCATGCAGAAGTCCAGAGATATAATTGATGTCAACTGGTGTGTGCAGGCAGAGTCTGTTCCACTGCCTTCTGCTGCCCTGCTCCACGGCTGCCTGGATGTGTCTGTGAAACTCCACTCCAAATGCTTTGCTTCTTACGGTGTTTCCTGCGGAAACATTTGAGCAGCTCTTCTGCTCTTTGAGTGATTAATGGACTCCATGAAGCACCGGGTGAGTGGAGCTCTGCAGGGCACCTCCTTTGCAGCAGCTCACACCCTTGGTACACGTACACTTCTGGCCTATGGTCAGTAGGTAACCAACTGGTGCACATCACATTCTGTGGAGTTACACTGACACACAGTAGCGGGCTAGTTGCTCTTGTCGATTTTCATAGGCCTTGATCTAGGCACCTTTGCTACTTTGCTTTTAGCTCTCTTTATCCTCCCTCTAGACCATATTTTAGACTTAGATCACAGAAGACTTTTTTTTTTACCCAATAGGTCAAGAATAGCTGCAGTAGCAAAGATGCCCACTTGAGGATACCAGCTAGGTGCTGGCACTGTAGGTTCAGTGATAAGCAAATCCTTGGCTAATGCAGAATGTGCCATGGTGGAGCTGGTTGGACAAAAAGATGGGATTGAGCCATCTCTCTTCTCCCAGAAAAAGACACCCAGTCAAAGAGCTCAGGGTTTTGAGGCAATGGAACTAATCAGGGAGTGGGAATCAAAGCCTCATTCTACCGGTTGTATCCTTTTGAAAGCTGGTAGCAATGATAAATCCTTCCCTGCATTATGCTGCTCTCAAGAGCAAGAACCAGAGCTCCCAGTGGTGCTGCTCAAGTAAGAGAGCAAGCAACAGTCTGAGGCCTAGATGTACATTCTTGTTCTTTTCAAAGCACTCCACCTACCCAGAGTCTTATTAATTTTTCATGTACATTATACATGTATTAACAATAAATTTGTTGCTGTCTTGCTTTAATTACTATGCTAGTCCTGCTATCCTGCTTGGTTGCACATACAACTTCCTGCTGGAACATGCGGTTTTGATCAAAGAACAAGGAGTTTGTAGACCTGCATGATGTCGCTGCTTATCGCATGAGAGCAAGGTGAATTGCACCTTCTTCAGTAATCACACCGCAGTGCCCTGACCCCCCATCAGCCTGCCCTAGCGCCCTCTGCAGCCAGAAACCTTTTGTGGAATCTTGAGAAGCTGCCAAAAGTACCCAGGGAGATTGGCAAATGATTCAGAAACAGCTGCAGGAGTGAGAAATGTTCTCCACTTGTTTGGAATTCAAGACCAGCACATTATGAACACGCATAAGAAAATACAATCACCATTATAAGCACTGACATCTAAAGGCACTACCTTTCAGCTTGCAAGGCCCAAGGAGAGCTGTGATGAATTAGCTTGCTAGCTCAATAGTGGCAGGGCATGGTGAAAATACTAAGTTTCCATAATACCTATGTTGCATGAAAGCTTTTGTACAAAGCATAATCGCAGCTTGTGTAACTTGAAGGTAATGGGAGATGAAGGAAAGAAAAACAGGGTGAAAAAAAGCAACTGGTTAGAGGAAGGCATAAAAAGCAAGTTGTCTCTGGTAGGGCAGCAATGAGAGACTTGTCTCACTTGTGAAAATTATTTCCATTTCTCTCTGGTTATGGCACTATTGCCTGTTTGCCTGTTTTTTTCCAGGACTGTCTTCTAACATACATTTATAAAAGGTCCTGTGCAAATGCAATATGAAAATAAGCTGCACCTCCTAGACACCAGTGTAACATCATTGCCCCACACTGCAGGGGGAAGGTCTTGCAGGAAAAGGAAAGCCAGTAGGATGTGGCATAGAAATAAGGTCCCATGTCAAGGGGTGGTTCTGTTCTGTTGTTCTATTTATGCTAGGATCAATAGAAAGGGTTGGGAAAGTACGCCAGCACACAAAAAGCTGATCAGATCTAACTTGTATCAGTTTACAGCTATATTTCCCATCTGTCCTATGCAGAGTCCTTCCATCAGCTCAGTTTTTGCCATAGCCCTTCCTGAAGGAGCCATTCAACCCAGGAATGCCTCAACCCACAGGATTAGATGAATTCACCATTGACCTAAGCAGAGGCAGGCAGAAGCCAGGCAAGGTCTTAATGTACTCATCAGCTTTCCCAGTAAATGGACAGAGATTCTCATTTCACTATCTCATTTCTCCCTCAAAGAGAAGTAACAGAGCTCTATTTGGAGAGCAGGTAACATATGGCCATCTCATCCCCGTGTTCAAACATTTGAGACCTCTTCCCTGGGACAGAAACTAACTACAATCGTAAACCTCAGTCATGAGCCCCAGCCCCTTGTGAAGGGTTGGATAGACCTGACTCTCCTCATTGCTCCTTATCCTCTCTTAATTCCACTTCTTTGCTCAGAGCTTCCCCTCCTAAACACAGAGCAAAACCAAATGTCTCTCCAAGACAGACACCAAAGGCAGGCTGAGCTTCACGACTATATTAATAAGGAAATTAAGACTAATTGGAGGAAGTGTTACCTCCATATATAGCATTATACTGAATTGTTACACTATTTCTACCATGCATATTTTGTCATGAATGCTTAAATAGCAACACCTGTTCAGGTCCACAGCAATGCCAAAAGTCTGTAGAGGACAAATTTGTTTCTTAGCTTATATAACTGCTAAAGTCAGACAGAGAAGTGATTTAATTTAAACACAAAATTAGTTTCATGGAAGGAAAATATCAGGCATAAAGAACTGTTGAATATTTCAGAAAAAGTTGTCTGAAAAAGCAGCTGGAAGAAGCAGCCAGCTGAGCTCCAGTGAGCAGCGAGGGGGAGCTTCTATTGACTAATCATGTCAGCACGGATGGCAGATTCTTCCTTCTTTAACCAAGTCGGGATCAGATCAGGACATGACCAACACCCCAGAGAAGCTTTAATCGTATAATATCAAGATCTACAGACACACACACACAAGAAGTGTTATTTGAGAAAGACTTGCCCTATAGTGAGAGGGATTATTCAGTGATAAGGCTGATCTCTACCGTGCATAGATCTCCTCCATGGAGCAGAGCTATTTAGTTTTTCTCTAGGGTAACTTGCTCCTCAGGAACCTGGGGCTGCCTTGGAACAGTGGCAGAGGTATATAGGAGAACAGAGGAGAAAGAGGAGCTGGGAACGCAGAAAAGGCTCTGGGAGAAGCAGGTAGGGAGAGACGTATGGGCAGGCTGGGTATGCAGGTATGGCCACAAGGCAGCCTCTGGTTTAATAAGATAAGGAGCTATATCTTAAGTACAAGCTGGATGACCTTTTCCCTTCCCTACCTGCTGGGATGGTGAGTGATGAGAAGGATTCATCCAAGAAATTAGCTCTGGTAAGTCTGTTATGTCTGACACACATGGTGGGTCTGAACACAGAAGGGAAGAACGGTCCTGAGATGCAGGAAGGTTGGGTCCATTCTGGTTTCATCTCCAAATTCTCTGACACTAGGAAAATGGCACCCTGTCCCTGAACCCCAGAGTTCTGTGGGACCCCGACAGCACTTTCTTTTAGCCCCCTGTGCTCCCGACTTCAGGCTTTTCGGGGCAGAGGATGCCCCCGACGGCTTGCCGCCATTCTGCCATCTCCTGCCCAGGGCCTCTAGGTGCTGCTATACCACCAGCAATGGATTTCCCTGCAGGAGGAAAGGGAAGGGGATGGTAATAGCTTCCTTATATTGCAGAAGGAAACTGCAGCAGTTCTGGATCACAAGAAAGTAAATTTTTTAAAAAGCATCTTATTCAGTCTTGTGTAAACCAGCACGCAGGCAAGGCTATCCATCCATATTTCCTGATGGGATTGCAGCAGAGGGAATAAGCCTGGGCAGCACGTTCTGCATAACATTTTGACTACAAGGCAGCCATAGTTAAGCTTTTCACACAAAGAGAAAAAGAAGAGGTTAAACTGATCCGATGACATTGTCATGATAGGTGTTAACTCTGTTAGGTCAAGAACAAGAACACAAGTAATTTGTCACAGAGAACAGTAAAGCATATGGAGCTGCTGCTTGAAGGAGAGTCTTAAAGCTTCAGGCACTAACAAATTAACATTTTGCCTAATTAGATATTGATCACTATCACAAAGCACATCATGACCACCTTAAGCTTACCACAATGCACTAACCAGTGATGGAAAATTAGAACATGTACCAGAAAGCATATTAGTTGCATCTCCTCTAGGAAGTTGTCCTGGGTTCAGCAGCAGCAGTCATTTTTCTCCTTGGTAGCTGGAGCAGCACTGATAACACCAGTGTTTTCAGTTACTGCTTGGAAATGTTTTGTCTAGCCAAGGACTTTCTGAGCCTCATGCCCTGCCAGGGAGGAGGGGAAGCCGGGAGGAAGCAGAGACAGGACACCTGACCCAAACTGACCAAAGAGCTATTCCATACCACAGCACTGTCATGTCCAGGATGTGAAAACAGAGAGCAGAGACCCGGAAGGGTGTGGTGGTGCAGTGGGGGGTTCGCTGCTGGGGGGTGCACTGGCTGGGTTGGGCTTGGTGAGCAGTTGTATTCTCTTTCTTTGTACTTCTCCTGTCATTATTATTATTGGTGGTAGCAGCAGTGATTTGTGTTATACCTTAGTTACTAAACTGTTCTTATCTCAACCTGTGGGAGTTGCATTCTTTTGATTCTCCTCTCCATCCCCCCGGGACTGGGGGAAGAAAGAGGGGAGTGAGTGAGTGAGTAAAACTTTGTGAGTTTTAGAGGCTTAAACCATGACAGGAGTTTACTCAGACATTTAACGAATCTGAGAGTCTCATCCTGCTGTTTCCTAAATTAATAACAAATACTGCCTTGTTTCCCAAGGCGAACCTCACAATTTTCCTTTTTGCAGACATACTGTGATTTTTCACCTTATGTCAAGACAAGGTGTTGTTCCTCCTTTCCTGATGCCCTAAATTAATGTAAATTTTAGGTGTTTGTTACCCAGCTGATCCTGTGCCAGCTGTGACAACCAAGGCAGGTAGTTGTGGCTTACCATCAGTAGAAAAATGCTGTATTAGCAGTATCTTCTTGTATGTAACCTGTGATGTGCAAGATATAGCATAAATTCTTTGTGGCCAGGTGAACCCCTTAACACCATCCCACAGATATGCTGTGATCGCTGAAACAGTAAGCAGCCAATCCTTGAGTAATAAAGTTCATGTGGCATCTCTCAGAGCACACATATACATACATAAGCAGTTTAATACTATACATACTGCAGAGAGGAAGAAAGAAGATGGTAATATCTTGTAAGTTTACTCTGGTTCAGCTGGTTCATGGGACCTCTCTGAAAGTGCCCAAGGGAGGATGTATTTCCTTTGAAATATTAATCCCAGCTTAGTGAAGGGATGGTGCATGATCAGGCACAAGCCTTGGAGAATGGCTTTTTAATTTTTCCATCTGGGAACCCTCCTCTCAACAAATGTGTTCAATGCCCATACATGATCTCTGGTGGCTGTTGTATGCCGATGTGTATTATGTGATGCTGCCCATAGAATGAGAAGGACTCAGATGTGCAGTGGCAAAGAGCTATGGTAATTTGCAGAGACAGGAGCAATTGGAAGGTGCTCTTCTGCAGCATAGTCTGACAAGGTGATCCTAGGAGATATAGGAGGCATCTGTCTCAGGGAAGGAGATGCATTGTAGAGTTAGTGCATTTTGTACATTTAGTTGTTACCTGACAGGAACCACACAGACACTTCTCTGTTGCAGCATTGTCCAGGCAATCCAGCAAGAATATCAAACTGTGGATAGGAGGTCATGGGCACATACAGACAACATTACCAAAGGGAGACAAACCTGCATTCTTACGGGTCCTACCCACCCTCTGCACAGCAGGGAGCAAAGGTCCTTGATAATCTATACCACCTACCTGACAGATCTGTGGCAGATTCCCTGCACCTGCTGGAGAACTTAGATTCCTTTTTGCTCCTTTCTCTCTAACAAATGTGTTAACATTTGCTCCATGTCACTTATGCAGTTGTGATGAAAGTTGAAAACTGAGAGCAGGTACCTGAGTTCAACCAGGATGGAGGCTGTGGTCCATGCTTGGACACTGGCTGGGAGCTAGTACTTTGCTTAACACATCCACTGACTGTTCCCACTGCCTGCACACTACTGCCACAGCAGACTGAGCCTTCAATTTTGAGCAGTTCCCACACAAAAATGAATTTACATCACTTTCCCTCCAGCCTGTTTCAGAGCCATGCTGTTAATCTGCCTTTGCCAGTTCCCTTCATTCCTATGCAGATTCATATACCCTATGGCAAACTTCCCATTTGTGTGAATACAGAGCCTCCAGGCAAAACTTCCAGCAAAGTGCAGCTTCCTGGTTGCTAAGCAGGGAAAGGCATCTGGAGAATACAGATCTGATGCCAGAGGTCTTAGTGCCTACAGAGGCATAAGCTCCCCACAGTATCCTGCTGTCGCTAGATGGGCATTGGTGCAGTGACTGACCTGGCTGCGGTCACTGCTCAGGCACAAGACAAGTCCTGATGAATAGATGGACAGGCTTCCAAAAGATGATTTCATGTAGAAACAGTTTTGACTTCTTAGCTGCTAGCCAAATCCTCACCCTGTACTTCCTCCTGTGTGCCCATGTGCACACCACAGATTCTTTGCATTGGAAATTGGAACTTTATTTCTAATTTTTATGATATTTGGTTTTTTGAATGGAGAGAAGGCAGTTTGTGCTTTTCAATACTGCATGTGTCTGTGTGCATGTTCTGCATCTAAGGCAGTTTTACTAATATCCAGTAATCTTTTGTGGCTGGAAAAAAATGGGTACCAAATGCTGACTTCTTCAACACTGCAGGTATCATCTCTTGCCCTGTCTTGCAGTGCCTACTGCGATTAAGTTTAATGTTAACTATCAGAGTCCATTTTCTGTGCCAGACAGTGCCTCAGCAAATTTTGGCTAAAGACTTAGGATTGGAATTTTTTGGGAATTGAACCAGAATTTATAGTAGAAACAGATTTAATTTTTCACTGAATTCTATCCTAACAAATATCAGCGGGTGTGATAATTACTTGCTGGATGAAATATACTTTTTTAATCATATCATTTGTTCCAGAGCACAGTTTCTGATTTATTAATGACACCTTGCAAACTGAGAAACTAGGACTTTCCCCTTCCAGCCTTTAACACAGATGAGCTGCTATGTTTGGGATTACTAATTAAGCCTCACTGTAAGCTTCCCTAAAATACAGAGCTAATTCTGTTTTGATTGCAGCAGATGCTCTTGAAAGACCTCCTGTAACTCTGTGTTGCTTGTTGCCAAAGGTTGCCATGAGCTACATCATGTTATCAGAGGTAAGGGCTGTTGAGCAAGTCAAGGCTGTCTTCCTCCAAGTGTCGGTGGCATCCCACTGCCTTACACTCATGGCTGAGAACTGACATTGCAAGAGTCCAGCAAAGCAGAGCCTGCTCATAGCTGAGCATGGGCTCAATGAAGCCAGAAAACACTTTCTGTTAGAAGTGTCACTGCTAAAAGTGGATTTAGGACAGCTTTTTCAATGCTTTCTCTCAGGCAGGTTATTCAGCAAGTTGTCCTAGGCTCTGAATGTGCTTTCTCTGCCCAGTGTGGACAAGCTGTTTCTTTAATCAAAAGTCACCTTACGTCAGACATGTTACAGCTGCCTTTCTAGCCCCTTTCTGCATTCTCATCTCAGCTTTACTTTCTAGTTAGCTGACCCTTAAAGCCCTTCTCAACATAGAAATCTAACATTTGCCACCATGATAGGGTGATGTCTTTGTCCATCTTAGTCAGAGGCGGCTGCATCCTCCTTTTTTTTTTTCCCCCTGCCCCTCTCCTCTCTTTCTCTCTTCCTTTCCTCTCTCTATAATGAACTATGTAGCCTCATTCAACATGCAGGTTCAGTTCAGGAGAACTAAGAGGAAAACATCAGATACACATCAGTCATTATTACTGTTGGTGGGACATATATTAACAAGACCAACTCCTAATTTTCTGAGGACAAAGATTATATTTCACACAGGGAGGAACCTTCACTGTGGACATGCAGGAGACACAAGTATCCACTACAGACATCTCAGTCTCTCAGAGGCTGTTCACAATCTAGCATTAGGTATGCTTGTTGGCCCAGTCTACTAACACTGGCCTAAAACAGACACTGTGCCACCTCTGAGTCAGACAGACATTTTCTGTCAAACGCCCAAGATTCAAACATACGTAACAGAGGCTGAGTATGCTTCAGCATGTTCTCTAATAAATTATTTCTTAGCAATAAAACTAAACAAATGGAAATTATAATGAAACAAGACAATGGTGATGATACCATTGTACGCATCTGGAGTAATGAAGGTATAAAATGGATAAATATTGGCATGTCGAATACCCATAATAAATTCTAGGACACTGAAAAGGCATCACGAAATCAACAAATAACAGTTCATAACACTAATGACCACAGTCTCGTAGGAAAAAAAATAAATATATTTAGAGTGATTGGAAAAAGTTGTCCCAAAATACAGAAACCACCACAGGATCATATAAAATGGATACATCCAACATGCAAAATAATCAGAGCAGTTCTCCTGCTTGTCTTCAGCTTCTTGACTTACACTGTATCTCACAGAACACCTTCTACTCTTTTGGATTCATTCTTACATGTGCAGCGGGGGTGACTTCTGATGATGATAAAGAGTGATTTTAATTTGCATGGCTTTAGCTTTAGCAAATTCTGTGGAGATTACTCTACCTGACAGGCAGGAAACTTTGTTATAGAAAAACATTTTACGCTGCTTAAAAGTGACCATGTTTATAAGACAGGGAAAGGAAAAAGGTACTCTGTGACAGAGTCGCAGGAAGCTGCCTGAAGCACTGTCTATGGGGATAGCATTGTTGCTGGTTTGCACATGGTCACTTTGCCCTCTCTTGCCCAACGTGTTCTGCTGAGAGTGGGCAGCGTGTTAGACATGACCATGGTGATAGGGCAGAAAACTGCAGCGGGAGCTCTTGAGGGTGGCAGCCTTGCAGGGTAGGACTCTGATAGCTGCATCCACCTCTAGTGCTGTGCTGATCATACTTCAAGTCCACTGGTTTCAAAGAGAAAGGGATAGGTGTATCATTCTTAACCAGCCAGCCCCCACTTCAGAGTTCACTATTAGGCCAAAATTAAAACCAACAAATCTACAGAGGTCCAACAGCCCCAAATATATTTAGCAATATATTGTAATAAGTTATAGCAGCTCTGCAGAGTCCCTCTGCAGATTAAGAGCAAAGGAGTGAAACCAGGTACCTGTCGGCATTAGCAGACTAATAACAATGTCTCACAGAAGGTAAGGCTGTGACTTCTTCAGAGTTTCCTCATCATTCTCCAGCAAGGGAACAGGGGCACAGTAATAGTGTTTGTAAAAGAGATTCCTTTAACCCTAAGATCATGCTCCAGTAACAGCTGCCCCTGTAAGAGGCACTTGTAATGCAGCCTAGCTTAATGCCATGAAACCAGACCCAGCCACAAGATATTTCATGAGCCCTTCTCTTCCTCAAAGAGCAGTCAAAATCTACTCTGCTGTCACACAGAGCTTAGCTTTGCAGCAGATGTGGTATGTTTGCAAATGCTAGCCATTCCCATCATGTATTGAAAGTAATTTCTCAGACAAAAATCTGCTTTATTGGGAAGGAATATGAGCTGCTGATGCATCAACACAAGCACAAGTGTGCAGCCAGGAGGACAGCAACATTTGTGATAAAGCATCCTTTCCCACTGTTCCCTTCCACCCAGTATGAGCTACAGTGCAATTTTTCCAAGACAACTAAGTGCACATATTTTTCTCTTTCCAGTTGACTGCTGCAGAGTGGCTATGCTTGAGAAAATTAGTTTTTATCATTTTAATCATCTAATCTTCATAAACCTTTTAACACAAAAACAAGAACTACTTAATGCGCAGCAAGATAATTAATATTGAAAATAGACTCTGCAGGAGAACTGTAGTACCTGCTGCCTTGCATTAGGCTCCCAGAATAATGAAGTAGATGGGAACTTTAAGGAAGTTTGTAAGAACATGAACAATACCAACACTTCCATTTGCTGTAGATAAATCTCATCAAGAGGCTACTTAATATGTTGATAAAGGTTGTCATGCTCCAGTATGCCTTGAGAATAACTTCAACTGTGTCCCTGCTGAAATCTTAGTGACTCTTAAAAAAAAAACTTCAATTTTCAAAATTATCACTTTAGACAACAAAAAATGTAACAGTTTACGTGGCCTGAAAGAGAAGAATTTGATTTTTCCTCTTGCACCCCTAGCCACAACTGAGTGAGAGAAACATTTGTAGCTGGAACTTGTTAGGAACAACCTTGGAGGGCGTCAGACTAGCTCAGCTCTGTTCCCCATTCCCAGGACAAAAGCTTTTCATCTGGACCAGGGGCTGAAGAGGAGGCTTTCTGCTGCCCTGAGGGAGAGTAAAGGCAGATATTCCTTTTCCCAGCAAACAGCAAATTCTTTCCTTTTTTTTAAGAGTGTGGGGAGATACAGCAACTAATCCTCTCTGCTAAACACATCCACCCCTAAGCAATAGCACATAACTCATTAATGCTGAGAACTAGGTGCTGCCAGCAGAGGCTGAGAGGTCCCCTAAATGCCAAAAATCATGTGTGTACTTCTAGAGCACTTAACACCTTCAAAGTGCTATACAAACATTAACTAATTATGTAAGGAACTGATTACTGACAGAAAATGTTTATTGCTTTTTCTGATCACACACTGGGTGAATGTCTGAGATCCCTTGAAGGACCTTGTTAAACTTGTTGGGGTTGCTGCTTGCTTTGCAGGGTTAATGGCTGGTGTTTTAGGGTGGGAGCCCACTTTCAATCTTGCCCGCTCATGGGAGGAAGTTCAGCTCAGGAGAACCCCATGACAGTGGCCCCTGTCCTGACTCAGACCCTGCATCCACAATTCACAAGGGGCCATTCCCAGATTTGACACCTCCAAACTCTATGGCAGTCAGCTATGCAGAAATCTGTGTGACTAATAGGTGTGCATGAAAAGTTTGCTACCTGCTACAGTTACACTCACTTCACAAAGGACAACTCAAAGATATGAGGTTAAAATCCTGTACTGAAATAGGAGATGGTGGGAAGGAAATCAAACAAGAACACAGATTCATTTAAAGCTCAGCAGGCAATGGATAAGGATCTCAGGAAAAAAAAAATAAGAGTGAATTAATGCTGCCAAAGGATTTAAAGGGAATGTGCAAGACACTTATATAAGTGTTGGAGGAAGACAAGCAAAAATCTGAGGAAGTACGTCCATTAATTAGTAAATTGGGGTGGGTATGAAACTAGTGATGACTAGACTGTCTTTAATGAGACAAACAAAAGAAATGTGAACAATTCAGAAAGGAGAAAAAGCTAAAAAAGCATCTTTTCTTAGCAACATGTGAGAAAATTCTTGAGGGAAAATGAGCCTACACATAAATCAGCTGGTACAGATGACCCAGGTTATTGAAGGAAGTGGTAAAAATGCCACACTGCGTGTGATAATTTCCCCTAATTTGTGACCAGAATAATAAGAATTGACTAAAGAAAACTCTATGCAGAGACTTAAAAGAAGAAATAAATTATTCCAAAAACACTGCTTTCTAAAAATCTACATTTTACCCTTTCTAGACTAAAGAAATCTGTGTTGCTTTGGAATGCAGTGAAGGTGAGGAATATGAAGGCAAGTGGCACAACAGGGTCCATCGAAAGGTCCCTGCAATGGCCCCTGGGTGGCTGTAGTCTCTCATGGCAATGGCCACTGCTGCCTGGCAACTTGTTGCTAAATTTGTTATGAGACTCCACGCAGGAGATCCTCATCCTGGCCATGCCACCATAGAAAGCTCTCTGGGAGTGATGCCTAGCAGGGAATAGGATCCTTTGCAGATGGTGTTGAGCAAGACATGCCAGTGTGCAGCTTTCTGAGGTATTTTGGGTGATCTTGCCACAACATAAGAGCAGTTGTTATCAGCAAGTGCAGGGACCACAACCCCTGGCTGCAGCTCTCAATGTTGCATCTCAAGGCTTGCACCTCTCAGGGGAAATGGCACCCCAGGTCATTGTTTGGGATCCCAGCCATTTTTGGGCAGAAATCCTGCCTGGGCTTCCACTGACACAATAAAGACAGAACTGCCAAATAGGTAGTCCCATAGTGTAGGATTAACATAACAGTGCCCCCCAGAACCCCATTTTTAGAGGTGTTAATACACTCAGATACCTTGGGGAAAATTCTGGGCATGGGTTTTTTTCTCGTCTGAGAGCTGGCCCCGGCAGCACGAAGCCTCAGGCAGCATCTGTCTAGCAAGAATAAATCTCACAAGACAAACCTGATTGCTTTTTTGATAGAAACAGAAAATTAATGGATGAAGGGAACGCTGGAGCTGTAATGTATTCGCATCTGAGTAGTGCATTTGATACTGTGCATCATGAAATCTTTCTAGAAAAATTAATTTAAACCAGCTTGGAGATGAGCACTGTCTTCTTGATTGAAAACAGGCTGCAAGGCTATAAAGAGAGATTAACAGTGAGTGGCAAAGCATGGAGCTGTGAATGTTCCATCCCTGGCACTGTTCAAGGCCAGGTTGGACGGAGTCTTGGGTGACACGGTTTAGTGTGAAGTGTCCCTGCCCATGGCAGAGGGGTTGGAACTAGATGATCTCGCGGTCCTTTCCAATCATAACTATTCTACGATTCTATGAGAAGACTATAGAAGAACCACAAAACTCACTCATAAATAAATTATATTTAATATCTTCACTGTTCATCTAGAAATGGAGGAAGAAGCAACACTTTAATAAAATATGCAGAGGAGATTAAATTAGGAGGAACTAACATCCTCCACAAAAGACGCAACAGATCCAGAGAGAGAAAAAGCTGGGTCAGGACATTGTAAAATGAAGTCAGGGCTAGTTACAGAACGTTCAAGAGAACAAAACAGATCAAATGATTTTCACTGGTGGAAGGAAAGAAGATTTTGGTTCATAATTTTGCATGTCTGCTTCTGCAGATGTGAATCTTGGTAGCTGAAGCCTCATGAAAATCCACTTCTACCCCAGTATCCTTCCTAGATAGGAGGTTTGATATACACATCCATTTGTACAATTTGGATATTTTCTAAGTTAGTGACATAAGGCAGGGTTTTGACTTCCACATGGGTGATGGTGCTTAGAGTTCAGGCGGCAGTCCTCAGGACAGATGTACACTCCCAAAATTTCATTTTTAAAAATCCGACTTGGCATTTTAGAACCTGCATGCTAAATATCTGAAACAGAAAAGTACGTGGAACCCCATCTTCTCCCTCAAAACTTGTGGGTATAAGTTAGAAGTGAGATATGGCAGCAAGAGGGCACTGCAGTTTGGGGCAGCACAGATTCACTCCACTTTTACGCAGCTCTGTTGTGCCTGCACCTGGAACGCTGTGTTCAGTTCTGGGAAACTCATTAGTGAGGAGATATTGAAAAATTGTAGTGAGTTCAGAGAAGAGCAACAAAAATTATCAAGGGGATGGAGAGATTCATTTAAAAAGAAAGATTAAAGGAGCTAAATCAGTGCTGGAAGAACTGAATTTGTAATATACTGTTACTCAGAAAAATGGCTACAGAGAGACATTACAATCTAGTGCTGAAAGGCATAAGCGCCAAAGACAGGAAAGAATTAAGTAGCACAGTGGTGTGTAAAAGAAAGCATGAGGAGTCAGAAGTGAGAAAGGGAAAAGCAGACTAAATATGCAGAAAAAAATCCTGACAAGGGAAGCCTAGGTTGCAACACTTCAAGTTAGAGTGAAAAAAAGCCAGATGATGTGCAATGGGGGATGATGGCCCAGTTCCCTCAGAGAGTCGGAAGATCACCTTGCTTCTTAAAATGCTTTCTGTGGGAACGGCACAGGTCCCTCAGTGGGGGGTTACATGACAGCAATTAATGTTTGAATATGTATGAGACTATTGTTCACTGTGAGCTGTGGTGACGGTATAATTTCCTTCATATAATTCAAATTTCCTCTAGTGAGCATTTGTTCAGAAGAAAGAATTTGGAATCTGGTCTCTGGGCATTTTTCTCCTTAATTATCTGAGAGGTTTTATGCCTGATGTTACTGTGGGATACAGAGAGACTACCCCCTCTATGAAAGACTTTCAATTTAATCTCTTACACTTGCAGCCACTTGTTACCACTCTACAGAAGTGCACCTTTATGTTCTTAAGTGTAGCTGCTCTGTGTCAACAGCAACAAACTCAGCCCAGATATCCTTAATGCCTTGACCAAGCCAATACAAATTATGCTTCAGGATTTCAGCCTCCCAAGGGTTGTGTAGCCAATGCAAAGCAGCATCTCGTTTTTCTCATTTATTTTGTTTTACTTCATACCCTGTATTGCTTTCACTTTCACCTCTCAAATATTAAGTCAAGTCAGAGCCTTGTACTAATCAGCGTAACACAGTTTGCATTGTTATACATGTGTACCCATTATAACTGGTTTTTGTAAAGTACTTTGTGAGCTATCTATTTCCAGAATTATACAAGGTTTGCATGTTTTTAGCTGAGATCAGCTTTTATGTGCTCAGTATCACCCAGGGTCTTTTTACCAGTAATTTTCTGTGCATTGGAAAATATAGTTTGGTCCTCCCCCAAACAGAGTGGCAATTAATTGAAGCAATTCATGTGAAGTAAATCAACTTCCATGAGAGATTAAACAGAGGGAAAGACCAGATAGTGCACAATATCTATCTTGGATATAAGCTTATACTATCAGAGGAAAAAGCGGAAATAAATTAAATTCAGCACCTTTGGGAGTACTGTTTGTCTTCACCCAAAAGATAGCAGCCTGAAAAAACCTACTCTTGTAGCACTGAGAGACAACTTCTTACACTTGTACCATGGGAAACTTCTAAAATGAGCAAAACTTGTAGAGAGCTTACCTGGAGAGAGATCACAGACCTGCTCTCCAAATAGCTGCAACCAGTGGGGCGAGTTCTGCCTACCCAGCCAATGCAGTTGCCAAGTATGAATTTTTAATCTTTGCATAAAGCCAGAGATACAGTGCAATGACTTTGTATTACTGTCATCTGTATTCTTCCTCCGGACATTTTCATTTCTCTTGCTTTGAGTAATACTTTTTCAACCTTGTCTTCTCATTCAAATTTCCTCTTCATTAGAGTGCATTCCAATATGATTTCCTTCTGAATTGAATAGACCTGAATAAGAATTGCATAATCTGTATTATTAAGCACATGTAACCCATTATAATTGAATCTTACTCTATTTTAATTGCAGGTGTTTACAAACGCTGTTCACTGCAATAGATTATGTATTTTACTTGGTTGTGCCATTGATGATTGAAAAGTTAGCGCCATTTTGTGCTAAGCCCAATTTTGGCTTGCATGAGAAGTGACATAATGTAAAACTCTTCTGGAGAGTCACAAGATACTTTTCTAACTTTCCCCTGTTTAAGTGTTGAGCTCTCCCTAAACTGAAACCATGACATCTTTAGAAACACCTTGTATCCTTCAGACTATCTTCAGCCTTTCAGAGTGTGGCAGGATTTTAGTCAAATACTTATTCTTAATTGAATTTGGAGGCCAAATTTGTTGCAGTGCAAGAAACCTTGTTGTTCTCAGTAATTTACAAGACCCCCCTTCACGCAGGCAAACCCAGTGCTTTTGCATTTTCAGAGAAGAGCTTTGCACCCAGAGCTCCCCCTTTTGTGAGTGTGCTTAAATGCCCCCACTGACTGCCTGGCAGTTTTGTTTCTGGACAAGGAGATAAGACCAGCAGATGCAGAATTATTTAGGAAACAGACCTCCTGAGACTTCAGATACTGAAAAGAACTGGAAAATTTGGCAGCATGCTGTGCTGTTTTGGTGCAAGGTCAGTTAGATAAGGTCAGTTGGGATGTTAAATCTAGCCACTGCCTAGTTTGTCATCAGGTTTTATAACAGCAACAAGGGAGCCTAATATACCAGAGTCTCCAGAACAAAAATATTAAAAACAAGACAGTATTTTAATCAAGATTTATAGAAAATGTACTTCTTTTTATGTGCCTTTTCTCAGATACATTTACCCTGTGTAGCATTAACAGAGATAGATGTACTTTACTATATCTGGGCTCTGATCAGCTTTTTTCTTCTCATATGCTTATCCTGCCACTCCTAAAGCATCTATGCAGGGTATATTGTATATTGTCATCCTAAAAGCTGTCCTTCAGACATAAGTAACAATTTGCTGAAGATGCTGACAGGACCAGCAATGTGTTGCAAAGAGTTCTCAAAACAAACAAAGCTTTTAGCCACCACTGCATCACAAATACTGTGGCTTTCCCTTGAGCCTCCCCTGTTACAGAAAGTCAGTAACTGGGAGCTGACTTCATGGTCCCAAACATGCATATTGGCTTGTTAAATTCAATAACTGAATAAAAGAGTATCATGCTAGTGAAGGAGAAAGAAAGGGTTTGTCCTAAGTGGAAGAGAGGTCTTGGCAGAAATCAAAATGCAAGTGATGTGCTCAGCATCTTCAAGATGTGATTGTTTATGTCTTTGACAATAAATAATACATCACAGGCATTGACAAATGGAGCTTCACAAAAGCCTTGTGAAGCAAATCAGCAGTTGTTATCCAGGTCAGAGAGGGAGATGGGGCATAAAAAGGTTAACCAGCTTGACCATGAGTACACAGCAAGCCTGTGGTGAAGCGCAGGTCCTGTGATGCCCAAGTCTATGCTGGTAATCACAAACCCTTCCCCTCACAATTTTTCTTTGACTGTTACCAACTGCAAAGGAATGACCACTTATAATGCGTTTGGATACTAAGTTGTCAGGAGGATGTGAAGCTAGGAGATAAACTAATGATTTTTATGTTCTGTGATGGATTTATAGAGAATTTCAGAGGCTTAAATTTGGACAGTCCCTGTTCTGCCATGCCTTTCTGGTTTCATCTATTGGATTTTTGGTAACTATAAAGTTCTCTAGTGAGACTAGGAATCTGAAGTGTTTTGGGGTGGAATTAAGCAATATAGTGTGATTCTGTCTTTATAACAGGAAGGCTTTTGTTTTGTGCTTATAGAGATTTGGGCAGGAACTGTGCTCTTTGTATTAATTGTGCATTATGACTTACAGAAAACTTACTGCATTATCTAAACTATTTTCCAGGCATCATGAAATGTTTAGAGGTTTCATACATTTTGAAGTGTGAGATTTTTTCCACCTCTACACAATTGTGTATGTAGGGATGTCTTTAAGATTATATGTCAGGAGATCAGCTGATAATGCAGAGATGATCTTGCAGGCATTTATATTTACTATGATTTATGACAGTTTACTGTGATCTGAAAATACTTTGGGCTGAATCAGGTTAATTCACATAGTCTGGATTCAGTAAAAGCAGGATCTCATTGCTCTAACTGCCTTGACACTTCTTCCTTCCTTGCATGACATCCTGACTGTGTGGCTTATGTCTAGATCTCTAGTCCTACAGCTGGCTCAGTGCAAGCAGGCCATGGTTTTAGAACGCAGTTCTGTTGAAGGTTGCACTCAAGTCAAGTATTTTTTTGCTTCTAGGGTAGAGGATGCCAGCACAATGACAACGATCAAATGCTTTGCTATCCTGTGATAAGCATGACTGAAGTGAAAACCATTACTATTATTGCTGTCCTTTGAAATGTAGTCCCTGAGGGAGCTTACATTTGCATGTGGAGAGGTCTGCTGTCAGCCTCGGAAGCCAGGATTCAAGACCAGTGGCTCACAGGTAGTTTGTGCCTTTCACCGAGGAGGTAAAGCTTTTGTTAGTGGAGAACAGTTCTGCAGAGCTCTGGAAGGAGCAGTTCCTGTAGCTACAGGAGAAGAGTTGGTACAAGGTCAAAGCTCTTAGAAAGGGCAAAGAGAAAACAATCCACGAATGCATGCATACATGTGAGGCATCCGTGTGCATATGCAAGTAGGTTTGTGGACTTAATTAACTCTTAGGTTCCCATTCGGAGAAAAAAAGTATAAAGTTGCAGAATACATTCTCATCTTTGTGTGAACTCAATTTCATTAACCTTAAAAGAGGAAAGAGGAAGGATTTAAAGCACTGCCATAAGGCTGAATGGAGAATGAATCCCTTGCAAAATCCTTGTGCTAAATCAAACTGATTTTAGTTAAATAAGCTCATAAACTCCTCCATCACAAAAAGTGTTATTTTTACACTCTCAATACTGAAAAATGGCCAAATGTATTACCACTGTTTTTAACCTGGCAAAGATATTTGCTCGTGGCTTGAGGTGCTGTTTGCCAAGCTTCAGGACTGAAGCAGATTTCTATGCTTAAAGCTTTGTACACACAAGTCCCTGGGGGGGAAAAAAAAATAGAGAAGAGTTTATCACTGACATGTTGGCACAAGCTTAACTGGTGTTGAGCAGCTGGAGAATCTGGAAAGCACATCAGACTTGGAGTCAGGGGGGAAAAGAGGGAACTGCTGTTACCAGAGCCTTGCCATAAAAGGAACAAATGAAAAGGAGAGGTGAGCAGGGGCAGTTTGCAGACATACAACGTATGTTGATAAACCATTAGAAACCAGCTAGCAATGTGATTAATGAAGTGGAATTGCCTTTTGGTTGTTGGGACTGACGCTCAATTGCATCCCAACAAGATCACCAGAGATTCCAGCACAGAAAAAAGCCAAAACTGAAAATTTGCCTTCTCACTATCCTCCCAAACACCACTCTGTCCAGCAAACACTGATAATCTGAACTTCCCAGCCAGGCTGGTGTCCTGGGATTTTAGTGGGGAAGATGGGTGGAGGAGGCAAAAAGGAAGAGAAGTGGAGGAATAGGATTGATGGCATGCAGAACTTAAAGCAAATGTTTAGGAGGACTTTGTGAGTCGGAACCTGAATATGAGGACAGGTCCTAGCCCCCAGGAATTTTCTGAAGTCCTGGGAATGCCTGCAATGCAAATACATGGTCAGAGTGAGAGGTCATAGCACAAATGTTTCCTGTCCCTAGCATACTGGGTGCTCCCTCAGAGGGGCTTTGTTCTTTAAGCTAATACTCAGCAGCAAATGGAGGGGCTTTCAAACACCAGAAATACCCAACGATTAACTCAACAATTGCTAGACTAAGTGTTCTGCTGCATGGAAGAATATTTGGCATATTTCCAGGTCTTAGCAAACACAAAACCCCATCAGTCTAAAGAAGCATTAGGAGTTTATGATGTGGAAATAACTGGCTGGTGTGTGACGCATTTCCAGCTTATGGTGAGCCATCTATTAGAAGAAAACGTTTTAGACATCCTGGGGCTGGACTCACCCTCACTGCTGCAGGCCAAATGCCATGAGCATGAGGAGAGTGTTTCAGAAACCGAGCAGCCTAGCATGTGCAAAAAGGGAAGAGATCAGAGAATATTAGGCGTAATTACTTCTCAGCTATTTAGTACTCAGATAAGGTGATGGAGCAAAGTCTTCCGTAATAGCTGAGTTGGGCAGGTTATGTCTGCTATGCTGTCATCTTTGCTGGCCTTATCTCAATCTGAGGCATCTACTGGATGGATGGAAACCTTTTACAATTTGACCATTTGACTTGAAGCAAGCTCTCAGAGCAAAAGGGAATCTGCCAAAATGGCAAAAGTGAGGGAACTGCTTTCAGTGTATCTATTTTAGCAGCAACAAAAACAGTGGCTTAGTCATGTCCAGCAACCAAGGTCAGCATGACCTTGGGTTTGAGTAGCAGCGCCCTATCCCCTCCAGTGGAGTTGAGGATCTCAGAGCACTCCATGGACACTGCCTGGCTTTTCAATTGCCTTCAGCAGTAGAAAAAAGATTTGCTTTACAAATGAGCAAACTGAAACACAATGAAATAAAGTCTTGCCCAAGAAGTCAACAGCTCATTCAGCAACTACAGAGATTATGACTGCCTGTCTCTCTTAGTTGCATTCTCCTTGGGATTAAGCTGGGGAAATGTATCAGAATCTACATTCACACATATTGCTCAGACAAAAGATGGCAATGAATCTTTCAGCACCAGAGTAATTCCAAATAGTATTCACAAAATCCATAATAATTTCCTTAATGAGCAAGTTACAAAGGACTACAGTGAAGATCTCTCTGCCTGAGAAGCTCTACAAGGTGTCACAGTGCACCTAAGGGAAGGGAGGTGTGATCTGAGCCCTTTTCCTCTGGGAAACTCTCTCCTCTGCACTGATTATAGACCTAGGCTTATTTTCCCATCTTTAACCTTATGACACTAAAAGCTTCTCAAAACCACACGTGTTTTCCTCTCTCCTGAAGTACCAGGTAGGTCTCAAATGCATATAGAATCTGGACACTCACAAAATAGTATTTCATTTCAGACAATACCACACAGATACAGTGCAGTGCACTATTCATGGTCTGAAATTTTTAAAAGAAAAGGTACAGATACTTGCAGGAACAAAGAGTCCCCTTTGCTTCCTGTCTTGATTATGATAGTAAATTTATGGACTTTGCAAGTACCTTCATGCACAGAAGGCAGGATCAGCTGCAGGATGAGTTGTGGAAATGGTTGCTCAGATAGGAACTACTCTTTGACTGACATCTTTGCAGCTTCAGTCACTCCTAAGAAAATGTTTCAAGAGGTCCTTTCATGGGTAACATGACATCTCAGCCGTGCTGTTTCTCAGCTAGCTTTCATTATGCAAGGGAAGGAGACAGTATACTTTATGCTAGTAGAAGGAGAACATTTCACTCTGCTCTGTAAATATTGTAGCATTATGCTCTAATCCCACTACCTACTGAGAAACATCACTGTGGCACAGAGCCATGGCATTTTCCAGCAGATGTGAGCAAGTCCCATCAAAGCAGAAGCCAGCCTCAATACCTGTAGTGCATGAGCATAGCCCTGAGCTACCAGCTGCATCTCTGTGTCTTGGTGGTGCAAGTAGTAGAAGGCCAGAACTTTTTGGTGCAATTGGACTGGGGTAAAATCATGCACTAACTCTCTGACGAGACTGCAACTGCAAATCCTGAGAGCACTGGCCTGTGAGCAGTACTGCAGCAGAGTAGCAGCCCTGTATGCAGCACTGCATGCTTTGCTTGTGTATGCCACAGCCCTCTGAAGGGACACTGCTCCATTCACTGCTGCTGTCCAGATGGAGGTGGCAGAGGCCACCAGAGATCACTTAACAAGAGAGTGAGAAGAAAAAGAGGAAAAAAACTGCAGATGCTGAGCTGATGCCTGCCTCCTGCTGCTGTTTCCTGGGAGCTGAGGATCAGACCAGTTCTATTTTCAGGATTTAGATAAAAGTTTCAGTCACAGGCTCATGACTCCTCCAGTTGCAAGAAGGACTGACTTTCTTTTCTGTAGGGCAAGAACAAGAGAGCAGCTGCACTTCTGTGCCTGCCCAGCTCAGTGTTGCCCTATCTGGATTGCCCAGCTCAGAGCAAGCTGATTCTTTTATCCAGAGGTCGCAAAGACGCTGACACCCACAAATGTGCACACCAGGGATATTCATGCATGGACTCATAGAGTTGGCCTTCAGTAGGTGTTTTCTACACCCCTGACTGAAGTGAAGTCTCTTCTCAGAGCCCTCTTCAGACACGCTCTTGCAGGAGGTAGGATTTCTCAGCATCGCTGTGAGACTAACAATCTCCTGACAAGAGCAGAAAAACAGAGGACTGGAGGAGGTCCTGTGTCACTGAACCCAGTCCTCTGCAATCACAGGCCACCATTTCATAAGATCCCTTTTATCCAGCAGTAAAGCTGTGTCTTAAAACCAGTTTGTTTTTACTTCCATCTCTTTGCCAAGAAGACCCATTTTGTGCCTCATTCTTCTTATGTCTGGAAACCTCAGAATTTCCAGCCTAAGTTTAATCGTGACATAGTTATACCTATTTGTTCCTGTGCCAATGCTGTTCTTGAGTTGAAATAGCTCTTCTCACTCTCCACTGTTAACCCTTCTCCCCCCTGCATTTATAGACAATCACATCTCTCAAAGACAAATAAAGGCTGCATCTGCTACATTTCTCTGCAGCTGCTCCTATTTTGACAGACCTTTTCTGAATTTGTGTGTCAGGACTGACTATATCCTGCTCCGGGTAGGATCTCATCCAGCCCTGAATCAGTGATGTTCTGTGAATCATAGGTTCACAAATTCCTTCTCCAGGGTCCCTCAGTACACCTCAGAAAAACTAACTGAATTTTCTTCTACTCTATAATTTCTAAAAAATAATCCCTATTTCACAGAAATAATGTATGTCATTATTTTCCCAGTGTTCACATTTTCCCTTTGTGCCATTGCATCCCTCTTCATACTACCATCTCTCCTGCTGCAGCCTTTGAAACTATCCCATCTTTTTAATACAGTTTTCTGGACCTCCACTACTGTGCCTACCCACCCTAATTTCGTTTTAGCCACAAATGTTAACGTGTCTCATTTTGTGCCAGAAACATTAGAATTATAAATGCAATTGACTTCCCCCACCAACCCTAAAAAGAGTCCAGGGGCAGACACTGCACCCCAAACACATTATATACTCTTCCTAGCTCTCCAGACATTTCCTGCACAATTCCATTAATCCCTGTTTCTCCAGTTTGATTAATCTTTTAATTATGTCAAATACCTTGTAGAAGTCCAGACAGATTAGATCTACTGCACAGTTTTTGTCAAGAAAAGCAATTATCAAATAAAATCATCAAATCCATCTGATACAATATACCTTCGGTAAAGCTGTATTGCATTCTTTCCTTCAAAAAGAAGTTCTTTTCCTTCATAAAGCTTTGTGTAACATTGGGTCAGACAAACCACCCTTCAGTCACATTGATCATATTTTTCTCTTGAAATATACTAAGCAAGTACTATAGAGAGGGGTGAAAGGAGCAGTGTTCTGTCTGGAGACATATTCCCTACATATTGGCTCCAGCAAAGCCACAGAAGAATAGCACCTAACCTCTATTAGCTGCTTTTCTACCTTTTTTTTTTCATGTTTGGAGTTTTTTTCATTCTTTCCTTCAAAAGTGGTTTGAAATCAGGCTTTTACAGTGTCAAAGTACAGAATCAGGGGTTTAGGAATCAAACAGACCAAGTTCAAGAAAAATAATGTAAGTCCTGTATTTCCACAAGACCAGAAGATACAAAACGCTGTATCTTTTCCAATGGCAATTAGGGAATCTGTTCCCTGAAACACGCTAAAGAATTGCAAAGTGCACAGATGTAGGTGTTTAGAAATGAAAATAAAATTGAGAATATTACATGTGGTTTTTGCTTGGGTTTGATCCAGTTGTCTCGGTGCTGCAGCTAACTGGCTATTAGAGATACACAGCCTTCTGGCTAGGGATCTAATTCTTAAGCATCTCTACATCCAATGAAACACTGGCACAGGTTGCCCAGAGAAGTTGTGGCTACCCCATCCCTGGCAGTGTTCAAGGCTAGGTTGGATGGGGCTTTGAGCAACCTGGTCTAGTGGAAAGTGTCCCTACCCATGGAAGGGGGGTTGGAACTGGATGATCTTTAAGGCCCTTTCCAATCCAAACCGTTCTATGATTCTATGATATCCTTTGATTACTCATGGAAAATGACATGAATTTGGGAACCTGATAGGCTCCTGTGTGCTTAATTTATGTTAGCAAGTTTTACATATTAACATATTTCTCTCCCTTGTTGTCCCTTCTCCCTTCATCCTACCCACCACCAACAAATTCTTTTTCTTTGCTCAGCCAGGGCAGCTTTTTCACTTTTCCTCCTCAAACCTTTGGTGCCCCTCCTTATTTCATGATATTACTATATCTTAGGATGGCCAGACGTGATTGTATCCTGACAGATAATAAACAGCACTAACTTTTCACAGATCTAGTCTGCTAGTAAGCCTTAAGGAAATCACTAGCCCATGAGAGGTACAGTTAACATGAGGGAAGAAGATGGGGACAGAGGAAAGAGGAAAGAGGCCACGAGCTGGAGTGGCTTCAGTCCCAGAAATGCTGTGCCTTGTACACAGTTACATCACATCTTTATGCTTTGTTTTTTGCTTTCTTGTGGCCGACTGTCCAAGACAATGATACACTCCCGAGCCAGCTCAACAGCTTTGCTCAGTACAGCACTTGGCCAGAGCTCTGCATCTCATCTTCCCTCCTTATTATCTGTGCTGAGTCGTAGGAGACTGTTTCAATAACTACTGAGAAATACTGCACAGGACTGCATTATGGCATTTTACTGTTTGTATTACAGACAAACAATAAAGTTGACGAGTTAATGAAAATATAGAAAAAATGAGGGTATTTCACTTGCGCTGTTCTAGGAGCTCCTGAAGCAGCCTTGGATGGACAAGTAATCTATTCTTCTTATAAAAAATAAAATGAATGATCAGTGACTGGAATTAGAAGAGAAAGTAATCAAATTGAAACATGATTATTATCAAAGACAGAATCTAATAGGGTACCAGAGTCCAGTTGAAAGTTCAGGAAAATTTGAACTTAGTGCAAAAAAACCCCACTTGTTTGTTTCTGTTTCACAGAACAGTTTTATGAACCTAGTAGGGAAATTTTAGCAAATCTGATTATGCAGGGGGAAAAGCTGTTGTCATAATTAATCTGATTCAGAAATCAGATGCCAGCAAAGGGGGGAATTTCCTTCTCATTTATATTCCTGTCAACCCACTGAAATCAGAGGGCTTCAGGAAAGTTTTAGACTTTTCTCATGAAACTATACTGCCTGACAGTATCTGGGCTCATACTTAGATTTAGGTGATTCTCTGAAGACACTCAAACATTATTGAGTGTTATTATTAAATGGAAAAAAGATCCCTGGAGGAAAACCCCACTTCAGGATTTAAGTTTTCAAGAGTAAAATGTGTTTGTACATTTAAGTCAGGAATTATACCAGACAGTAGTAATTGTACAGTAGAGAATATATCTCATATATATCTCACCAAATACATAAACACAGAATCTTGATCCTCTATTTCATTAAAAATGACTATATTAAAAATTAATGTCATGAAATTTCTTCACAGTATCTCAAATATTTCAAGCAATGTCTTAGTAGCTAAAGTATCAGTAATAAAATACTGAAATAAAATACATGAATAACTTTGGGCAGACAGTGGCTTTTTGTTCAGGGGTTGTACAGCTCCTGACACAATGAAGCAGTCCCTGAAAGAGAGCCCTGAAAGGACCAAGCCATCCAAAATAATTAATGCACATGACTGAGTTCTTTGCAAAAGACAGTAAAGAAAAAGCAGATCTTCAGCTTTTGGACTTAAATCTGTACTATCATCATGTCTGGGAAAGACATCATTTACTACCTACCAGTCTAGTAACACTGGGTTCCTAATTGGCTCCAGATCAATGATTTTTCATGTTATCCCACATTTTGCAAGGCCAAATTTTGCCCATTTCCACTAGCACAGGTAGGATTAACTCTATCAACTGCTGAAGAGTTGCTCTGTATTAATGCATGTGGAGCTAAGAGCAGAATTAGGTCTCCATTTCTTTACCCCTGTGAAAGGTATAATTTGGATTTCCTCTGTCTTGGAATCCTATCTTGACAGATGCACACAAGTATCTCGTTACTGACCTCATGCATGACTGCAGCCTCTGCCTTGGAACCCTCTGCTGGTATGCACCCACGTTGCCTGCCTCCCACCGACAGGCAAGTGGCTCTTGTTTGGAGCAGCTTTTCACACAGATATTTTAAACCCTGCAGGCTGTGTGCAAGGCAGACACCATCACTGACACAGGGCATCGAGGCTCCCACACCATGCAGTCTGGGGGAGATTTCAGTGCACTCTTCTCTGGGAAAGGCTACACCAGGACCAGGCAGGATGCTTGGGAAAGCAAAGCCTCATCACAGGGTGCTTTTTGCTCCAGAGCCATCTCTGCCGTCTCCAACATCATCCCAGTTCTCCTCTGCAACAGCTACACCATACCATGTCCATACACATCCACTGGAGAGAACAAGCCTTGCTTTGATACCGGGTAGGACATTTCACACTTGACAGGTTTTCCACTGAATTCTTCACAGGTTAAGAGACCTCCCTACACACATAGGTCTCCCGATACTTCCATACCAGACAGCAACTAAACCTGATCAGAGCAGAAGTTTGCGCTGGACCCAGAGGAAAAGAGGTGCTTTGCTTGATGCTCTGAGGGGCTGCTATTGTATTGCAGTTATCTGCCTCCATTCTGCAGACAGTACAATATGTCTGAAGAACCAGGCAAGTACTCCAAGGAACTACCCTTAAGCCCAGCAGCCTGACAGGGGTTAATGACCCCACTGTCCACACCAGTGAGGAGGGCAAAGCAGGAGCCAGTGGGCATCAGAGGCAAAGAAGAAGGAAGAGAGTTGCTTCAGTTCTCTGCGCAAAAATAGCAGATTTTGTGGGAGTGAGGACAGGTAAATAGACATGCTGTTTGAGATAAATGGGACTCTGGGGATATTTTTTCCTGCGCTTCCATGCTTCCCCCAAAGGGTATTGCATTTCCAGGCATTGGGGTTTTTTTACTAGTTTGCTGCATCAAGAGGTATTTGAAATATAAGCGTAAGAACTAAGTAAAGAAAATACATACTTCCTGCAGTGGCTGTGGGTTGAAGGGGAATGGATTGGAGGAGTGAGTCAGGGGTTAGAGATGCAGCGTGTGTGTCTCTGTGTGTGTGTGTGTGAGGCACATTAGGGTGCTTTCATCTTTAAGCACAGGCAGCTGAAACCAAAACAGATCCCCAGATCCTGATCCTGCAACATCCAGTAGGTTGCACTGGCACTAGGATATTAATTACAATAAAGACTTTTGCAGTAAATTGCAAAATAAAGACTTTCTGGGACTGTTCTTACAGATTTGTTTTATTCACTAGCCATTAAAACATAGCTGGTTTCTGTGGTCTTAAGTTCCAGCTGAGAGCCCCTGCAATAGAAGGGCAGGATTTGTGTACTGCTGGATAAATCCTCAAGCACTCCTTTTTGTGAAGTATATAGCCCCTCATCCTGGTAGGGATGAACTCCACAGTTTGCAGTGCAGCTTTTGCACCTGAAATTTCACAGGTTTAGAGTCAAGGTTATTTCCAAGGTTCCAAAAATAGAGCAAGTACAGACACAAAAATCTAGAGAATCTACTTAAAACTCCTCAGAGTAAAGGTCAGATTATAGGTGTATTCGTGGACAAGTTGTTCCTTTTTCTTTTTCCTACTTTTAGAATAACCTGAAGTACAGAAACAGTGCAGCATTATTTCAGTAGGCATAATGAGTATAAAATCATTTCAAATAGATGTAAACAAATAGCATTAGGTAATGAAAGCCAGAGATAACTCACTGGCTAAATTCCTCTGGAGTCCTATTCACTTCAGCCTTTGATGATACCTTAATATTTTCCATATGCAGAGTTGAAAAATGTATCAGAGAGGATGGAAAAAAAGAGATTTATCTATGAAAAAAAAGCATGTTTATGCCAAAGGAGTATCCCTGTAGCCTGTGTTAAAAGCAAACCTTTATCATTCTGCCTCTTTCCTTTCGGAAAGGATCTGCTTGATTTCCAAATACCATTCCCCCCCCCAAATCATTTATCCATCCCCCCCCAAATCATTTATCCATAAACGCATCTCGTGTCCTCAGCTGCTTTGCTGATGGGTAAGAGGTGGCTGCTTTGTATAGGGGCTGTAAGATTTTCACATGGGGGAAATAACTTTGTACGAAACCCATATATGTTTTAAGATGGATGTTTAAGATCAGATGCTCCCCTCAGTGGTATAAATCCCAAACAAATCTACTTCAGTAAAAACAGTCGAATCCCTTTGGTCACTCCAGATTTACACTGGAAAACTGAGGAAAGATTTTGAAGCTTGGTGAATTTTGTATATTCACAACCATAAATCCTCTGTCAGTAGCTTTGGTGGAGCCACACACATCCTGCAGGAGCGTGTGAGCACCTGATAGAGAGTAGGTCAATAAAATTAAAAAGCCGCATCTTGTGATAGGTTTCTCCTGTCCCCACCTGCCCATTTTCTCCAAACAGGCTGGGCTTTGAACTCAGCCCAATGTCTGTCCTGCTCCCCAGCTGCTTCTTCACCCTCCAAGCGGGGTTGCATCACCTGCAGCATCCCATGTAAGTGCCTGTGGTGATCACAGACACAAGAATCAGAGAACATCAAGGCACAGCTGACAGAAAATGGAAGCAAAATTGTCTCCTGACACCCCATTCCCAGCCGAGCAAAACCCTGATATTTCCTGGTGAGTACAAAACCCCAGCTCCCTGCACAGTCCTGGTAATTAATGCACAGCATGTCCTGGCATTAGCCTGAAGGCAACCGCTGCCTCCACAACCTGAAAGGAAACAAGGACCCATGGTGGCTGAGATGTTGCTCTGCCCTTCCTGCACAAGCATGCCTCTGCACACCTCCGCAGCTGAAAGGCAGCTCTAATGCTCATGCCAGAGCAAGTATCGTGAGATGTGTAGCTTGTTCTCAGTTTAAGAAAACTGAGAGGGGCCTATGGAGCCAGTGAAGTTGTGACAGCTGTGCTGAGACCTTGATGGCTCTGACATCTCAGACATATATAGAAAATAGCCTTTCTTTCTAGGTGCCTTGTAGTCCGAAAAAGAAAAGTAAAATGTCTGCAAGATGGTTGTGAGGATGCTGCAAGGAAAGTTGTGCCTTCAGGGGCAGACATATAAGGCCAGCAACATACAGCATAAAACACACTGCACAGCACAGAAGCTACTTCAGACAGCTTTAGACTCCTACTATTCTGAATTTCAAGTTTATCAGGAAGCCAACAACAACATAAACTTAATGAAAATGGATTTCAGTCACCCTGTTTCAGTTCTCAGGTAAAGCTCACAAAGCGCTTTACAAAGGCAGAGGATTATTCTTAGTTTACAAGTGGAGAAACTGAGGCACAGTACTGCAAAATGGCCTCTATGCATTACAAATGCTGAGTCCCAGCCTATTTACCTGTCTGCTTCTGTTATTGCTTCATTGAACACTCCCCTCACCCAGGCACAGCAAAGTCCCCTTCCCTCCCCCTTTGCATGCTCTCTGCCCAACTTGATCTTTCACACCTGGCGTGCATAGCTTAGCATACAGCACCATATCATCAAAGAAACCCAAACAGGCATTTCACTGATGCAAAAGACCTTTCAAAAAGAGAGAGAACAGAAATAGCAGCTTGAGCCTCATCAGAGAAGTGACTATTCCACCAAAGCAAAGCAGCAGCTGAGTAAAGAATAAAAGGAAGATCAGATTAAAGGAGATACTTGAATCCTGAAGAAAGGATTGCTCTGCATAGCAAATGATTTGCAGAGGAGTGGAAAAAAGGCAAGGAAAGAATTATCTAGCAATATCTTGCTAAAGTGGCTGGAGATGTAATATTAACATAGGAAAGCGTGGATAGAAAAAGCCATCGAGAGCTGGTGGAGAAACAGCTAGGCACTGTATGTAAAATCAGAGAGTATTTAAGTGGCCAATTTGGGTTTTCTGTGAAAGGTGAATAGCACAATGCATTATCCATCACAAAGCAAGGAAATCACAGCAGCGTTGATTGGAGCAGTGCTTCAGGAAATTATTGAACAAGCAAGAAACAACCTCTGATGACAGCATTCCGGGAGAAGAGTAAATTTGGAGAATTGCACACAGAGCTTAGACCAACATGGGCTACAAATGTTTGAACAGTAATCCATTGCTTAACAAATGGGAAAGCAGCAGGCAGCAATTGCTGCTCAGCAGAACCTTTCAGAGCAGGAAACCATCTCTGCCCAACAGTTGCACACAAAATCAGGCTTTGAAAGCGCTGGTACTGAGACCCAAACTGAGGAGAGTAAAATCACTGAAGCGTGAAATCAGGTTGGAGTTACTCAACGCTCAGCCTGGAGACCATCCCCAGCAACTGGGTGTGCACCCTTAGATACATATTTTGCTAGCCTTTAAGCAGTAAACATTCACTGAGTCCAGCAAGCCGCATTGTGTAAGTAACCTGTTTTGTTGGATTCTGTTTTGTTGCCATTCAAACTTACAGTCAATCTTCAGTGATTTACTGAAGAGGATTGGGCACACCAGAAAATCATTTAATTTCATCATCTCTGCTGAAAGAATTCAATAGTTTACACTGTCCATCTTTGTGAAAGATGCTCTTTGAGTCTGGATTTCCCTTCCAAGTAATCATAAAAGGATGCCTGATCTATGCCTGAGCAGAAAACATACCACAGTCAGTAGAGGGGTCCCTGTTTGCACCAGTAGGAGCAGTCTGAAGAGGAAAAAAAAGATTTATTCTGATAACTGTCTGAGGTATGTCCCCTCTCTGCTGCTCCTTGATACCACTGAGGACTAACACTGGTGCAGTACGCAGAGGCTTTGATGTTTCTGAAAATTAGCTCTGTTTTATGATACATTTGCTCTAGGTAACATCCCAGCTGGCAAGTATTAATTAACTGGCACATCTAGAAGTGCAGGAAAAAAGTAAGCTCTTGGAGATAGAAAGCAAAGCATGGGTTAAAGAGTCTTTATTTTTGCCAGCAAGTATATGTACTCTGTTCCCCATCCGCCCCCATAAAGTATGAAATGTAGCAGATGTTCTGAGAACAGCTAGCCTGCAGACTCTATATAAATGAAGGTTGAGTTAAGGAAGAAGGAGGCAGAATAATGTTTACAAGAGAAGAGCAAGAAGATATTCTGACACCTGGGCAAGTCTAATGATGGCAGATGGCAAAAGTTGAAGGCAAAGAGAAGGAGCAGTGCGCACCAGCAGCTGTCGAACAAATAGGGAGTAGAAAGGCCTTCACTGAAATTGCACAGGAAGAATTCAATACTGGCAGTTCTGTAAGAATGATAGTGTGAATATGCAAAGAGGAACCTGTGTTTTAACTCCTCAGGCAACTATTGTCAAAAGTACCCAATGGATTGTCAGCTAAGGAGGTTTTCACAGTGAGAAGCCACCTATTTGCATCAAATATCATCAGCCTGCAGAGCAGCAACTTCTGGGTCATTTAACAACACTCCAGATGTAGTTATTTTCTCCTAGGCAAGTGGCTCAAAAAGAGCTATGCAAGAAAAAGACAGAATTGGCATGTAAAGAATGACAATCACACAGCATGTGGAAGTGATTAGCTAGTCAGTGTAATATCGCAAAGTTAAATTAACAGATTTCCAGGACCTATGTCCTATGATTCTCAGCATGAGAGAGACTGCAAGACTATGGCCAAACACAGGGTTGCATTTTACCATCAGTAAACAAGTGATTTCTGACTTTATGCTAAAGATAATGGTGTATGACTAGTCACTCAGAATAGCCTGAGTGCTTTCCTGTGGCAGCATGTCAGTTATTGCACTCTGAAGGTGTAGAAGACACAGGTGCTGCCTGTTTTACCACTGGAAAAAGGAGGGAGACAGCCAGAGCTGTGAATACAGGGTCTGACTTCAGCCAACTTTCTTGATAATTCTTCCGTCTAAAAGACAGAGATGGAGTTAATGCATGTAGCCACAACAACTGTTAGGAATTTATTTGCCCCCACATTATACTCACCTGTTTTAGGAAATAGCTGCCCTCTGCAAAACTCAGCCCTGAGTTCAGGCACCACAAAGCCCAAGAGTATCTAGATGTGTATGACAGAATTCGGCCTCTTTAGAAGGATCCTTCTTAATGTTAAGACTAACTTTCATCTACACTGTACTTATACATACTTAATATAATCTGTTACCTGCCATGCACATTGCAGTTGTATTATTTGCCAGGCTAAGGCTGCAGTGACCACTGAGACTCTACAGAGAGACCCAGCATGGAAAAGCTATCAACAGATCATACCTGCAATTCCTTTTATACCCAATTCACACCAAGTATCTATGGATTAGCGAGATATCCTGCTGCTGTTTCAAAAAGACTCAGCAAGTGGGTAGAAAGGATGCTGTCTGATAGGTATGCAACTTCAAAACAAATTCACACTGTTCTTAGAGAATTTGTCACTACAGGGGAAGAAAAGGTTATTGTATGTGAACCTGCAGCTTTAATTACATTGTGTACTTCCCTATGCAATTAGAAATGTGCATTTGTAACAGATAGCTACACTTTCTAGTTACATATCTATCAAATTCTTGTAATTAGGATGACTCATAATGAAACTATGCACTAGTTGCTCCATTCATTATATTGTTTGACTTACAGTGAGCATGCAAACTACAAATCTCCTGAATTCTTCCCATCCATCCTCCTCCTTGGCCATTTCCTAAGCAAACACTGGTCAGAAACAGAGGGATTTTAAATTATTGCAACTCTTTTGCAAGCAATGGGTTTTCTCAAAGAGGGTCTACCACTGCAGGGTTTAGTAGCAATCTCAGCTCCTACAGGAGTCAGTAGGGTTTTGCTGGTGGACGGCAAAGTTCATGTGTGCCCTCTGTTTCAACAGGTCAATTGCACTTTGCAGCATTCTCACAATTCAGGAAGACAGAAAACTGCCATACCAGATCAGAGCTCCACCACTTTGTATCTTCTCTCCAGCAAAGAGCAGATTGGTGCATCAGAAAAATGCAACAACAGTAGAACCTTGGTAAGGATAGGGAGAGCAGGAGTTCCAACACCCATGGGACTGATGTCAGCTGCTGTTGCTGTTCCGTGATTAGAAAAAGCCTAGGGAAAGGGCAAGTATCACAGAATATCTCCCTAACACTGAACCATTTTGAACTAATCAGCCCCTATATGATCTTTCTGATCATTCCCTTTTAGCCTAACTCTTGCACCTTGAATAGTTTACCTCCCCCTTTCAGTTACTACCTTACATTAATAAGGACATTACTCCGCCCTCACAGGTAGTTATCAGGTGTTGACCACATCCTATTGACTTTAACCTACTGCAAAGGATTGAAGCCTTTAGGACTGCTGTGGCAGGGAGGTCCATTGGTTGTTTGTTTACTGCATAAGGACTGCTGTGGCAGGGAGGTCCATGGCTAGTTTGTTTACTGCATACGGGAGGAGCTGGGGTAGTCATCCTTATTTTTATGAGCCCCCAGTTTTTGTCAGCATGCATAAAGGGGGAACTGTGAACATGGGTTGCAAAGATCATCCTGCTTTAACCTGTTGTTCAGCACTAAAATATCGCAAAAGATCATCAAGAAAGTCAGTACCCCTAAATTTGTGTATCTCCAATAGGAGTCTAATGTCTTTTGAACTGCTGCGTCATACCACTTGCAAATCAATTAGTAGAGACAGAAGTATATTGTTCAGGACAAGGAGAAAGTTTTCCCCCTTTTTTCTTTCCTGCCTTAAGGTGAATGTAATGCTTATGAAAGATGCTAGAGAGATGGCAGTGAAAAAATGAATTATTCACAAAGCAGGTATTGTTCTGGCAGCCATGCTAGCAGTCAGCATGTAATTGTGCACCCTGAAATTCATGCCTACAAACTTTGAAGTCCCCTTTGCTCCCACCAATTTTGGGAGAAGCCTGGGGTGCTAATAATCCCCCACTTTAAATGGAGAAAGAGAACTGGAGCCTTAAGGCCTCCCCTCCAACAAAGTGATTGTGTAAAGTGCAGAGGTGAAAAGGGGAAGAAGGGGTGTCCAAGAGTGACAGCAAGTACAGGCATGGAAATCACAGGGTGTAAAGGCAGCCCTGTTATGAGCAGTGCTAATTCAGGGACAAATGTTATGCTTGTCATAGCCCCAAGTGCATCAGCATCTATGGCTTGTCTGCACCAGCAACAAGGCTTGCTTTCCATAGTTTCCATGAAGGCCAATTCAGAAAGAGGAGTGACCTGCGCAGACCACACAGAGCACACAGAGCACACACACTGACATGGTGTTTGGTAAAGCCCTTGGCAGTGTGGGCATCTGGTGTGCTGGTGGCAGGAAGTCATGTGGAAAAAAAAGAAGGGTGGTTTAAGTTGGTCATTTTTCCTTCCTTCCAGGAACAAGGCAGAATTTACCACTTGTTCATCACAGACCAGCAGCCTCTTCTGCAAGAACAGCTTTCAAAGAGTCTGTAACCGCCACAGTAGAACACAAATCCAAATCAGAGCTTCTCAAAGGAGAAGAATCAGACCTTAACTAGCCCTCAGTGCCCTCAATCCCAAACATTTAAAAACCTAATGCATATTTGCTGTTAGTATTCTCTTAACCCTTAGTTCTCCATGGCCTGAGGCACAGCTGGGTTTTCACTGTGATCGGCTTTGCCCCTTAATCTCTCTAAACACCTTTCATTTCTGAGTGCATTAGTATACTCATTGTAAGACAAGGGCTGTGAACTAGGTGGTACCAAAACCTCAGGCAGGTGCTAAACAATCAGCAAGAGTTAATTGCTTCTTGCTCTCTCCCAGCCTGCCTTGGCACCAACTTGTCTCTCCAGCCCTTCAGCGTTGCTGCTGGCACCATCTGTGCTGGTGGCTTTTACTTTTGTCCGCTAGGGACCACACTGGGATCAGCAACGCTGAAGTAACAGCAGATGTTAACAGCATTGATCCATCTTGACCTGGGCTGATTTTTAACTGACAACCAAGAAGAAAAAGGCTCCAAGATCTCAGAAGAGCACTAATGTCACTGTCCTAGGATCTACCGATGTGCACAGTTTTACTGAAAACAGCAGTCTCCAATAGCACCCTCTCAGCACCCCTTATCTCCGCATCATGCACCGCAAATGCCGTGCATTGCTTGTGTTTCTTCTGCTTATCATTATCCCAGGTGCTGTCAGCTTGCAAATTTAGACTGTAAGACCCTCCTATCTGCAAACTGTATTTTGCCTTTTAGGAAGTGTAGTGGACATCTGCCACTTGGTAAATACAAAGCACAGTACGATCCACACATCCCGTACATTCCCTTTGTGCCACATCTCCCTTGTAGAGTTTTATGAACTTTCAGCTGCCAATCGCTGCTTCCACTAACCCCTGCAACAGCCTTAGCTCACAGTGGGGGGGGATGCTGTCGCGTTCCTCTTGCTGTTCACATTCAGTCCTGAGAGCTACGGCACCTTCCGTTCCCGCAAGTGATTTTCTCCTCAGTTTCAAAACAATGTGTGAAACCCTGCTCTGCAGAAACAGTAGCCTCAGTAAGTTTAAGGATGACTGAAGCTATTTCCTCCGCTGGGGAGGTTTAAAAACTATGGAGGGATGAATGAGTTAGACCTCTTGCTGCATTTCTAGCAGCCATCCTATTACAGCCCCGAATAAAAGCAGGAATGACATGTCTAGCCTAGGTTAATAAACCCTACCAAGTGCAGTGCCTGAAAAGCACTATGAAACAGCCTTAAGTCAGCTTGAGATAACTAATTTCAAGCACGGCTGTCTAGTGTGCCTGTCATTCCTATTGTCCTTCCAAACTATTTCAGACATTTTGAGCCGGGAGTACTAAGCTATGAGTTAGCAGGGGTTATGACATTAATGGTCCAAAAAGGTTTAAGCACCAGGAGGGAACAATGACAGCGCTTAACAACTGGTGGCAGTTTGGAGGATTCTGCTGGATCTCTGTTTATTAATAATTAGGCTTCGCCTCGGAGGAAGATGTGACAACTATCGGAGGTAGGATTTGCATGGGAAACAAAGGGAGCTGTTGCTGTTCGGTGCCTATTGTTTGTGTTTTGCTCACTGGCTTTCCAAGCACAGCCAGGTGCAGTCGGCAGCGGTGAGGCGGCTGTGGGGAGGGGGTGATAGGAAGGGGGGAGAGCCAAGGGTGGAAATACTGTTGACAGTCCTGCGGTTTATGGCAGAAATGCCTTAAGGACAAATTGGCTCAAATCTTGCCGCCTGCTGAGTGTGCATTCCACATCGCCATTCCCAGGGAGTAAAATACGTAGAGGTCATGCAGAAAACACTTTACTCCTTTTCTACTGAGCCAGCTGGGCTGTTTCCGAGATGGGAGAAGACAGAGGAGAAGCTGCCCTAAAATAAATGAGGAAGAGGAAAGCTATGGAGCCTGTAAGATGAGGGAGACATGCTATTAATGCGTAAAATGTGTCTGGAGTGCCACCGATGTCACTTGAAAAGGGGAAAACAGAGGTGGGGGGTTGGGGTGTGCATGTGTTTGGGGAGGGGTTTTCTGGGTGAGGAACTCCTTAGGTTATAACCTATTGCAAAAAAAGGCGCGATGTGTCCATCTATTTTGCAAAGTCAAAGCTGCTTCTGCACTGTTGGCGTTGTCTTGCTGGACAAGAATCATAGTTTCAGACAGAAAGAGCTACAATTTCCTCCTGTGCCACTGCCAGTCCCCTGCCACCCTCCCTCCCTCTGAGAAAAAACAGTGTGGGAAAGGGTGCAAACAATGTTTAGTTGGATGCTGAAAAGGTTGTGTGTGAGGGCTGAGGGGGGAATGAACACCCAGTAGCATAACAGGAAAGCTGCCCCTTGAAAACGCTTGCTTCTTCCCAGCCAGAAGTTCAAGAGATGATATGCAAAGTTAGAAGCCTCATGTACTTTTTGGTGATGCACCTGTTTATCGTTACCAGCCAAGAAAATGTCCGAACATCAGAGTCGGGTCTGCATGGCAAAACAGGTCAGCGAGGTTGCATGAGGTCTTTGTCAGTGCAGGGCTGCAAGTTTGCATTTTTGTCACTGCATATGACCCCCACCGAGATAAGTAACAAGAACTTAATGAATTAAAATCTTACGTCCCCTCATATGCAAAATCCTTATCATTGGCATATTTGACCCAAGTGTGATGTTCCCTGTATTAATGAATTGTTTTGACTTCTGTATTAAAGTTTCATTCCCAAACAACAGAAAGACTTCAGAGTGAGTGGTATTTAGTAACAATAAAATGTTCTGCTTGCTGAAATGCTTCTCATAGGAACATTTAAAAATGCACTTCTTTAAGCGAAGAGTCATATCTTGCAGTAAGAGCTATGGTATCACTTGCTATGCTAAGTTTTAAAATTAAGGTTATGATGTCATTTTAAATCTACTTTAATATGGGTGTCATTAAGCATACTTTACTGTTGTCAAAGGCTCACAACTCAGAGAATTGTGTTAGACTGATTGTTTTCATTAAATCTTCATTAGAAAAAGAACCCCTATCTAGCAGGGACTTACCCAGTAATTTGAATTTACTTATCCTAACTAATATCCCCTTTAAGGAGAATTCAGTGTATTATACTACATTGTAAATAGGTCATGATATAATTCATTTAATGACAGAACACCAATGACAATTTAACAGCTAAAGTGCTAAATGCATTCCATCAAAATAAATGCAGATTGTGCCAAAGAGAAGCAGCTATACTGGATCAGCAAGGGTAAGAATTTTTTTTAGGAAACATAACATAAATATTCTCCATTTGATCCAAGCAACAACTTTTCAGTCAACTGCATTACTTTGCATTGCAAATTGGGGGAAAAAATCATTTTGACCTGTGTTATTTACACTACTGAGTAACATAATGATAACAGTGAAAACTTTCTCCCAAAGAAATTGTTTCTAGTGGTTTGCAGTATGGATCAAAGAGATATTATGCAGAGGCATTAAATCTGTGTCAGAAATGAGTAATGCCCTTGGAAATCAAGTATGTGTTTTTTTCATTCTTGTCTCACTTCTGTCCAGAGGCTCAGATTATTTTAATTTGTTTTACTTCAGTGCCCTTCTGAGGGAAGGGGCTGAATGGGTAAAACCACAATGAAGTCAAAGACTAAGTTCAGCCTGTGCCCAGCCACAGAATTCTCAGGGGACTTGGGCAAGTCCCCGAACTTCTTTGCAAAAGGGACAGGGTAATAGCCCTGCTTTTCAACTAGTGCACTCTCCTCACCTTTGAGGAAGGTGTACTAGTGATGCAATGGAAATACAGACGGTGGTGTTCAGGGAACGAGCTGAATGTAGAGCTCCAGATAAGGCAAACTGCTAAACAAATTTTTGGAGCAGGAGCAGGTTAATATTTCAGGCATTTTCAAGTGCAAAATAAGACATAATGCAAATCCCATGATCCAGAACTATATCTGTTTTCAGAACTAGTCCACTTACAAAAACTTCTGCCAGCAGCAAATATCCATTCACCTGGGGCCTGTCAGAAGTGACTCCAAAATCTCTCAGCATTCCCCTTGCTCCGTCACTATAGAGCAGACGCTGAACCAAATTGCATCAGATTAATTCACTGTGCTGAGAAACAATTTCTCTGTTTACTTCAGAAGTTCAATGAGTACTTTTTGATACAAACCTCACTCACCCTTCTGCTTATGGATTGTCTATGGAGCTCATGCAATTTTCTGATTTATTTACTTGATTTTTGGGAATTTCTTCAGTGTAAAACTCTTGGCTTACAGATCTTTTGGGAATGGCAAATGTTTGCAAATTCACCCTATGTTGCTTAGTTTAGTCATGTGGTGTTCCTTGATTAGATGATTTGTGTAGCTAACTTAGAGAAAGTGAATTGCAAATTTCACAACCAAGTATACTGTTTCATATTGGATTTCCATCCCTATCTGAGCAGTCAGGTTTAAAATTCATGTCTTGCAAGTAGTCATATGAGCAACACATAAGCACTGAAGTGTTCCCACTAGACAGATGTGAGAGCCAGGTTAAACAGCTTTGTTTCATATGAATATTCATAAAAAGTGTTTGAATTCTTGAAGCTCTGTTAAAATGAATAGTCAGCATCATCCATCTCACACTGCATGGGCCATTCTCTTACAGTGCTTGCCATGTCCCTGTATTCTCCCTAATCTCCCTGTGGGAACTGTGCAGCCAAATTGAAAGGAAAAAACACCATCATGGAAATTTCTAAACTTCCCACATTGCAGCCTCTCCTGTTGTGCCTGTCTTGCACATTGTATGACATGAAGACAGCCAGCAGAGAGGACAGCAAAAGAGCATCAACACTGATTCACTGAGTGCAGGAGAGAAAACATTGAAAGAGTGAATAAAAAAGGATGATCACTGGCAGAGCAGGGGCCCGCTGCGCAGAGGGTGTACATAGGAAGTAAGGATTGACACAGTGTGAGTACATAAATACACCAATACAATTCTTAACAACAAATCTAGTTATTTTGGGTCATTAACGCCAAGGCTTATGGTCTTACCAGACCCAGTCCATGGCAAGTCCTGGAGCTGTCACTCCCAATTTTTCCCTGTGCAGGTAGGTGCTACATGGGTGCTCACCACAGGTGCAGTCAAGCAAGGAGGTGATGTGGTTTAACTTTTGTCATGCAGGGGTCTGATGACATACCAAGGAGCTATGGAAGACTTGTGTAAATAATAGACAAAGAGAAAACTAACTAACATCTGGTGCAAGGCTTAAAAGCAGTGAAAATCAGTCGGGCGAAGAATTTCTGTCAAGTGCTTTTTATCAGAGATAAAACAAAAAATCATCTTTCAATACATCAAGCTCTTTTGACTTAGAAACAAATGAGGAGGAAAAGGTTATAAAACATGACTATATTTGCCTTTTCTTTCTGTAGTTATGCCATATAGGAGGAAACCTCAAGTCTCCTACTGAGTGAGCTATATTGTCCACTTACTTTACGTAGAAAGTCAGGTGTGTGCTGCATCAGTGGGGTTGCTGTGATTGCACAGAATCAACCAGCAGTGTTATGACCCCATTAGATGGCCTTTTTTACATTTTCAGTTATTTTAGAGTCCAACCATCCTAGATATTTATTCTAAAAACAGAAACATGCCTAAATTGCACACAGCAAACACTGTGCGCAAGGCACACAGCGAGAGCTACTATGGGCAATACACATGCGTTCATATTCTGTCAGGGCACATTTAGAACTGCTTAGGGAGAGTAAGAGAACGAAAAGAATCAAATGAACTAAAATTAAAGCAAACACAGAAGATCTTTGCTAGGGCAAAAATTGACTCAATGTAATCTGGAATGAAATCCCGAATTGAAACTCTCCTGAATACCACTGAAAGTCCTATTAGGTCTTCAAATACTTTTTCTTTTTTAATATAAAGTTGTCCCATTACCCATAATTAACCCACATCTCTGCTTGTGCCAAGCAGAATAATTTTGTACTGACCACTTTTAAAGAAGCAGTTAATTATTAGAGAGAAAACACAGAAAAAGTCAAATCCCAGCTCTCTATGCTCACACTGCTGGCTGCCCCTCTGGTTCATTCTTTAGTGCCTTTGCTCGCAGCCCAGAGAGCCAACCGTATCCTGGGCTGCATCAAAAGGAGCGTGACCAGCAGGTCGAGGGAGGTGATCCTGCCCCTCTACTCTGCTCTCAAGAGACCTCACTTGGAGTCTTGTGTGCAGTTCTGGGGTCCTCAACATCAAAAGGACATGGAACTGTTGGAACAAGTCCAGAGGAGGACCACGAGGATGATCAGGGGACTGGAGCACCTCCCGTATGAAGACAGGCTGAGAAAGTTGGGGCTGTTCATGGGGACCTCATAGCAGCCTTCCAATATCTGAAGGGGGCCTATAGGGATGCTGGGGAGGAACTCTTCATGAGGGACTGTAGTGATAGGACAAGGGGTAAGGAGTTCAAACTTAAACAGGGGAAGTTTAGATTGGATATGAGGAAGAAATTTTTTACTGTAAAGTTGGTGAGGCACTGGAATGGGTTGCCCAGGGAAGTTGTGAATGCTCCATCACTGGCCATGTTCAAGATCGGGTTGGACATAGCCTTGGATGGCATGGTTTAGTGTGAGGTGTCCTGCCCATGACAGGGGGTTTGAAACTAGATGATCTTAAGGTCCTTTCCAACCCTAACTTCTATGATTCCATGATTCTATGGTGCTTGGTTGAGGGCAAAGAGCTCCCACTGATAAACTCCACAGGAACACACAGCAACATCTTGCAGCTGTAGCATCTTCTTCTCAGATCTTTGAAAGGTTGGAGGCAGCAACAGTCACAAATGCACCTGGGCATCCCCACTGTTTATCTGTCATCTGCTTCTAGTATCTCACAGGAGTGACGTGGCAACTCTGATGTCCTCATCAGTCTGTCAAAACTACTCCAGTAAATGCACAAGCTCTTTAGGTAATCGTTTGCATCACATACCTGAACAAAACCTCAACAAAGCTTGCATCAGTCTATCCTACCTGCTGAATCCTTGGCCCTGATCTGAGACACAGCTCCCCATGACAGGGAACTGGAAGATTCAAAAACAGTGGGGAAGCTGTCTTTCGGAGGAAAGAGGAAACATTTCAAATTGTCTGCAAACCTTAAGCATCTCCAAAACACTGAAAGGGGGTTATAGCAGAATCCCCAGACTGCGGCTGTGATGGGCATAAGGACCCAAGACCTGTATCCCGGCCATTCCCAGGTGCCCAGCAATTTTGCCTGAACTCAGTGTTCCTCCCGCTCTGTGTGCCACTGCATTGCTCTAAGTCAACTGCTGGCAGAAAGGTTTTGAAGACCAGAGGAGACAAAAGAGCATTTGTCCCATTTCCCCACTTTCCTTTCAGTGGATCAGTAATTCAGAGGGGGACTGAAGTTTCTGCTTAAGCCTGAAGTGGTTCATCTGTCCAAGGTCATCATCCAGGCACTGTCCTTGCATGCCTGCTGAGGCGTGGTACCAAAGGAGGGACAAGATAACATTGCCTGCCTTAAAGAAGTGTTGCAGAAAGCATTCAATATGCTTGGCTGTACTTTACTTGCAGGCAAGCTATTTTCCACCTCAGCAGAGTGGTACTCCTTACTGACAACCGTTAGTTATTTGCAAATTTAGATAGACATTATAAACGCCAGGCTCCTGAGTGAATAAATAATGTTTCGGAGCAATAATTTGAAATAAGTCAAACTTGGAATGGTGAGAAGATCAGGAGTAGCATCCCTTTGGGACTCTCTACCACTTCTAATTAATATCTGGTACTTAAAGCATCAAAGCCCATGGTTAAATCAAAGTCAGAAGAAATAAAAGATTATTAAATCCTTCCAGAAACTTGTGTCCCTCTCCATCCACAGTGCTCCTTAGTGCCACTGCCAAATAGACTGACTCTCTGACCTCAGTTAGGAATGTATGATTTTCTTGGGGGGGACAGCCCAGGGGACCCAGCAGCCAGGCTGCCCTCGTAGCTTGCAGCTGCCCCAGGGCTCGCATTGCCCCTTGCTCTCCCACTGCCTTCCCATTCCCATCCAGCCACCCTCTCCTTCACCTTCCCAGGTTCTCTCTGGTGAGCCAGTTCAGTGAGCCTCCCAAAAACCATGCTTTGGTTTTGGCTGGCTGAGGGAGCCAGCAAACACCAAAGATGGTGCAAGAAAAGCAGAAGAGCATAGCCAGGGGTGAGATATGGGGAACAAGGAGCAGTTGCAGCCCTGGCATGGCTAAACATCCTTAAATTATTCTATCTTAATGGCTTTGTAAGGCAGCTGCAGAAGGACACTTCAGATAACCACATCTTAACTACAGCACCAATGAGCACAGACAAGCTCTTGCCCGACAAATATAGAAGATTTGAAGGGCAAAAAAGGACAACAACTTTGTCTGTTCTTCTTGGTCTTCGATCATTGGGGCCTAGAGCTATTGATGAGCAGTTCTTAAGATTATTACGTTGAATTCCAGAGCTGCTGTTCTGATGATGGAGAAAAAATGAATTCAGCTATGAAAAACAGTCTTTGCAAATCAGATTTAAGGAGGTTGTATTCAGCATGGAGAAGAGAAGGCTCAGGGGAGACCTTGTAATTGCTTTTAGTACCAAAAGGGGACCTAGAAGTAACCTGGAAAGGAACATTTTGCAGAGGCATCTAGTGATAGGAGAAGGGGGAAAGGCTTTAAACTGAAAGAGGGGAGATTTAGCTTAGATATTAGAAAAAAAAAATCTTTACTATGAGGGTGGTAAGGCACTGGCACAGGTTGCCCAGAGACGCTGTTGCTGCCCCATCCCTGGCAGTGTTCAAGCCCACGTTGGATGGAGCTTTGAGCAACCTGGTCTAGTGGAAGGCGTCCCTGCCCATGGCACGGGGGTTGTCACTAGCTGAGCTTTAAGGCCCCTTCCAACCCAAACCATTTGATGATTCTATGATTTGGCAAAGTTTACTGATCCAGGAAATAAGAGCTTCAGGAATAAAACCTAAGTGGAAAAATCACTTCAACTACAACATCTTTCAATTCCTTCAACACAGCATATGTATTTCAAGGCACAGGAAGTAATAATCCAAGCAAGGAACAAAGGAAGTTCATTTTTAACCATAGCATTTTACCAACTGGAACATCTGCAACTGAAAGGTCCCCTGACTTTTGAAAAACCGTGTTACAGATGCATCAGGGTATAGTGTAAACTTCTGACAAATTCCCCCTCTTCATTGGCTTCCATATAAGATGTTGATCTTGCTGCTACTTTGCTCTTTAAAAGCTCTGCTGCTCTCCTAATTATTAATTGCATGAAACATGTATTCCCCCATCTTGCAAAAAGCATCATGAGACATACTCTCTGGTTGTGAAATCCAGGGAAAATCATATTTGGTAGAGTTTAATTAAGATAATCCCCACTTATTTGCAGGCAGCTGATTTGGAAGGATTTTGTCACAGGTAAACAGGCTTTGGGAAAAAAAAAATTGCTTTTATCTTTTCTTGCTTTCTGTTTTAGTTGTATTTCAAGTGGATTAGCATAATCTTTCCCCCGCCAAACTCCACAGCCCCGTCTATTCCATCATTGTTCTAATTTTACAGGAAGAAAATGACTGAAAGCAATTAATTAAAAATCTCTTCAGAGATGCATACGTGGATGCACTTACTAAGAACTCACAAAATAACTGCATTTTAAAGCAATTTTTCTGGTGCATTAAGCGTGAACAGGATGTCTTTGTTACCTACACCCACATTTAGATGGTTCCCTATACGAGTATGCTTGTTGTGTAGAGATATCTGCAGTAATTCAGCTAAGAAAGGATCCCCTTTTAAACCAGGTTTGAGTTTCTAGGCGGGTTTCATTTTTTTTTCCTGTGTGCTGAAGTTGACTGATTTCAAGTGAGGAGTCTTTCCCTGCTGGGACCTGCGTTGTCAAAAGCCATCACAGAACTTGCAGAATTCTGTCATTACACCAGAAGCCCCAACTCTGCTCCAGAATCATGCAGAGAAAATTCCCAGTATTTGACAACAGAAGTTTTCTTAACAAAGATATTCTGACAAACTGAAACATCATTCCCTGAACACACAGACACCCACATGGGGGACAGTACTAACATAAACAGTAAACTACCGGCAGGAGTTTATTTATCATCAGCAAGAAGACACAAGTGTCTTCACACTATAACATTGGACTAGGCTATTCATAACTCTTAAGGTCTATCAAAAAGGCAAATTTCCATGTTGTAAGGTTTATTTCATTTCCTGTGAACCAAATAAAACCTATAAATTTCCTTGAATTCACGGTGAGGGAGAAGGAATTCAGGACTCTAGATCTCAAAGCTGTGCACTTCCTTAATAAAATCCCAGCACATCTGTGCTATGAATGTACATAAGTGCTGGCTTCCAGTGTGAGGTGCAGAGGTTCTCTTAGCAGAGCAGGAAGAAGTTTTCTCCGCAGAGATCTTCCTGCTCTGTGGTGAGAGTTCATCTATAGAGTCAATGCAGCAGCCCTGCTAGTCTGCAAGCACACTTCCCAGGCAATTTAAATATACCTAGGGAGGTTCCTGGAAGATTTCACATACTTCTCTTTTGAGCAGGAAACCTTGGACAAAGGAATTTTTTTGTCCCTCTTTGTTTCTAAGTTCACTTATACATTTTTCAGCCTCCATTAAAACATGCTGCTGTCTACTCTTTTCCCTCTTTGTCTACTCTTTCTACCCTCCATTCTCTTGTTTCTATTTAAAAGCCCTCACACATCACAGCCTGCTGGTCATTAGCCAGATATCCAGATGGTACGTATGTACCACATTGGTAGGTGCCGTAGAAATTGCAGGCAGAGAAGGAAAAAAAATATCACTGGGAGGCTTCAGATGCTCTTTTTGGTAAATGGCAATTGTAGACCTAATTAGCTGGTTCCCTCTTTCGGAGAAGCTGGGTAAGTAACAACAATTGCAGTCCCAAGGAGAAAACACGCAAGGACACATCTCTTGTTTTCAGGTTTTACCTTTCCACTCAGAACAGCGTCAGGCAGATGGCTTGTCAATCTATCCTTCTTTGAAAGATGCCAGGTTTTGTTTGGGTTTGAAGGTTTTTCTCAGTGCCCATCATCATACTGCCTCAGCACCACTACACTGTGTCAACTGCTTTTGCACAGACAACTGGTTTATAGAATAAAGAACAAACACTGCCCACCTTAATTATGTGAGTATCCCTCCGGCAATAGTGAGACTAATTGCCTCAGTAAGGCCAGCAGGATTTGGCTTTAAATCAACGACCAAAATTATTTAAGCATAAGTGCATGAATTCCTTTACATCTCCAAGGCCCTCTCATTAAACACTATTTACATCTCAGAAATGCTGTTTCTTTTCTCTCTTGCATTTGACAAGGAAAAAGGTAGAAAGGATGAGGTGTCAGGAGCACCTGTGTGAGTAGGGGGCTGAACCCACCTCAAATTCAATGGTAGGGAAAATGTGTCTTCTTTCCCTTTGCTGAAACACCTCAAGAAGTCCACCTGTGGGAACTCCAAGCTGCATCATGCCTGGGGATCCCACCAGCCTGTGCATGTCCTTCTGGGGACGGCACAGAACTGCAGAGGAATCTGCCAAGAAAGGAACCATTGCCCAAACCTGCTGCATCTGCATGTTTGACTTGTACCTTAAAGCATGAGATAACATCCTTTACAACATTTTGCTTGCTCAGTAAAACTGCTACATGCTCTATTTAGCTATAGGAATTTCTAGGACTTTTTTTCACTCATATTAAGTAATCAATGTGTTTAATGTGGCAAATGCTTTAGCATGATACAGAAGTACCAGCAGCTTCATTTTAGCAATTGGCTCTAGAGGGGGCAGGGGGTAAAAATCGTCAGAGTCAGCTGGTGTGCTGCACTGGATGCTCCCCATACGAAAGTACCTGGATAAGGCACTGATATGAAAGGCTTGAAATCCCACCTCCACCAAGGGATATGTGGCACAGAGCCAGCTGTCAAGGCCAAGACCTTCAATCTGTCTTTCAGAGAACTGTGTCTTTTTAAATAATGTTTTGCAGTGTTTCAACTGTTTCTATACCTGCAGGTCTTGGGAAGAACCTCAGACTAGATCTGTCCCATAAGTAGGGGCAAGCTATTCCTGCTTGCCATGTATCTCGGTGCAGGAGAGCCTTTCTGCGACCAATAGCAGAAACAACAGGTGCCATGAAGATGCACTGTGAGCCTCTAGGGTCTTCTATTCAAAATGCAACATGCTTATGGAGTTGAGGGACTCTTAAAGGCTAGGGAGTAGTTAAGGTGGTCAAGGAACGGTGTTTTGTGTATACAGTCTGCCTTGGTTCTGCTGAGGTGTTTAAGCCTCTTACTGGAGCTAAAGCTTTTTCATAAGCAGTCTGAGTTCGTCGCCTCCCATCTTACAAAAATCTCTACATGTCTCTAATGCTTTTCACTGTCAATCTTAGCACTCTTTTTATATCCATTAAAGACTTTATGAGATAAGATGACCAGAAATGAAAAAAGAGTCTGAGGACAGAGCATGCAATTGATTTATGTTAATGGCATTGTAATAGTATTTCCAGTGTTTGATTTATTTTTCATTCTGTACACAGCTGAAATGCTGATTACTTCCCTATTCCTCTCTCATTTATAGAACAGCCACTTACATTGGGCTCCACAAATTTATTCTCGGGTCTGTCTCCAAAGCAGTTAAAATATAATTAATTTAAAATCCACTAACACACAAGAAGTTGAGGTGATTCTTTCCAATCAATCTTACTAGAATTCATCAGTGAGCTTCACTAGCTGTCATGCTTCTCATACATTTGTCTTTGTAAAGCTCCTCTGACTTCACTGGCTTTGACACATTTAACAACTGTTAATACTAAAAAAAACTCCCACCTTGTAATTTCTGTTGAACCACTCTGCAAGCCCCCATTTGTACACAAATAAGTATCACAGTCACCTGCAACAGCATCCGTAATGACTTTTGCATTTATTTGTACTGATAACTTTCATCCCTTACACATATCAGAGATATAAAAAGCTAAGTGTGCCAAGATGTGTTAGTTTATAAAGGCAATCAGAGAATAAATATTACTGCTTAATTTTTCCTTCATAATATATTCTGCCTTGAAAACTATATTAGGTGTCAAATCACCTTACCCTAAAGGGATTAGAATATGAAAAGTAACCCTCAGTGATGAAGTGAAAAAAAACCTGACTATTTTTATGGAGGAGTTCAATAATAGATTATACGGCATGGTGCCAACAATAGCCAGAAACTGAGCACGAAAAGCTTTTATAGTCCTGTTTGTCAACTAAAGATGAACAAACTGTTTTGGACTAAGAACAACCTGATTCTTGTCTTGAAGTTGATACAAAATCAAATACAGGTATCTCATCAGAGGTATGACAAAGCAACTTGCTCTTCTGTTCATTAAAAGGTGGCTGTGCACTGCCTTATTTTGGCTGGAGGGAGACAGAAATACAATATCACAAATTTTGGGATCTACTGAAAGCTGGAAACACCAACGATAACAACACTTTATCTTCAAAGACTTGCTAAAATTAAGGGCTAGATTTTCAAAGCAGCTTGGCATCAAGAGCGCCTTTAGACTTCCCTGGCAAATGGAGAACTGAGAACATGAAATAAAATGTCTTTCATTTTCAGGCAGCCCCTGTAAACAACTAGCTGTCATCACACCTTTCCGATGGGTTAGAAAACAGGCATGATGTGGAGAAGTGATTTTATGTGAAGGAATTTCAAGGTTGCAAATGGTCACATAAATCCATTTTGTAACAGTGTAACCTAATATCAAAAGTCTTTATATTTTGCATTTCAAGCAGAGGCACAGGAGCAAGTCCCCAGCATGAGATCCTGAATGTGTATCTGTATATTTGTTTCATGAGACAGCAGAGCTATTATACAGCAATATTCGTAGACCTTCATGCATGATACATAACACAAAATAGTTACTGAATTAATAAGCATAATTTTATCTAATTGGCATATTTTTATTATTTATGTGTGTTATGGTAGCCAAATAAACCTCCGGTTGTGCCAGGTTGAAGACAAGCATATAGCCATAAAGATCAATTAAATGCATTTAGACATTGCATATGAATGCAACACTTGCAAAATGCATTGGACAACCCCATAGAGACTGCCTAAGCTGTGGGAGGAGAAGCAGCACCTGAGTTCTCCCATCCCTGTGAATGCACCAGTGGACTTTGGAGGGATACTGAGGAGGGCCCTGCACAAAGGAGAACCGGCCAGGAAAATGAGCTCGACAGAGCTGAAGCCCATAAGCATCACACCATATCATGACATCTGGCCAGTGCCCAGGCTGGATTGCAGCAGGACTGAACTCCTTGCTGCAGCCAGAGCCTTCCCACAGGCACTTCTTACTGCGTTTATTGTCCCTCCTGAGCAGGACTGCAAATCATCTGCAGTTTGACAGGTCTGAGTATATCTTTCACAGAAGAAATTGAATCCCAAGCATATGCACATTTGCTGTGTTAGTTTTGCATCTAGATACGTATGTATTTTTGCAATGTCTCAGAGGCACAGGGAAACAATTAGCTGGCCATGTTTGAGATACCATTGCAATATCCTTCTGGCCATTCTATTTTCCTTATATGCAGAGATACCTACTGTACCAAACCAGTGATGTGCAGCAAAAGAAAACATGCCAGCTCCAGGTAACGTAGTGTATACTGTTACAAAAGAAAAGCAGTGATCTTTGGCCACCTTTGCTCTTCCAGGATGTTGGCCATCCTGCAGACTCAAGTGCATTGATCCAACACTGTATAGCCCAGGAGCATGCAATGAGCAGGCATTTTGCCTTGTACAGGGAAGTTTGCACAGACCCGGGCAACTAAACATGCACACACACATTCCCTCTGGCTGCTTCACATTCCTGGAGGGCTTAATCATTTTTCTAGATTATTCGGGGTAAGCAGCAGAGAGGGATGAAAGACTGGGACAGCAGCAGCTGCAAATGAATTGCCCTATCAGAGGTACTGAATGATAACTTTGCAGCTATCTGAAGCAGATTGGGCAATCACTAGTATCATGGGGTGGGGAGAAGTAGAGCAGCAGTGGTCTGCCCAGGAAAGTAAAAGCTGGAAGAGTAATTGGTGACCATACTCTTTTCTATTTCTTTCTCTCTGGCTGTATTTTTTCAGGGGGGTGGAGGTGATGGGGGTAGGGATGTGTATTCAGAGCACCACAGGACCCAGACCATCAGCTCTTCTTTCAAAGAACTTGTTGCCTGCCATTAAATAGTGCTAGTATCATAAATCCAGAAGAACAATATTTTCATTCACAAGATTTCCTAGTATATACAGGCACAAATCTTCCCTTTCTGAAGCAGTATCTGCATTTCAGATTCTAAGGCATACATTTCCTGGGATAGTGGTTTTTTTTTTCTATCCCTTCCTATGTGTTATCTTATACGTTATATTTCTGGCTTTCATATGCACATGACTAGGAAACATTTGCTTATCCAGAGTTCCTTTTGCTCTCTAACACATATTTTTCCTCTATAACTTATTTTATTTCCAGATATGAAAAAGCAGATCCAAATTATATCTGACAGCATCTCCCCAGCTCCTGAGATTTCAGATGTGTCTTGCTCTGTGGTACCTCTTTTGCCAAATCTGTGTGAACAGAACAGAACAGAACATATGTTGCAAAAGCAGCATCTTATCATAAATTAACCCTGATTTCTTCATTCATTCATTCATTCAGATTCTAGTGATATTGTCCAATTACTTCACTTTCTGCTAATTTCTGATTGTCTTTACTATCCATCCTCACAATTGAAGAATCAAACAAACAGGCTATTATGTGCAAAAAGTAGTTTTTAACATAAGATGGCGAAACATAAAAACAAATGCTGAAACCAATAAATTTCAGCAAATGCAAAGCTACAGCTGTCATCTGTACCATCAAGAGTAGCAACAGCATTACAGCTAAAAATTAAAATCCTCAAATTCAATCAATCTTCCAAGATTGTACAGTACTTACTGTACCAGCCCGTAGCAAGAGCTGATCCCTCTTGGGGTCAATGTTTCAGCTGAAAAGGTGCAGGAAGAGGGATGACATTTTCTTATTTGAAAGCAGATGAGCAGAGGCACAGAAGAATGACCTGTATTGTCCAAAACCACATAGGAAGCCTAAAACAAAGTTAGCCGTCAGTCTTGAAAATCCCAGCACAATGACTAAACCCCAAGTAATGTCTCCTACTCCTACATTCATAGAACTGCACCCATTTTTGCCTTATCCCCTCAGGTCAGTGCATCTGTGAGGGCTGCTTCCTCAGAAAGACAAATGCTCTGTCCAGGCACAGTCCTGTCTTCAAAGCCAGCCAGCAACAGTCTTCCTGAGAAAATACAAGAAATTCCTTAATTGGTAAATGCAGGACAATCTGTGCCAATGAAGGTGTCACACTGACAGAGATTAACTTTAAGCCTTGAAACATGATTTTTTTATGGCTGCGTCAAAATTTAATTTATTAGTGCTAAATATTATTAAACAAAGCATTCACATTACCCATAGACACATCCGTTCCATCTCAGGAATCACACTCCCCCACCGAACCATTCGGGTACCTATTTAATTAGCACATTTTTTTGTGATGGACATTAGAGGATTATGAGAACCACAGACTTTTCAGTTAATGAGTACTACCAGGTTCATGAAGGAGGAAAATAGGGAGGAGCATAGCATATTTTTTACTAGTCCCAGTATTCACAGGTGAGATTTTAGATCAAGGTAAATAATGCTGAAATGCTGCCAGACTTCTTTCTCTGGATTTCTGAATGGTTTCCCTTCACTGTTGCCATGCCAAGTTTCAAATTTGCTTTGTGCCAAACTTCACACAAACAAATTTGCAGAGAATTCATTTCAAAGTCTGACTTACAGTGAAATGTCTGAGCATTAGTGCTATGGCTGTTCTTTCTGCGATCACTTAAATGGGGAACAATAAAGCCAGATTTATTTTTATCTCATCACAGCTAAGCCCAAGATTTTGCGTCAACAGATATCAAATGCACCTAAAACTCTTAACCATCCTTTTTTTCAAGCACACAAAGTGAAGTCTAGCTTTGGGGTAGGAGGGAAGGGAAACTTCATTGTGACTTCATTGTCTCTTTATAGGAACACTTTAAATTCCCTGTTCAAGGTTTATTTTCCTACTACAGTTCCCAGAAACCCACATAATGCTCCAGCTGAGATCAGCAGAATCAGGCAGCTGAAGGAAATCTGTGACAAGAAACCCATGTGGAAAACCCATTTTTTTTATATGTATACTTCCAAAGTTATTATCAAATATAAATAAATTATAATAATGTAATATCAGAAATAAAGCATTTCTTTTCCCTTGAGTATCCAAAGATATTAAGATGCCCAAAGCACTTCTAGTGCTGAGAACTGGGGGAAGACGTGCAAGGGGTCCCTGGCCACAAGCAACAAGAGCAGCTCCTTGGCCTGGAATCAGGTCATTCTGCTTCCCACCAGAGCCATCACCTCCTGGGGAGAGGTGAAGACTAGCCAGAAAGCCGCAGATAATTAAAGGTAATTAACACACCTAGAAATCCATCCCAGGCAGCTATTAGAGAGACACTCAAGGAAAAGGCAGGGGAAGATGAATCCAGGCTCTGTTTTTTTGCTTTGGGTGGCTACTCAGCAAAGAAATGTCAGTGGCAGAGTTGCCTCCCCTTCCTCTCTCATGTGCTGAGGAAAAACACCGATGCAAGTGCCATCTGCACTTCCCCCCTACCTGTCTCTACCACTCCCTCTCCAGCTACCTCCAAATACACAGATCATTCTTTGCCCTCTCTGCTCCCTCCCCATGGTCTCATTAGAAAGAGGCTTCCTTCATCCCAAGCCCAGGCTGCTATGGCACTCACTAGACAAGAGTGAATATGCTTTCTTTAGGTACCTCATTAGAGACATGCCTTGAAGGGACCAGATATGAATTAAAAATGGCCTTTGACACTGCTTGCTTCTGATGAACTGATGAAAAGGGTTACAAGGCAAGGCCTAAGCCAGGATTGTGGTGTTTCAGGGACATCTTATCCAATGGAAAGCAAGCACTGCTCCCAGCCAGGTTTCACAGACTTCAGAAAGTACAGGGCTTCACAAGCCTCCCCTTTGCCACTCCCCAGCATAAAACAAAGCTCTGTGTCATTTACCCAAATGGCAGCTGCAGCTCATTTGGAGGCAGCCCAATTTTTCAGATTTGCACTTACATTCATGGACATTTAGCCTTTTTGTAAACACATAATGAGTCTGATTCAGCTGGGGATAAGCCAGGGCTGCTTCTTTCCTTGTAGGAAAGCTCCCATTGCAACGAATTCATGCATGGCCTGAAAGCACGCAGCCTGCGCAGAGGGGATCCAAAAGCAGTAACTCAGTTTTCACCACCCAACAAGATACACAGAACTCCCAGAAAGCTGCTTTTTCCATTGTTTGGGAAAAAAAGAAAAAAAAAAAAGACAGCACAGTCCTTTTCCTCCCAGGCAGTAACCTGACTCTGCCCCTTCAAGCCCCTGCTATGCAGCCCTTTAATAACAACAAACCATCCAAGCAAATACTAGGAAAAGCCCCAGGCAGCCTTTCCCAGCTTTTCCTTCACTGTTGGGCATCCAGGCAGGACAACTCTGCTGCCAGCTATGGCTGGCTGAACTTTCCCCTACCACAGGGCCAGTACCCACATCATTGGGCTGGCCCATTTATGATGTAGCCCAGGTGAGAAGCAATCAGTGTACTACACTAATCATTTCCATACTAACCAGCTCTATGTGACTTTGCCATAGGAACTCCTCTGCAGTCCAGTAGATATTGGCTTTTGGGTAATGCAAGCCATACACCTACTGCAGGGCACTCGCTGGTCATCACTCTGACAGAGCCAGCGCAGTCTCCTGCCAGCTCCTACTTTGTCCCACACAGCTATAGTTCAGTTTTGCATGCATTTTCCTTCACTGTCCTGTCATGAAGAGACACAGGTAAAGAGCATATCACCTAGGCAAAATTATTCTTTTCCGCTTCTACCCCATTTTCCCTCATTACATCTTTCCCTTAATCACAATGAACAGCTGATCTTTTGCAGCACATGCTCTGTAAAGGTGGGTCGACATTTACAGTGCCACTCAAGATAAGTTAAGGCTTTTAATCTTTCAGAATAATTTGCCTCACCAGCTGTTACCTGCCAGTGTCTGCTCCAGCTGACTAAGACCCTGTGGTACCTAAGTGTCTAAAACGTATAGCACACTTAAAACCTGTTCAGTTCTCATTAATTCTCTCTAGATAGGAGTGGAACATGCAAATATTTGCAGCTCCCCACCCAAAACCCTGCTGTAGAGGGCTTTATCTGAAGTTGCAGGGAGGGTGTAAAACCACAAGAGCACAAGGAGCCCACAGGGGAAGCAAGTCTAAGAATAAACCAAAAAAAATAATACAAAACCAAGGAACCAAACCAACCCCAACCCCCCCCATGCCCCAATCCTTCACCCCAACCCCCTTATATAAAAGGGAAAAAAAAAAGAAAAAAACAAACAAAGCCCACAACCATCTTCTGGGCAGTGCTGTGGCAGCACAAAGCCACATGCTGTTGGGACCGGTCTTGTTTAACATCTTTGTCAGTGACATGGACAGTGGGATCGAGTGTGCCCTCAGCAAGTTTGCTGATGACACCAAGCTGTGTGGTTCGGTTGATATGCTGGAGGGAAGGAATGTCATCCAGAGGGACCTTGACACGCTTGTGAGGTGGGCTGATGCCAACCTGATGGAGTTTAACCATGCCAAGTGCAAGGTCCTACAGCTGGGTCGGAGCAGTCCCAGGCACAGCTACAGGTTGGGCAGAGAAGAGATTCAGAGCAGCCCTGCGGAGAAGGACATGGGGGTGTTGGTCAATGAGAAAATGAACATGAGCCGGCAGTGTGCATTGCAGCCCAGAAAGCCAACCGTATCCTGGGCTGCATCAAAAGGAGCGTGACCAGCAGGTTGAGGGAGGTGATCCTGCCCCTCTACTCTGCTCTCGTGAGGCCTCACTTGGAGTCTTGTGTGCAGTTCTGGTGTCCTCAACATAAAAGGGACATGGAAGTGTTGGAACAAGTGCAGAGGAGGACCACGAGGATGATCAGGGGTCTGGAGCACCTCCCGTATGAAGACAGGCTGAGAAAGTTGTGGCTGTTCAGCCTGGAGAAGAGAAGGCTGCGTGGAGATCTCATAGCAGCCTTCCAGTATCTGAAGGGGGCCTATAGGAATGCTGGGGAGGGACTCTTCATGAGGGACTGTAGTGATAGGACAAGGGGTAATGGGTTCAAACTTAAACAGGGCAAGTTTAGATTGGATATGAGGAAGAAATTTTTACTGTAAAGTTGGTGAGGCACTGGAATGGGTTGCCCAGGGAAGCTGTGAATGCTCCATCGCTGGTGGTGTTCAAGGTCAGGTTGGCCAGAGCCTTGGGTGACATGGTTTAGAGTCAGGTGTCCCTGCTGATGGCAGGGGGGCTGGAATGAGATGATCTTAAGGTCCTGCCAACCCTAACTATTCTATGATTTTATGTAGACGATAGGTCTGGGCAGTTAAATACTTTCTCCCTCTTTTAGGCAGGCAGCCTTTCATAGTCAGGCAGCAACATGAGGCTGACCAGCTAAGAGCATAAAGTCCATAGTACTGAGGCTGTCTACCTAATAATAGTTACAAATACAGAATAGCCAGAAAATGGAGGGTTGACAGCATGAAAACATCACTTCAGAATTCAGTGGGGGAAAAAGTATAAACCACTCATTTTTAAGTACATGACCAGTCTCAATACAAAGTACATTTAAGCAACATTATCTGGACTAGGGCAGACAAAGGTCAGTTAATCCTTTTACTTTGAGCATGCAGTTGTTTCCTAGGATGTATTTTTTCTTGTTCCATGCAAGTCTTTGTATCATAGGAGTCTTAATCTTCAGCACAACTAAGGATCATTGAATTTTCATTTTCACTGTTACTTTGATCTCATCTTGCTGGGGGAAAAGCAGTTGCTATCCCCACTTGTCCACAGTATTAGTTTTTCCATTGTCTTTACAGAAGCTATCAATTTACTAGCTGGCTTTTGCCATGATTTAAAAACATCATCTCAGTAAGGTTGTTATCTTCCAGCCATATTTCATAGATATCGCTAAACTGGTTTATACTGACATCTTACTTAGCATCCAGCTAACAAGAACCCATGACACAAGACAACTGCAGGGAGATATTGCCAGAGATATAAGGCCACTATAAAATAAATAAAGAGCTTTAAAGCTTAACAGGTTGTTTTCTTTAGAAAGGATCATAGTGATGCTCCTATGCACAAAATAACCGCTTGCTATACAAAGGCTGAAGCAGAAAGTGCCCCTTAATAAATAAAATAAATCCTAGAGAGTGGCTGAACAAAGCTCAATTTTAAGCTGAAGTTTTTTACAGCTTCTTGAATTATCTAATTTGCCAGAAGTGAGTGACTGCTTCTGGGAGTGTAAGGGTGCTAATAATGCATTCTAGAGTGATTAAGGTTTATCATGTAAATCTCTGTATGAGTGTTTTTAAAATGTATATTACTTTACTTTCTTGATAAACTATGATGGGTCCTTAGGAGCCATTAATACAAATTAGGGTGCGCACCATACATAGTAGAAAGCCTCATGAAAAGTACTTCTTCCACATGCAGGGTAATCAGCTTTTAAATGATATAAACTACTGCGGCTGTAATGTTTCTCCCCCAGTCTCAGGGATCAGATCACTTTTATAAAAATATTTTCTTACTGAATTTCATTTCCTCAGATAAAAGCTCAGTTTTAAGTTGTGCAACCAGGAGGTGAAAAGTTGGAGACTGGCAAGCTGCAGGCGGGGGAAGACAAACGCCTTTCATTCATACCAGTTAAAAATCCCCAGATACTTTTCATAAATAATTTCTATTACCTAAAAAATATGTTGCTACGCACATGCAGAACAAAGTTTCTTGCTTGTTGCTCTTACCGCCAGGTCCTTATTTTCACTGTCTTTTTTTAACATACTGCAGCTACCTTTGCCCTGCACAGTGAGCTCACTGGGGCAAATTTGTTTTCCATAAGCACAGTGGGCTTAGTTGTTTATTTACTGCACCATAGAACTACTGCAAACATCATCATCACCTGGAAAACCCTACCCTGGTGCATATTAAGTGAACAGAAAGAGAGAAAGAAAGGTTACACTGACTTCAGTTAGAGTCAGGTCAAATCTCAACATTTCACCTTGGCCTCCATCAAGCTCATTCAAGGCAAAATGAGGTCTCGAGCCAGGTACACTCTGAAAGACAAAATCAGGGCACCTGGCAATAAGATGGTTGCTGGGCCAATGGTGTAAACATTAGCTCAGCTATAATTACAGATGTGTTCTTCTAAAGAAGATCTTTGGCTAAAAATGGTGGTTGAGAAAAACCTGAGTTAAAACTCCAGGATCTGCCCCATGCTGGATAAAGCAACCTTGTAATCGCTGATAGTGACGCATGATCTTCTCAGACCAGTTCTTACAGGTCAAGGGAGGATGGCTTCATATGCAGGTTGTAACAGATAGAAAGACTGAATAAAACCCACCTTCATACAGGGAAAAGACCCGATGATGAATTCTGTTTTGCTTTTCTAATGGAAGGATCCCCAAACCTCTTCATGCTGTGTCCTTCAGTAAAATTCCCCACACTCCAGTGCTCCCACGTCAATGAGAGGAAGGCAATCTCCTCTGGCTGCTGGATACAGGGTAATGCCACTTTGCAAATCTTTCCAGGTGTTTGTAAAAAATGGCTGGGATCAAAATGGCCATGAGGAATGGACAGGAGGAGAACACGGAGGGCAGCTGTGTGCACCTATAGAGTAGAAGAGCTGTAAGCTGCTGTAGCACTCATCTATCCTACATGCTCAGCTCAATTAACGTGGGGGTTCTATAAAAACTGGGGGAAAATTCTTTCTCTCTGGCAGATGATACTTTCCAATCACCAGTTACAATTTTTTTCTAGCTTTTATAGTGTCGTAACTTGCTACCAATTATGCATTTGAAAACTACCTGCCAGAAAAAAGCTGCTAGCTTTCCATACCACATTTTTGCTCACTGAAAGATTGCAACAGGCAGCAATGCACAACACCAAGAAGGGCTTGTTTATGTGTTAAACCTGCAGGTATCTATCTACAAAGTGCTTTATTCATCAGTGATATATGCTTCTGCTGCTACTTGTGCTATTGAGCACATCCTATACACATACATGTATCTTCTTGACACACTAAGACAGGTAGGACTTGGAGAGAAATGCTCTTGTACAATATAACCTCAAGCCAACTCCTTGCATCAGATCCAGTTTCCATCATCTGCATTTTTGAGCCCCATCTCCATGATTATCACATTCTGCCTGAAAGCTTTGTGGTTTCAGATTTTGGCAAAACTTGTTGAAGGCAACAAAATTGAAATGTGTTAAAGCCTTTTTCAATGGCTCCTTTGTCTCAACATGATCCATGGTGAAATTTCTGAAGGAGTGTTTTCTTTCCCTGCAGCTCTTCCCTCTCATTTTTTTCCTGTAATGAACCTACTTGCCTTAAGTACAAACTTTTACCTTTTCACACCCTTTGCATGGAAGAAGTTTAGTTTTACTATGGCAAACATGTGTCAAAGGTAGGATCCTTTCAGACTTCTGTTTCTCTCTCCTTTGAGCAAAGACTGAAATATACGTGACAGAGAGGCTTGTAAAATCCAGTTTCTACAGATGTTGGTCTGAACTGACATAGTCTGAACTATTTATGAGGAACATCGGACAGAGCAGGCAGATGTAGCGTCAGATTAGCTGTTCTTGTCTCACAGGTGCAGGGCAGACGGCTTTGGATGTGCTCCAGGCACCCAGGCACCAAAGAGAAAGGCTCTCAGAATAATGTTGCACTTTTGTTATATGAAAAGCAGTGTGAAGCACTGGGTTCCTCATTGCTTCTTGCATGGAGAGGAGCAGCACTATGAAAGATTATAGTACAACTGGGAGGTACAGAGAGGAAGATAATTTATATGATAATGTCCGATAACAGTGTATGGTGTATTCATTTGCATAAAAACTGAGACACTCTCATAGTTTATCACTTTCTGCACAGTTTTAGTCTCTACACAATTACACAGTAAGGCCTTCAGTTGCCAGGGCATGTTGTTGTGGCTTTTTTTCCTGTTAAGCTAGGCAAGCATTTGAGCATTATTCCATTAACCCAGGTCTAGGAGGTGGTGTTGGCATAGGATTCTCCTGTTGCTGCCATATCCAGTGCCTCCAGTCATTGGCTTCATGCCTGGTTTGACGGGAAGCATCAGCAGGGCTGTGTGAGACAGACAGTTGTAGGCAAACAGATCTGGGTGCTATAAAATTAACACCCAAGTGTCAGGAAGAGCGCGAAAGCTAAAAATACTCACTGTGCGCCTACAGCCAAATTTGGAGCTTGCATTAGACAGCTTTTTCTGTCTTTCCTCACCCCAGCTCCAGGCCATCTCCTTCCAGAGCTTTATTTCCAGAAGCGCACTCAGCCACTGCCCTGACTGCTTTGGGCTGGCCATTGGTGCCCCTTTTCACAGCCCTCTCAAAGGTGGCAGCTGAGCAGCACAGCTCCAAAGCTGTTGGCAAGTGCAAGCAAGAGTGCCGATAGTCACTTTTGCAGCACTTTCCCACCTTGCTTTCTAGAACTCTCCAGGCAGATCAGAAAGAGACTGAAAACACTTGAGTCCTACTCTCTTGGAGTTGTGTGAATGTAGAACTGGAAGAACTGGAGAGAGAAACAGAGAGAGAATTACCCTGAAAATGTCTAAGATGATAACCATTTAATATATCTGCAATTCTGCTAGAGAGACTTACAACCATGTGTTCCCAAGAACACATGATCTCCCAAGAACATTAAAGTGTTCACAAAGCAGATTTTGTAACTATGGAGGGGCAGAGACTGGTACATCCTAGCTGTATTGTGCTGTGACTGTGCTCAACCACAGCAGAGTGAACTACAAATACAAGCTACAGATCTGCAGAAACAACAGGCAGAAGCTAAATTTCATGCAGCGGTGTGCTAAAAAAGCAACATTATAGGGAAGTGTTCTGTTCCTTTTCCCTGCAGCACTGCTGTTCCTTTCATTTAAAATTGAGAAGGGGAGTTAAATTTACAAGCAACAAGGACATAGGAAAAGTTGATAATAGCCATGGGCTCAATCTATAGGGATTGATCCTGCCAGTGATTGAGCTGTCTTCCATTAAACAGCTGATGGAAATTCCAGGTGATTGATTTACCTTTCCAGTGCAGGATTTTTTACCCAAACTTCCTCTCTACCCACTCCAGGACTGCCAGAAAATCTGTCCATGTCACTAAAGACTTCATTTCCTTGATTACTGTAGCAATCCAACACACTGATCAAGTAGAGGCAACAAATTCTTGAGCAGTCAGGGTGACCACAGCATCTTATGGGGATTTTTGATGAAGCCAAAGAGGTTTTCCTCTCAGTTTGAGAGCTCCCAGAAATTATCTAAAGACACTAAAAAATTCTCCTGACAGTCTCACTGGACCTGCTAGTCATGACAGTGCTCAGAAGCCTGCATTGATTTTTGTGCATGAGGAAGCTTTATTTCCAGAAATGCACACACAAATTTAGTTTGCTGCAACAGTCCCTGATGAGATACTTTTGTGAGGACAAAATGCTGCCACTAGATATCACAGGCAGCTCTCCTCCACCTCCAGCCCCTCCAGTCTGTCTTCCACCCTCAGAAAGTCTGGTTTCATCAATTCACCTGAGGTATTTCAACCACTCTGACCCATTACCAATCAATTAACTAATTAAGAGGTTTCCTCTCAAGCTAAAAATTGAAAGTTCAGCAATTATTATTTTAAATGAAACACCAAAACAGATCTCCTATAGCCTGTTAAAACTGCCCTGAGGTCTTAAAGGACCTTGTTAAAAGCTGAAAGGACCTTGTTAAAAGCTGTCACCCATCAGAGGCGTATTTAACCAGTTCCAAAGCAGCTTGTCCCCCAGCAGCAGCTGCACCAAGCGTCATCCCACTTGACCCATAGCCACACTTGTAGAGGATAACAGCCTCCACCAGTACCAGGGCTCAGACCCCTAGCATAACATGAGTTTGAACCACACAATTACTCCCTGGTACCAAGGGGTGCAACATTAAGGGGGAAGGCAGGCTGTGGTCACTGTGTCTTGACCAAGAACATGCAGCTCCTGCTGTGGAAATCAGGCAGAGTGGTATCTGGAGGTTTTCTTTTGTCACAATCAGTGCAGGTAGATCATGGAAATCAGATTACAGAGATACAAGCAATGAGCAAAAACCCATGAAAAACTGGGACAAAGTATCTCCATGATAAAACCATTGCCAAGATTAGCGCTGGGTAGCTCCAGCCTCAACAACCTCAGCTGAAATATGACCGAAGTCTGGTGTGCGGGGCAGTCAGCCAGGAAGGGGAAACTTTCAGCTCAGGGTTATTTCTATTTTTAACACTTCAGTGTTTATTTCTGCATTTCAAACAAAATGCAGGGAAGTCAACTACCTGTGCACTAGGTGAAACTGCAGAGGAAAGACAGACATTTCTTCACTGGGAAAAGTCAATGATAAGCAGGGCAAGTAAAGCCACCCTTCTATCCACCTGGTAAATTCCTCTTCTGGCAATTCCAGGACAAATCATGAACAGGTTATTATCCCCAGATGTTAATTACAGAGCCTATGTTTCATCTGATGATTTTTAGGTCAACTCTTAGACTGTCACATCAGAAAAAGAGTTCTTCACAAAATGGAGCTACTTTTCTCACCCAGTTCTTTTAGCAATCTTACTCCTGACCAAGAAATATTTGGCAAATAAAGCAGCTACCCTCTTATCCTTGGGATGGCAGGCAGCTATGTTGTAGGAAGTAGTTAGAAATAATGAATAATTAATGAATAATGTACTTGTGTCTCAATACCCCAAGGTCTTTGGGCACCTTCACAGAAAATAATTAAAACAATAGATTACAAATAAGATTACAAGTCCCTGGGCAAGTAGATACACATAAAACCACAGCAACACAAAAACAAAGAGGATGTGAATGTGATGTAGAAGCTAAAAAGTTCTTTGCTCTACAGACTGCACAGCTTCTGATCATGCACCACACACCGCCCTAGGATGTGAAGAAGCCAAAACCAAAGGCAAATACCAGCCCTAGAAAGCAACATTCACAAGCCTTACTATCATGAAAACATCTTAACACTAAAGAATGATAGCTAAAGAGGGAAAACACGGGTTTGCAGGCTATAGAGGTGCCCAAGACCATGAGTGAAACTGGTGCAAGATGCAGGTACCTTCTGGCCATGTCTCGTGTAAAGGCCTTTTATAGCCAACCCTCCAGTGATTCAAATGGCTTGGGGAGCAAAGAGCAATTCCTGAATATTTCTAGTACTGTGCCTCTTACATAGAGCTGTCCATGTATTACAACTGCCAAGAGCTGGGCCAGACACCATCATTAGCTTCAAGAGGCAGGTTGTATATACAGACACCTTTTATCTTTGGGATAATCAGAGCCTTTCCCATGCACAGCCCTAATTGGGAGTTAAAGAAAGCAGCCTCCTCTCCTGCTGTATACAAACGGACAAACTATTTTCAAACCTCTTTCATACCTACTTGAACAACATGATCACCTTAGCAAAACACAGTAGGCTAAAAGCATTTTTTTCTAAGCTTCCTGGTGGAGTCACAAGGAGAGTTTTCCAGCTACCATTTGAGAAGCCACATGAATTACATTTAAATAGAAGAATTTACCAGTTTGAATAGTTATGTGCAAAATGCAGAATGACTCTGGGGTTGTCAAGTCTCAGGGAGCAGAAGGGAAAAGTGGCGGTTTACAAGCTGGAACACCTCTGTCCTTTCCGTGCAGATGCTCAAGGAAACCTCTTCCCAGATTTCAATTTCTTCCTCAATGGTGCAACATGAAGGTTCCTGGAGGCTAAAACCTAATATTTAATAGCTCCAGTTATGAGCACTGTGAAGCTTTCCTCACCACAGAGAAAGAACATATCTGTCACATATGCCCATATATCCAGCCTATAGAGTTACCCATTTGCCACATTATGCTTTCAGTTATACAGCATGGTTGGCAATGCTGCAACTTCACTGCATCTTAAGCAAGAGCAGAAATCTCCCACTGACTTAAACTCAGTGATCTACCTGAAAACAAACCCCATACCTCTAAAGACAACTCATCTTGCCACCCAGGTGATGGTACAGGGTAAAGAAAGTGTTAAAACCTGCATGCCTAGGAGCAGAGGAAGGGATAGCTTCCTTCAGCAGTGCTCACAGTTGGTTCAGCTTCAGTCAGTTTGGGAATTTCACCTTGATTTTTGTTGTTTACCTCATTACATTCCCTATTACATCTGTAATTGTCTCAGAGAAGCTCATCATTAAGTTTCTCTATGGTTTCTGAACTCATCCCCAGGGCTCAATGCAGTGATGAGGAAAGTGTGAACATCCTTATGCATTAATATAACACTTGCCAACACCAATGCTTCCCTTCCTCCTTCAGCAATGGCGCTTTTATAGAGGGGAGGAAGCTGTAAGCAAGCTTTGGGTGAACATGTTGAAACTTCTGCATAGGCATATCTGCTTGTAGTCATGCCATTATGCAAGACAGGTGGTGAGCCAATGGCTGAGGCAAGGTTGCCCCTTCTCCGTGTTTTCAGCTGCTGAAGTCCCTTTGGTGGCAGGTCAGGGTCAGCCAATGCTAACCCCCAAGCACTGGTGCTAGTGGAAACCTTGACAATAGAGGCTCTGCAGGGGCACGGGACGCCCCCTGAGGCTGCTGGCTGCCTGCGGGAACAGTACCAGGCCATCTGCCTCAAGCGGATACCACCAGTGTCCCAACATCACCTTGTCATAAGGACAAGTTTGCAACCAGACTCAGCTCACACCAGGCTGGATGGAGGATGCTGAGTCCCGGCCACAGCTCACTAACAGTGAGGATTTAGGTACAAAGCGTAATTCTAGAAAGGTTGCCATGGCCTTACACTTACCGAAATGTAGGCTTGAGGTGCAATAAAGCGCATGCCATTGAGCTTAGAGATTCTTTCTTCATACTTGAATGCTGAAACTATTTTTAAATTTATGGGTTTTGTCTATTTGCCTGGAGAACTGCGATTAGTGTGCTCTATCACACAAAAAAGTGTGTAAACAATTACTGCTCCAGAGCTGTCCAACTAGGCTGCTTCCAATGAGGGGTTTGGTGAGTTTTTGTCTGTTTGGTTTTGTATTGCTGTGGGATTTTTTGGGTTTGTTTTTGTTATCGTTGTTTTGATTGGGTTTTCTTAGGGTTTGGTTTGTTTGGGGTTTTTTGGGGTTTTATTTTGTTGCTTGTTTTTCTTTTTAACGGTAGGTTAAAGGGTTATTTCTGTAGGAAACAGATATCTTAATACTGAAAATGAAATGCCCTAAATCAGAGGCTAAGAATGTCTTATTTCACTCACTAGCTACTGAATGATGAATTAATAACGGTATCTCAAATATATCTTCCATCAATATGCTTATTCAGATTCCATCAGCATTTAATTAGCATAAATTATATGACATGAGGGGGATTCAGGCAGTCATCAAAAAGAACACTTCTCCTGTAAGCTACTGAAGTTCTTGTGGTTTCTGCAAGGCAGCAATTCCCCCACCATCCCACATCCCACCCCCCAAAAAAAAATATTACTCACAAATCAAATATTTTCACAGCAAATTTAGAGCTTCTTTTTTCCTGATTTTCTGAAGATAGGATATTGGATCTTTGGGTTTGGTTCAGGTTATCTTCTAAGTTTTGTACCAAGCAATAGCAGTTATACAAACGAAATAACAGCAGTATCCAGCTGCAGAGGGACCTTCAGCAGTCCCTGTAATACTACAGTGAGGTGGAGTATCAGTAAACCACACAAGCCACTTCTCATTTAAGCATCTTATTTCAAGAAAAAAATATTTATGACTATGCTAAAGAGTCTGGATTTGGGTTTTTTTGGTTTTTTTTTTTTAAAGTCTCATAACAGTACAAAAGGTCTTACTGCTCTGCCTTCAAAAGGGTGCAAAGAAAGGCAGACTGAATCCAGGAATGGGAAAGTTAGGCAGTAGAAATGCCAGCCAAATGACCAGAATGAAGAGAAGGGAAAGAACAGCTGCAGCTCCCCATTGGGATGAACAGCATCAAAATGCTCATTTGCAAAAAGAAGGGAACCAAGCAAGAGGGAAAGACAAGGACATGCAGGCTCCTAACAGCAGAAACAGAGAGATCGCATTTTCTGTGTGCCTTTCTGAACCTGAGAGAGGGAGATGCCTGCTTTAACCTACAACGAAGAACTAAAAGCCAGATGAGTCAAACCAACAAATGTTATTTGTCTTAAGTATCACATTAAAAGCATATTATACTATTGGTTTTGTAGCACTTTTTTATCTAAATGTATTCTTTTGTCCTGAAGTTTTGTCCAGTGAAAAAGTTGATTCTAAATCTTTGATGCAGTTATTCTTTAAACTGGAACAAGGACTGCTAAGAAGTGTCCATCTCCCCAGCCTATTGCTCCAGGGAGGTCAGGGAGGGCAGTGCACCAGCACAAATGCTGCTGTGCAGGCTAGAACAGCAGAGCTGCATGTACATCAGGAACTAGCTTCTTCCAGAGGCTAGCAACAACTGCAAAAGCTTTCTGCTCAATAGTAAAGAGCAGATCCTAGCCCCAAAACTCTTTGGCTAGTTTGTAATAAGAGGTTGACTCTCCTTTGCTTCATATGAAGGAGAAAGCACAGCTATAGAAGTAATGGAGTTAATGCATACTGCAAGTGATGGGGGAAAAGATGAGCCCTGCATTAAATTACACTGTTCCAGCCCATATGATCCACTCCAAATTAGTTGATATAAAACCCACTATCCAATAGTCCTCCCTGCTATTGTTACAAATTACCGTATAGCAGCACTGCTAAGCACCATGCAATCCTGCAGCAAGCAGCTGTTTGTTCTCCAAAGAGTCCACAAGAGACCAAATAAGCAAAGGAAAATAATAATAGCACAGTGTCCAAGCTTAGGGGGCAAGTCAGTAACTGAGGCAGGAATACATCCTACGTCCTTCTTGTCCTTGCTGCATGCAGTGGACTCCACAACATGCCTTTTGGTTAGCCAGCTTCTTTTGATACAAGATGCTGTGCTAAGACTCCAGTATTAATAGCTGTAGTTTCTCCAGGTATCAAACAGGTCTATAAAGGCTGACAAATAAACCAGCAAGTATGGAATAGTGCCTTGAACAGGGCAGGTCTTTCCTAAACTGACAGATAATGGGTGTCATCATAGAAGGAGCAAAGATTACCCATAAAAAACAGTATTATGCAAACCTGTTTCCAAAGCATGTTACATTCATGTCCACAGTCAAGTAGCTGTGAATATTCGTGCAGCCCATCTCAAACCCTGGTCAGAGGACAAGTCTCATTTGGAGTTTTCCCATTAAAGCAAATCACTTACCAATGGGTTTGAGCCTCAGAGCTTGGAAAGGGGATCTGTGGGACCATCGTTTTCATATCTCCATTCAGTTCCATCCCATGTTTTTTCAGAACTGAATGGCTCAAGAACGGTTTTTCAAAAGCAAGGTATAGTGGCGCTCAATCATTCCCACCCACCTCGAAATCCTATTAAAAGTGGGAAGATGAAATCATCATCCCTTCTTGGTGCACAGTGCAACACATCCAAACTACATTATGTGACCTACGCATCTTTGGGTAGACATTCACACCACAAAATATTGCCAGGAGCAGCTCCCAGCAGCAAAAGTAACAGCACAGACAGGAGTTTGGGTAGCAACAAGAGTCTGGCATTTTTACAGCAAGGACTGGGATTTTCAAAATGGAAATGAACTGTCCAAATCTATGTGAATTGGGCTCCTAACTTCTCGGGGGTTTGTGGTTGGTTGGGGTTTTTTGTTGTTTGGGTTTTTTGGGTTTTTTTTTGGTGGGTTTTTCTTTTTGCTGGTTGGTTTGGGTTGGGTTTTTGGGGAGCTTTTTGGAGGGCAGCTGGAGTGGGGGGTTTGTTGGGTTTGGGTTTTTTATTTTTTTAATTTTTTATTTTAAACATCCAGGCCAGAATTAGTAGCAAAAGCATCTCCTTTTTTTATCCTCTCTTGGCTTTTACATTTTTCATTACACAAGCATGAAGCAATATTGTACAGAGACAAGCAGTCAAAGCTAAACTGAAACACCACTTTTGCTATAATTCCTCTCTTTTGGTTACTTGTTTCCCTTTCTCATGACATTCTTAAAAGGCTTATTAGTAACAACTGGGAAGACAGATCTTTTCCATCTCTTAACTTTCTAATGGGAAAGCTGTCCCTGGAATGTATTACTAGAACTTCTTCCCCAGATGTCACCCTCCATGCCTCACTCCTCAAGAGCAGTGGTACTTCCAGAAATTAAGTTAGATCCCCTTACTGTGCGATATCCTCCATTCTCGACAAACCACCCTTCATTGCCTTAATGTTCTCATTATGTTTGATACATTGCATCACTCTTCACTTATTATAGCATTTTCACTTGTGTTCAGATTATACATCACTGGTGAAGCTCACTGGGATAAAGGGCAATGAATACTTTAATTGCTTGATAAATTATTAAGGACACTCCTTTAATTGGGTAATGTGCTGTTTACATCTTTGAAGCAAATACTCACACAATTAGCAAGGGTGCAGATTTTTGCTAAACACACAGCTATCAGCCACTATCTCCTCTTGAGACTAATAGTTTTATCAGGCTATTAAAATAAACACCACACAGGATAGATTGTACCAGCTGGAACAAAGAGGCAAGCTTCCATCAAAGTCAAAGGAGGTACATTGGTTTACATCAGCTGAGGGACTGGTCTTCTGCATCCAGTGAATTTCACTCAGAGCAATGCAAAATAGCAGGAGACCTACATTTTACACTGCTTTAGCTAACCTAGTTCATTTGAACTGAAATGGGTCGCAGTGTACCTACACAAGAAGTTCAGCAGCAAACCCAACTTCAGAAGGAGCACAGGGAAAATGCAGCTGGGGAGAGCAAGTGCATGTTGCATTAAAAAAAGCTTGGCATTACAGAAACCTGGTCTTCTGTCTGCATTTGCAATGAAGGTCAAAAATAAAACATCCACTGGAAGGGTACAGCTTAAGAACTGCTTGCAGCTCACAGGGAAAAGGTGGGGCTGTAGAGCTGAGAGCACACACCTGCTTGAGAACTCACTGCTCCCAGATTTCTGTTCATCTCTGTATTTTGAAACTGAGATTTCTTCAAGTTTTGCAGCATCTTTTTTTTCCTGAGCTGTGTGAATACGAAAATATTTGTCGCATCCTGCCCAGCCATATGCTATACTTCTTGCTTATTAAAATAGAGAGAAGGGAGCAGATTGTCTAGGACGAAGATTTGTGTTGCTTACAAGTATTCAAGAAATGTGCTTTTCAACATTTCAAAGGTGTTTCATATCTATTTGTTATCAGCTTTTGGTAACACAGCGTGCCTGAGCTCAGACCCTGCATACAAAATACCACTGAAAGAAATCGTACTTTATCTCACTCTGCCTGGATTCCTGCATGTTGAGCTCTTCACAGGTTCAAAGTAAAGAGTTACTAAGCCTACAGAGGACAAAGTCACTCTTATTTCTGAAACTGTAGTGGTTCCACTTACAGCTGGTTTTGGAGCAGTCTCCCTGTGATTCCTGGAACCATCAGGGTTACGTGACAAGTAGTGAGCAAGAGCATGCAAAGAGTTCTTTGGGGAGGTGAAGATAAGGGAAGCAAGACTGTAATAATGCCTAGTTTAGCAACTTGGGCACAGATACCCACTCTTTTCACAAAAGGGGCTTGTACTTGCAGAGAAACACAGCAAGGGTTGGGGGTGGGGTTGTGATTGCACCCAAATAAGACTAGCTAGAAGATGGGCAGCACCATCAGCAAGCAGATAAAATGAGGGATCCTCTCCCACAGCCTTCTGGTATATCCTGTGACTTCCTTCTCTCCCCAGAAATGTTTTCCACCAGAATTGCCACCGGGGCCACCTTTCATTTTAATTAAGGCTCCACTCTCATTCCTCTATGGCCAGAGGACCACAAACCAATCTGGGGAAAAAATGTATATACACACACATACATGCATATGTATCTGTAACATACTCCTAAGAAAAGAGGACACTTCGGTGTCTTTTTTACCTGTCAAGAGGCTACTGTGTTTTGTTGGGGTCAGGGTTCAGCCCCATGTCATGACATACAACCCTGTTGCACAGCAATAGCTTGATTTGGCCCCAATTTCCTGCAGCACTTGGGTGAGAACACAGTTAAGCCTTACAGATAAAAGAGCTCTCTGCCCTTTCAAGGGCTGCTGAAGAAAATACAGCCACAAACCTACTGCTTACTGTCAGTGAGTCTCAATAACAAAGTCAAATTAAGTGAAATCCCTGCTGATGCTTCCTTACAAAAGCTGAGGTTGAACCAGTGCATCCAGAAAAATACCTAATTCAGTATTTAGATCTTAAGAAAATCAATCCCTGTGAACATGCATCCAAATTAAAACAAGTGTAGGTGGGGAAATTCCTCAGGTTAATGCTTCCAAACAGATCAATGAGTAAACTCCTGTGGTTTGATTTCCTGGAGCTCCAACTCCACATTAGCTCCTCCTGATCTGCCATGGACCTATGAAACAAGGGAGATTATAATAGTTTCTTATTCTTCTGTCTCCTTTTTGCTCCCTCCAGACTCTGTCCACTTGCTCATCCCCTCCAGGCAAGCCCAGAACAGCCTTCCCTCTCCCTGTTGCCTCTCCATCTTGATCTCCACAACACAGAGCAGTTCCTAGTCATGCAAGAGGTTTCTATCCCCGTTACCTGCCTTCCTGCTGCAAAGTGCAGGGCTTACAGAGGAAGAAGAGGCACAGTAGCATCTAGAGGCTGGGCATGAGCAAAGTCCAGCGCAGCTGTCAGAGGAGGACCAGTGAAGTCCAGGTGTGCAGGAAAAACAAAATCCCCTTCCCCACCCAGCTGTGAAGCAGGCACTGCCTATTCATTCATTTTAACTTTTCCCCTCTATCATGCCACTTAAATGGGTGGTGGAAAGAGCTCACCCAGCAGTGCCCTTGTTTTTATGGAATACATCCCTCCTCCTTTCACTGACAATCTTTTAAATTGCATCCCAAGAGGGTCCATTTACCAGTCAAAACATCATTTCCTTGCTCAGACAGTTATAACTGCAGGGCAGCTAAGCCCCTTTATACTGATTGTGCTGTTAATGAGCATGAAGACACTCATTCAGTGACTCAATAACCATTAGAGTTACATCAAGGTAAAGTTTACCTCCAACACCCATGCTATCAGAAGACAGTACACTCTGAGAGCAGAACAATGAAGAGAAATAACAGATTTAACTGCATGTTTTGAGGATGGTGGCAGTGGTGCTTTTTAAGTGCCTTCAAGGGCCTTTAGCTTCACACACAGTTGGTAGTGAAGCCCTACAGGGACCCTTGAACAGGGGAAAACTAGGTAGAGTAGGATTCCTGCCTGCAAAACCTCCTGGAGGACATTTCATACCGTCACCCTTCTCTTGTGCCAAGGGCCTGAGAAAACAGTGTGGCTGCTAGCATACCGCATGGGGGCCCAGGCACCAGCCTGATAGCCCACTGCTGAATTTGGCCTTTCCCCCAACAGCTCTTTGGAAATTTAATGGGTGCCACTTACCACTTCAGCTGCAAAATCTTTACAATTTATCCTGCTTTTGGATGCCCATGTGCAACTGGGCTTTTGACTTGTGTTTTATGCTGTCTAGATCTGCTGTTCTTACTTTCATATTAGCTTTACTACCATCCTCTCCAAATTGGTACTTTACAATACAAAATATAGCAGGAGTAAAGCGGCTGCCCTGTTCACCTGTAAAGAAAGTCCTACACAGTAAAGTGCAGTAACAGCCTGTAAGGCACTGCAGCAACTCACTGGCTTAAAATCCCCAGTGCTGGGATCAAAGTGTCTTTAAGGTTATTCCAACAACAAAATTAATGCCATCTCCAGTGGGGAGCGCAACAAGACAAACTGCCAAGCAGAAAGACAACCATGCAGTCAAACAGCCACTGCTGACCTGCCTGTTGGGCTCTGCTACCTGTGCTCGAGCCTACAAGCACAGAAGCAGCTCCCCATTCTAGGCTATGCACAGCACTCATAAAGAACACAACCTGCAAATAGGGAGGAAAGCTTCCTGCCTCTTTGCACCACCATTCTTCATACCTGCATGCCTGTTGTTAGTGCTATAAGAGCAGGACTACTATGGTATATGGCACACAAATATACACAGCACAAGGCTTTAGAGGACTAGGGACGTCATGATGCAAAGGTCTTCCTGGAAACATGAGGCTCACCAGGACTCAGGCTCGCTCTGAGGTGAACATAGTGAAGAGGATAGTGGGGAAAAGGACTTGTCTTCCTGAAGAAACATTTCAAGTTTACCTTCAAAGGAAAACATCCCATTGTGTTTTCCATACTCCACCACAGCCATGTTGGCAGCTTCCTCACCTGGCTGCAGACTCAGCGGTGTGTCACACAGCTGTAATGTGACATTAGAGGATAAAAAGGGTGCACATAAAACCTGTTCCAAGTCATAAATGCTCCAGAACGCTGACAAAAATGCAGGCTGAATATAATACAGAGTTTAATTTGCAGTGTTCTACGAACTATTAAAAACAAGCAGTGGCAAATAACTTCCAATTTTGCCTCTACTTCAAGGCATTTCTTGCCTGTCTTCGCCAAATGACCATCTATCACATCTCTTTGCATGTGCCAGGAAAAACAGGTATGTTGCATCTGGTTATGCTGCTTTATCTCTAACAGTGTTTTAGGACCCCTTCCCATTTTGGTTAATCTAATCTGATAAGATTACTTCTGAGCAAGCTGCCACAGCAGAGGAACTAAACTGCCTAGCAGAGGCCATATCCAGTGTAATCAAATATGCTGCTTTTGTATTTCAGGCACTGGTTTCAAAGAGTGCAAGTGCACCATTTCCCTGATGTCAGAGGCAAAGCAAAATTCAAACTCAGGAAAGTTTTAGAAGAGACAAGTGCCCCATATTTTGCAAAAGGAGTACGGGAGCAGGGAGGAAAGCAATACCAAACCTTCTCCTAACAGGACCAAAGCTGGATCCAAATTTGATCATCTCTCCTCAAAAGCTGGAGCAGTTTAAACAGAGTGTTTTTAAACTGCCAACCTCCACACCCCATAGCTGTGGGTGGCAGGACCTCACTTCCTCCTGAGCCCTGCAGCTCCGGCACTGGGACTTGCAGCCAAGCTCCTGCTCTCTGCCTGCCCCTGCACCAGCAGCCTCCAGCCACAACCACACAGGCACTAAGAAAATGACTGATTTCCACAAATACAACACCTTTAATTTAGTATTAAGGTTCTCCACAAATACAACACCTTTAATTTAGTATTAAGGTTCTCCACAAATACAACACCTTTAATTTAGTATTAAGGTTCTCCACAACAGAGGGCTGGAGAGGGCAGATAAACGCCCTTGGACCAAGGGATCTGGAGAGCTGCTGCAGAGCAGGGCAAGGCACGACCTTGCAGTGTGCACTCAGGAACATGCTCTCACACATGGCTAAATTGCTTCAATCAAGTGATTTGTTGTGTCATGTTTCAGCAATAGAAGTGACAACACTGCGAGAAACAACCTTTGATATTCATATTGGAACCACAAGCATCAGAGCACTGAGTCTACTTCTTCGGCATCAAAGCTGCTATGTCAGACAGAGCAATGCAATTGTGTGCTGAAGCATCACACCTCTGTATCACAAAACCTGGGACAGGATTCCCTGGTGCAAACTCTTCCTAAGGCTTACCCAGCTGTGTGCTCTCCCATCTCAAGGTCCAGGTTGGGCACTGGCAGAAGCAGAACGCATTTTAGGAGACCAGTGTTTCTGCTTGCTAAGTATCTAATATCTCTTGTAGAGATGAACAAAAAATGAAGTTTCCAGTCTGATGGACAAACAAGGTCAGAGACGAAAAATTTAATTGCAGTTGATATGAAAAGGATATTTTTTTTTAAATGATAAAATCCATGTTTTGTTTCAAGTCTACTTTAAATATTTTAAAATCTGGTGCTTTTTTTAAATTAAGTGACATTTTAAAACTGGAAAACTGTCCCAAAACAGTGTCTAAGAGTTTAATTTTGAAATACTGAAACAGTATTTGGTGATCTTTAAAACAATAGAGTTTCAGAAGACCTCCTCCTAACTGCAGCCAAACCTATGACTCTGATTGAGGCTATTTTTGAGAAAAGTTTGAGTACTTTGAAGTAGAAAAATTCTACTAAGGCTCATTGAGCCCTACTGCTGAAGACGTCAAACGGAGCTGTAGCTCGCAAGGACCTGCACATCCACCTGATCTGAGGCGTTTTCAAAAGGTAGCAAATCTATTTGTTCATGGACCAAGTGGATAATTTTGCAGTAAATGATCCTTGGTTGGTCAATTTACCTTTGACTGCAACTATTTTTTTGTCATCCAGATGTATATCTTAAGAGAAAAATACCTCCCCCCATGCTCCTAGTAATAAACAACAAGAAAAAAAGCGAAGGGGAGTATCATCTTATTCATAATTCATCCCTTTCCCCTGCACAGCAGGATCTGAGAGCCTGCAGCTCCAGTCCCAGCACACACCAGGGCCATGCAAATACTTTGGCTGGGTAAACCATGGATGCAATTAGGATAAACCACATAGTTAAGACCAGAGTTTGGGCATCCTGAAAGATTCTTCTACTTTCAAATTATTCAACTACACCAATGGAGGCTTATATCACTCATGATTCCTGGATGACTCATGGTATTCATGATTATCCAGGAATAACTTCAGCAATGAGTTGGCTCAGCAGCATGGCCATCCTCCTTGTGGCATGACAGTGGTCTGCTGGAGCAGGCACAGGCTGAACTGCTCAGTGCTTTTAGGGGACTCAGGAGGTGGCTTACCCTGCAGTGAGGCTGCCAGAAGAGGGGTTGAGCTTAGCATACCAAATATCTGCAAGGAAGAGGGGTTGCTGAACTGGCAGAGAAGAGCACTCAGGAAGTGTTAGTGATGCCTTCTGCAGCCTGTTGCCCATCCTTCTCCTCCTTGCAATTCTTCACAAAAAAAACCCAACTTATATAGAAAGGTCAACAGCAGAAGTATGTCATCTATTCTGTCTACAGGGATTGGAAAACTGGTATAAATTATCCTTTCTATTAATTACTTGATCCTACCTAATTCACAGTTGATGATGTTGACCTCAATAAACCAAATCTAGGTTTCTTAGCCTACATCACGTCTTTACACTGTTTCGTAGCTTCCATTGCAGAGCTACATTCCAGCTCTGTTACATCCTGACTCACATCCACTCTGGCTCCACAGCATCTCCTCTGTGAGTCCTGCCAGCTGCACAGGGCAAACCTAAGCCATTCCATGCCACGCAGTGAAGGGGATGTTTCCTTCATACTGCCCAAAAACATTGCAAATGCTCCAGAAGGGACAAATAAGTGTCCAAGATGTCCCTCACCCTAGAAATCCAGGGAGATTTACATCTTCCTGCATGTACAATTTCAGAGAGGTCAGGGCTGTCGGACATGCCAGGCCAAACTAGTACCCACAGAAGAGTGCAAACTGCAGTGTAAAAGAGGTAGCACTGTGGATGATCCCAAGCAAGTTCTAAGTGATATCAGTACTATGACATATATAAATTGATTTTTCAGACTCAGCTTAATGGCCAGTTGTTCAAATAGCAAAATTAACATCCTATTAGTTTTGCTAAATAATTCATGGCAATACATTTGATAGAGTAGCAAGTTCCTACAGTGAATCATCATTTCACATTATTGCACTGACAGTAACTAAGATTACATCTTAATTGAAGGCATCCTTCATTGTTTCCGTCATCCACACCCAGTTTCTTCTAGGGCTTGAAGCCTCACCTTTCTGATTGCCCCAATCTACATTTAAAGGATAAAAGGAATTGCGCTATGAAGATTTTAGTTCAAAGCAAGGTAACCACACATAGAAGCTTGAATTAATGTTGAATTTGCTTCCAGCAATGAAACACATTTTGAGCTCTGCAAATCTTTTGCAATGAAATAATGCAGAACCACTTTTTAGCATGCAAATGAGATATGAGTTAAGTGAAAAGCATTCTGGGGACCATGAACTTTTTGCCAAAACTCAAAGCAAAGATTTCTACTGTCAAACAAAAGGCACAAACTTCCAAATTGTTTTTTGTGTGAGTGCATTGTAGGGAGAAGGGCAAACCAGACAGAGCAAACATTTCCTGCAGCCTTTGAGATACCCAGAATATCAAGTATTGTGGGAGGGATGCAAATAGTTTCCAAAGAACCTTCTGAACAGATGCATGGCATTACTACTACAAGTTGAGAGGGAAGAAAACAGTTTTCCATTTGTCACTGAAGCACCCCAACCTTTATCAAATCCACCTTTTATTATAGTATGTGAAACCAGAGCAGAGTCTCAAAGAACAAGACACTGGCAAGCAAACCACAACATTCACTGCATTCTACTTTGCAGTCTGAACTATGTTTTCTCTTAATGCTCAAGCACACTCTTCTTCTCCCAGAACAAACCTACTGTCACTCCACCAAGCCTGGAGAGCAATCCCAGGCTTGGCCCAAGCCTACAAGGATGCTGGGGAGGGGCTTTCATTAGGGACTGTAGTGATAGGACAAGGGGTAATGGGTTCAAACTTCAACAGCGGAAGTTTAGATTGGATATGAGGAAGAAATTCTTTCCTGTAAGGGTGGTGAGGCACTGGAATGGGTTGCCCAGGGAAGTTGTGAATGCTCCGTCGCTGGTGGTGTTCAAGGCCAGGTTGGACAGAAGCTTGAGTGGCATGGTTTAGTGTGAGGTGTCCCTGTCCATGGCAGGGGGTTTGGAACTAGATGATCTTAAGGTCCTTTCTAGCCCTAACTATTCTATGATTCTAAGACAGCCAAAGGCAAGCTGGCTTCTGGCCACAACAGCCTTCTGCTTTGGCATTTGAAAGCCTCATTAATTGCTTTTTATTAGACATGTATTTATATACAGAAAACCTATAAACAGGGGCACATGTTAGTTTGGAAACCAGGAGCCTGCAACTGTGCTTCCTACTGGCTCCATCATTCTGTTTATTTGTGCAATTGTGTTTTACATCCCCCCCTGCAGAGGAGGTATCACTAAAGCCACCAGGAAATTCAAAGTGCCTTTCACCACACAGCCAGCTGATAGTGAAGCCAATAACCCCAGTCTTGCAGGATAATTTATTCCTTAAACTCGGTTTTACATCATCTCTCAAACCCACTTTAAATTCCATCTCTGCTCCCCAGGGATGGGCAATTCAGTACATATGTGGAACTCCCTCTCTGGCCTTCCCTGGAAATATCAGGTGCTATAGCCAGCAGTGCTGACCTTCAGATCAGGGCACTCACAGCGTTACAAAGTCAGACTTTCAAGGTACCACATACACAAAATATTATGCCCAAAAGGGACAAGCAAAGGGGGGAGCCACTCCGTATTTTTCTCTTTGAACTGAAACATTTTGTAAACAAGGTTTATCAGGCTTTAGATAAAATTTGAGTTCTCTATATCCTGAATCTTAGAGATTACTATACATTCTCATATTGCTAGGGGATCAAAGATGAACAGCCATTTTGGCCTGTGCTTCCACAGCAGCTTTTACAACATTAGATTAAATGACTAGGTGCTCAGCTGGTATAAACTGTTCCAACTTTATTTTCTCCAGTAGCAATAAGCCAGTTCACATTATCCAATGATTTCTCGCAAGGTCAGCATTAGGTAAAGCTGATACACAGATCTCACTAAATTTTATACATTTCCTGAATTTTGTGTTTCTGCTGAGATCACAGATGCTAACCAACACATTAGGATATTGTCTCTACAGCAAACACAGGAAAACTTCGCAGCTGTGGACTCACAGCCTCAGCTTGTGGCTGTCTCTATGAGACAGACTATGATGCTCAAAAGATATGCAACTAGCTGGAGGTGGCTCAGCAAGCAGCATCATGCCCCAAAGTGAACAAACTTGCCATCCTTTGCACAGAAAATACAGTGTGATTTATCTCTCAGACTTCAGTTTAGTCCAGAGCTACAACTGGTTGTTCAGGCCAGAGAGGAAGTACAATTTAAAAGCTTTTGAAAGTGAAAGATACCAACAAATTATACAGGTACTCTAAGGAATAAGTGTTAGTTCTTTCTATGCTTCTCTGATAATGCAGCCAGGTAAACTGCAGCAGCGATATGTCCTTCGGTGAAAGTAGATAGCATCCGTCATGAGAGTCTGAAGAGCAGAGGCTGAGAGACACATTGCAGGAGCCTCTCTTGCATGATGAAAAAGTGAACGTGAGAAATTGGTGAAAGATAGGAAAAGTCTGGAGAACACTTGAGCTCAATGCCAAAATCTATGAGCCACTGAAAAGGTTTGCCTTTCTGTAGGCTAAACGGCTATTCATGCCATGAAGTCTGTGACAGCACTAACAAAATTTATCAGGAACACCTACTCTGGAGTCAATGAAAAACTGCCCTAGTAAAAACCTGCCAGCCCTGCCAACATATATTTTCTTTATTAGAAAAGCCTCTCTGATAACCAAATTCATTAGGAATTTCAGCAATTAATTTCTTCAAATAAACTTCTGCATATGAATTCAGCACAGACAGATGCAAATGGGAGCTTTGGAAATACAGCATTATATGAAACCAGGGCTACATATGTCAGTGGGTGTAGCAAGGAGAGAGGTTTAAACAGGGGTTTCTGCAAAGCACATTTGTAATTGAGATGGCATACTACTAAATAGCTTGTGCTACCACTGGAGTTTGTATTTAGACTCCACTTAGTTCCAGTAAGGTCAATGCAGGAGGGAGAGGCTGATGCCATTGCCCTCAGGTGCAGTAATTAGTGCTCTTCATTGTGCATACTTCTTGACCAAAGTTTACATATGTTCAAATGAGACACAAACAAAAGCAAGAAACTTTACTCATGCGGAGTTAGCAGAGCAGGATCCAACATTCCTCCCTCTGAGTTTTTCCACCGAAGCTACTGGGTCAGGCAGGCTTGGCTGTAACAGTGAGCACCGTCTTCCTGCCAAGTCCTGGTGAGCAAGGTTGGGAAACTGCAGTAACTGTCAATTCTAATTTTCTTCCAACATGACAGCACAGAGGTATGAAAGGGGCAGTTTCCCCTGGCTGCTCTCCCAGGACACAGAGGCCACAATCAGGGCCTTTCAGACACTGCCAGTGCACAAGAGTTCAAAGTGCCTCCATATTCCTAGCCCACAGCTTCCCCAAAATTTGGCTTTGTGATTGCTGCTCTGCACAAAAACTGGGCGAGCTCCAACCTGGAGCAAAGCAGGGCTGGAAAGCTGAAAAGCAGCAAAGAGATGACTTTTGCTAGCAAGAGGGATTCCCCAGCTGCATCTATCCTAGCCAGCAAAGCTGGTCCTCAGATTCAGATGAACATGACACACACCAAAAGGCATCAGAGATGGCCATGGGGACAAGGTGAGGAGCAGACCACCTCTAGGCACCCTCCACACCATGAGGCTGTCTCATCCCCAGGCTATCTTTGGATACAGGCTATCTTTGAACTCTCCCACAAATCCCTCAACTCCTACAATCTGACCTAACACTGGCATCATTCATAATCTCAGCACAGTGACGCAGCAATCTTGTTCTTTAACTTTGGTCTAAGGAGCCACAGAGCTGTTAAGGGAGGACAGCGTGGTGCCAGCAGGAGTGGAAGCTGATGAAACCCATAAGCTCTCTTAGCGTTTTCCTACTAAATCGTGGCCTTTCTCTAGTGATGGGGTACAATTCACATGAGGTTTTTTAAAGGCAGAAGGGGCTTATTGCATGGAACCAGTTCAACCCCCGAGACATATGTGCCAGCATGTTCCAGCTAAGATTTCAGCTGCCTCCTTTGGAGAAGGGTCAGAGCCATTCTGGCAGTTCATGCTGTCCTGGCAGCTGTGCGCTGCTTGTTGCGCATGACAAGGTGCTTGGATCTGGGGCAGCCCCATCCAAACAGGGGAAGGGGATGTACTGGCAACATGCATAACCCAGAGAAGATGTGCTTCCAACTCCAACATGGCCTTGGAGAGGTGGAGGTTGTTCTGGTCCCCACATAGAGCTCTATGCCCTATCTGGATCACCAGATTTCCTGCCTTTAAAAAAAAAACAGTAAGAAATTGTACCTAAGAATGAATCTCTGTGACTGAACCTATTGGTTTCCACAGCTGCTCATTCAGCAGCCTAATAACAGCAAAAATTAAGAGTTCATGAACAAGTCCAGTGGTATCCTCTGGCACAGCAACATGAAGCTTTTAGCAGCAAGGTCGCACAGAAATTCTCAAGTTTACCATGCAACATCATCCCATCTCCACACAGCCTTACAGGGCTCTCAGAAAAGAAACCAGCATCTCTTGTGCAAATCTGTGTGCATTTCAGTGCATTAATGAAGTTCTCAGCTCTCTGTCCATATTAAAAGGACACACTGCACCATACCTTAAAAAGTCAGGGAGTGCAACAGCCTCTGACTTCTGACAGCAAATTACTCCTTTAACCCTCACAGAGACATTCAGGCTGGTGCTGAAGGCCTAAAGTCTACACCCAATCCTGCTGCTGACCTAGAGATATCATTAAATGCAGAGAGCTGCACAATGTTTATAAACCACGAACCATCAGCCTGGACACTTCCTGGTCTCTACTGAGGCATGCAGGTAAAGATTACCCACCCTCAGCCCCTCCTTTCCTGCCAGGCAGGGCTGACTGAGGTGTGCATACAACATTTGCACCCCCAAAGCAGCAGCAAAGTTTGCTGAAAAAAAAAATAATCGGTGTTTCAAACCAGTAAAGCATCACCTTAAACCTGTGAAGAAATCAGCTTAACCTGGGGATGTTAGTAAGGTAAGCCTTGCAGCACAGATAATTAGCAACTTGGTTTTAGTGTTGTATTTTTACCACTGGATGGCCAGTTTTGCTAAATTTCATATCTAATCCTCCAGAGAGCCACAGACCAACAACATTGGGAGTACATTGTTATTGCAATGCACAGGTGAGAAAAGGTACCTTGCAGACCTTGGAGTCCCTCCCATGCAAGGGAAGGCAGAGAGTTTCAACAGTAGCAAGTGACACAGCGCATTTAACTCAAACTCCTCTAGAATAAGAGGAATAAGGGCTGACAAGCCTGTTGTTCTAACAAAAAGTTTATCATGGTCTCTGTGGAAATGAGGCGTCCTTCCCTGCACCAACTGGCAAACATGAAGAAGCAAGGCAAGTAGGTTGACTGGAATCCCAATTACATGACACAGGGACAGACAGCAAGGGTGCTGTGTTCAACTTTGCTACAATACTTCAAAACCCGTAAGAGGCAGTTTCAAACAGAAGACTAAAATGCAAATCTCACTTCTTGCCAGCTAGAAAAGAACAAAGAACTTCCCACAATGGCTCTGAAAGATTAGGCACTCTATTGTTAATGCTGCATGAGAAGTAGACATTAATTAATGCTGAATTGTAAAGAAATCCAGTAGTATCCCACACTGCACTCCTGCCGCTGCAGCAATGAACTCATTATGAATAAAAAAATTAAAAACATATATCAGAAGGCAAAGTTAATGATCTCCCACTTATTATTGTATGTGAGCAACATACACCATTAGACTAGAATGAAAGAGGAGGAACATATCTTGGCTTTTGTTACAGGATAAGGTCATAGCCCAAAGCACATGTTTTACTAAGAATGCTTATCAAGTGATTTCAAAAGATATGTGCTTTGACCCTGATCCAGACACTTAACATCTGCCACCCAGTAGGTTTTTTATCTACAAAACAACAACAGCCTCACTTACCTTCTGAAAATTGAAAGTCAAGTTTAGATGCGGATACCACTTGGTTGCTATGTCCTTGAATGGTGGATGATACAACAGTTGGGGACATCCTTGAGACCCCTCCAGCTATACAAGAAGACAGTGAAATCGCAAGGCGGGGTGGGTAATTAGGAGTAGCCCTGACGGAGGAGGACCTGGGTATAGTGGCTGGCAGGAGGAGCAGAAGCCCAGCAAGAGGTGGTTATAGCCAATCAAGAAGAAAATTGGGCTCAAAGGAAGAGCCGGAGGTGAGACAAGACTAGCTGAAATGGATGAAGCAGACCAAGGAGCATAGGGCCAGTCAACCAAAATTGCATTAGTGCTGCCAGGAGCAGGTTAAGGCTTTTTGCATTACCAAAGATTTAACAAACACCCAGAGGCCTAGGATTGCATAATCATCCTAAAACACAAGTGCCAAAGCTGCAGTAAATCAGTGATACTCCAAGGACACCTGAGAGTGGCTCAGCTCCATGAGGAGACCTGGCCCAGGAGCACCGGCTTTTTTCTTCAGCATTTCCTTGTTCCCAAGACATCTGTCACCTTGCAAATTAACCCAGCCTGACACTCATTGCAGTGCATCTGCAGCTGCAGTGAACCTTTCCTGCAAGTTCCCATCTCAGATATTTATTTTAGTAGTCCTTGCTTTCATCTCTTCACTATTTTTACTACTTCCATTAGTCTTTTTGGCTTGAACTGAACAGTTTCCCTTCACATTATTCCCATCATTGCTTTGCCTGTTTCTGATACGCATGTCAGTGACTCTGAAATTCCACAAAGCTTGGCTATATCCACATTGTCTGGTAAGTAATAGCGTTGTGCCTCCACATTAAAAAAGAAGCAAACAACAAACAATGGGAAGTTTATTAATGTAGCACCAGATGACTTTCTGGTTTAGATAATTATGCATTGAATTTAAAGAGAGACATTATGCAGGCAATCTTTAGAGTCATAATAGACAATCTGCAAGAAAGAACAAAGGAAAAATAATTTTAATAAAACATTACGCCTTAAACAAGATATATGCTTCATGTATCATACATGAGTAAAGACAGTTATTTGATGTAAAACAGAATTGTGATCTTGCTGCAAACTGTTCATTACCTAACACTGCAACAAGCAAATTAATGGATTTTGGAATGGCACAAATAACAGTAATAATCATTTTGGTTCCTGGCATTTGCTTGCTGACAGTCATATTTAGCAGCAAGTGTTTTGTATTATTATTTATAAAAAGGATTGCAGATCGAATTCCACGTAACCTCAAAGGCATTACTGAAATGTATGTCTAGTGCAAGGGTATATTACTCATGAGTAATCAAGGTTTTGTAAGGGCTGATAAGCCAATCAGTGAAAGCTCAGAAACAAAACACTGGCTGCCAGAAGAGCATATGTGTTATGCAAGGACATGGATGTATGTGGTACTATCAAGTATGCATCATTCTGGCATTTGAATCTGTACATAGGAAGGTTGTGATTATGGTTACTATGGAAATTATTCATGCAGCTTCATACGCATTTTGCACACGATAAACTGTTTTGTGGCAATTATTCTGTTGATATTCAGGGAATTGCAGCACTCCTGGGAAGTGTTGAATTGCCAGGTTTGGACAATACACTCTTTGCAGAAAGACTCTCCTTTGCTAAGCAATAAGGGTTGTCTCTAATTAACTCTTCCGGTAGGTCCCAGTTCCATTCCTGCCCCTTCTGAGATGGACTGGAGCTGTCCAGAGCCCCAGAACCCTGCTTTCCAGTGTGGCACTACCCCAAAATACCTGCAGCAAATTTACACTTCAGCAGCTGATGGAGAAAGTTCCCCCTTCACACCCCCTCAGCCAGACTGTCTGCAGAGCACTGAGGAAAGGTGACAAGAATGATGAGTTATTTGGGGTGAAAATTTACTGCAAGAGTGGCTGCTGCTCCTGGAGAGGTTGTACAGATAGAGAAAAGCTAAGGATTTCACAATGAGAGAGAGCACCAAAGCACTCTGCCCCAGCTGAAGGGTGAGCTGCCAAAAATTCAGAAAGGCAGCGGGAAACACTGTAAAGATTTACCTAATGAGGTAAACAGGGGGGTTACCTCATTAAACCTGCACAAAACCTCAATTAGGCCTTCTGAGCAGCTTGCAATGGAGAAAGTATTCTGCATGGAGCTGGCAGGATTACCTTTGTTTTTCAACAAAGATCACAAATAGGTTTCTAAAACACCTTGATGTATTTAAGATGGTAACATTATTAGGCAAGTAGGTACAGTAAAAGAAACATCTCTGCAAACAGAAAAACCCTAGGCATACACACATTCAAAATGCTATTGGAATTTTAAACCCTGATAATTATGTTGTAATGTAAGCAGTTGCATCAGGAACATGAACATTGCAGCCAATGCATCACCACGGCCATACCTTCAGCTCTGGCTTCAGTGATTTCCCTCAGCTAAGTACCCTCTGATTGCAGTAGGCTTAAACATAATTCATGACACGACATTGTGTATGCCAAAGTTAGTTTACTGGGCAAACATGGCTTCTCTGTAGCTGTCTGTGCAAGACTAGAAGAGGAAGAAAGCCTTGTGCTGTGGGGCAGTGCTGGGCACTGGCTCAAATGCTGCCAGCCAGGAGTGTGTCCCAGCATGGGAGAGGGACTCAGGCAGCTATCCCCAAAAGGGAGGGCACCAAATGGCTTCTGGTCTCTCAAGTCAGATCTACTTGAAAACCACTGGAACAGGCAACTTTTCTAACAGAAAATTTCCCTCCTCTAAGTAAAACAAATTAAAAGAGGGCTGAAAACAAACCTGACTACGCTCTTGCAAGGCCGTCATTTCTTTCAGACTTGCTCTGAATTTTGCAGCTTCAGAGGCTATATGTAAAATATATTCAATCTTCCCTGGGTCCAAGACATTTCTTCTCACCCATCAACACCCAGGCTTATGCCCAGCAGCTCACACAGGATTCAAACTGCCCTCAGCCTACTTGCCCCAAGGTCAGTGGCCAGGACAGAGCCAACATGCCATCTTCCTCCCTGTCACCTCTTCATAAGCTAATGCATGCAGTAAATCACCAGCAAGCAAATGAAAAACACCACTGTATCATGGAGTGACTAGAATTAACAACAAAATTGTATGGTGGTACAGGAGCAGCTGAATTTGGTACATGGCAACCAGCATCTCCCCAAAGCTGGAGTGGAAGCTGCAAACAGCCAGGCTCATGTGAGTAATGGCCAAAGCACTACAGGTGACCCCCTATAGCTGGCAGGTCCTCCCAATGAGTTTGCTGATCATGCTTTCCACAGAGTTCCAACTAAAAATATTCATGGTGGGTACGTGGATACAGGCTGAGTTTCAGGGGGCGAAAGTTTCACAGCTTCTGAGCAGCAATCTGGAAACATGTTTTATCCACCTTACAGGCTCTGGAGCATGTAATTGAAAAGCTTTAGTAACCCCGTACTTTGGAAGAAGAGCTGGAAATTTGGCAGGAGGGTTTTGTTGTCAGAAGTGTGTCTTGCTGTTTCTAGAGGGGAAAAAAAACCAGCTGCTATCTAACCAAATAGTGAACCTATCAAGGTTTGCAAACACTCCATAAAGGTCACCTCAAAAGTAGCTGCCAAATTCTGCAGCTGGGCTAGTTCCTGGATGTCCTTCTTTCCGCCTGACCCCAGAAAGCATGTCCCTAAGCCCCAAGCCTCTTGCTGGGTGTTCAGGGCTTGGTACATCTCATCAGCGCCAGAGAGGGTCTGGCCCTGATGCAAGGCTGCTCCAGAAATGCCTGCTGCCCTCCCAGGGACCCCAGTGTGATGTGGGATCATCCACAGTCAGGATCTGAGTCTGTTTTTACCCACACCTGTACCCAACCCCCAGACCTTGCAGCAGAACTACAGTTGTAGTCATTATCACCCCCAAGAGTGTTGCAATTTTCTGTACATTCAGTTCCTCAATTACATTGATTATCACATTTAACATTCCTGGTGCTAGAGGAAGCAGACTAAAAATAATAAGCTTCTATCTTCCTAATACAAATGAAGCCCATTTGTACTACTTAGAGTGTGGCGGGCTCATTGTTGCACAGTAAAGAAGCTTTCATCTCAAGAGATCCAATTCATAAAAAATACTTGCCAAGGCTGTGCACATTTACTTTTTTTTCCCCTTTCACTACAACTGACATTCCTCTAAGTTCAAATCGGATTCAGGATTGGACCAGCAATTAAAATAAAATGGAAGAGCCAAAGGCAAACAAGAAAAGAATCACCCCTTGCCACCCCAGGCTGCAGGGCACCAGGATCCATGCACCTTCCACTGCTACAAACAGCAGGCAGTCGCCTTTGCTCTATTTCCCAAACTAGAAAAACACTGCAATAGAGATAGAAACAACAGTACACTGTACATAAATTATTTCTTTTTTCTTTTGATTAACATGAATTTGTAACCAAAACCACCATAATACAGCCGAGGAGATGATGTCTTCAGGCACCGAAGGCTGCAGGCACAAGGTGAGGGGTAAGGAAAAAACAGGTTTTGATGCTCCAAGTCACAATGGTGTGATTAAAATATACAACAAAAGTTGAGATCTGTCCCTCTGGCTGCTCCAGAGCTTCTGCAAAAGTAAAGAGTCTTCAGGTCTGCCCACCACCTCCACAGGGCAGGACAGGCTCCAAGGGAGCATACCTTGCTTCAGGAGAGTTGTGTGGTGGGACATGGCACTCAGGCTCTGCTTCAACACCAATTTGGGAGAAATAAAGCTCCTGCTACCCCTGGGCAAAACAAAAATGAACCCGTTTTTCTGAGCCTGCTGTTTTCAGCCACACCATGGTCACAGAATGGCACGGGGTATTAGAGACCCCAACATCAAACACCAGTGCTGTTGTGCCTGAGCTCTCTCCATCCTTCCCTCCATCAAGGGAGCCTGGAAATGAAGACAGATGGGATGTACCCCATAGACATCCCTCCTCTCAGGAGTTTCATCTGCTTCTTCACTTCCCTCTCACCCAGAGGCACATGCAGAGAGACCTGATAGTGGCAAAGGCTTTGCTCTATCTCAAGCTTCAGAAAGAAAACTAAGTCAGGAAAGAGCAGAAGAGAGGCTTCCCCTTGTATTTCCCTCCATGCCTGAAATGGTAGCACTCAATCACACAGCAAATCAGGGACACGGTGGGATCTTGCCTGCCCTCATATACCTCACACCCACAGTGGCAGGAGGAGAGCAGGGTAGGGGAAGGATGAGCATGTCTCCCCTTTTACCTCCTGATTGAGGGGGGGGTCAGGCCTTGCTTATCACAACTTCGATTATCAAAAATCCTATCACTTATCCAAAAAGAGATCATGGGTCACTTGCATCAAAAATCAGATAATCTTAACCCTCATTTATCAAAACAAGCTCATCATCAGCCATATTACTTAGTAAACAGAGGTTTGTGTACTGTAGGCTTTGCTGATGGGGTAGCACATTTACACACACAATTTTGCTGCTAAGATTAAACACACTGAAACCACTGGTGTTAATCTGAGTAGGGCTGGATCAGGCCTCCCCGAAGAGATGCTGGGTCTCTCCTGCCCAGATCTTAGCAATGGGAACAAAAGTTTTATCCCAAATCACAGACACCCATAGTACACAACAACCCTACTGCCAGAACTGCCTACAGTTAAGCAAGCCTTAACAACTGCTCAAGTACCTCCTACAGGGATAAAAGATCTCAAGGATCTGGAATTTTGTTGCTGTTTGTTGTATTAATTCAGAGGAATTAGTGCCATGGGACAAAGAGCTCATAAGACTAATGAGAATATGGAGAGAAAGGAGACTTGCCTGGTGCCCAGGCTATGGACCTGCCCCAGACCTTCATCCTCCCACTTCTGGCTTCTGCCAAGAGCCACCTAAAGATTGTTGGCAGAGAAATCTAGGAATGATTTTTAATTCCTTATTTATCTGGTAAAAGGAATTGAAAGCAGCTCAGCTGCACCCAGTTAGAATTCAGTCCGTCCCCTTATCTACCCTGGTGAGCTCAACATCATGGATGCCCACACACAGACGCACCACCCTGCTAGTGCAGGTGCTGTGTGCATGGGGAGACAGAGCTTTCTGGCTGTACGTGCACAAGACACACAAGATGAACACTTGTATCTATCCTCATGCTGTTGCCTTGTCCCTCTAACTCTGGGAAGCTCTCATTGCAGAGCTTGCCAGCCTTGGGCATTCATGGGTCAAACTCTTCACTTACTTCTGAGCACAGTTACCAGCTATTTCAAACATGAAGTGCTCTCAGCCTTACCCTGGATCAACTTTTCCAGCAATACTGGCTCCAGGGAAAAACCAAACCAACCAACCCACACACAAACCCACAATCAGATCTTCAGTGAACACCTTCCCTCTGACTCAAGCAGCTGCTGGAGAGCACAAAGCATATTGCTGCATGCTGAGGAGGGGTCAGACAGCAGGGCCTCATTACCAGAGCAAGAGAGCATCAAGCAACCAGGCACACCTGCTGCAGAAAATGACCCTCTCACTTAATCTTTGTAATTGGCAATCAGTCCCATACAAGGCCAGAAATCTGGCTTGTTAAACTCAAACTGCCGAGTCTCTTGTTAGATGCCAGCAGCATCTTTGCCTGTGGGATTATTTACCCTGCAGACAGGGTTACCAACACTGGAGCAGCAAAAAGGATTTCTAGGAGAGACAGTGCAGCTGGTGTACATTTCCCTTCACAGGGTGATACCATGCTTTTTCACAGAGAGGCTGCTTCCCACACACATCAGAAAATATCCAGTATAGCTGCATCCACACAAGGCATATGTTCCTGTGTAAGGTATCTATATGGTGTTGCTCTTCTTCCTGCTTCCACTGTATTTTATCTTTAAATTGGGAGAGCTTTTTTTGTAGCAAATCAGAGAGGAACAGCTAGTTACCAAGGAGATTCTCTGATGAATCAGACACGGACTGGTATAAGACCTAGACAGGCTATAGCATCTTAATTTGTGAGACCTTACATTTTAGGCAGGGGAAAAAAGATCCTATCACACCAGCTGTGGACCATGCCAGCAAAAGCAGCTTTTAATTTTGCCATAGAAGCAAATAGCAAGTGCACAGCGTAGGAAATCAGTGAGCAGCCAGAGATGAATGGGAGCGTCTCTCTGGCACGCTCTTGACTTAGAAAAGCAAATACCATCCAAGGGCAAATTGGTCCGATGGAGGTGACTGAGGGAAAGCCTGGGAAGCCCCTGATATCACACCGGCATGTGCAAGGATACACAGGCATGAGAAAGTACCGGAGAAAGAGCTGCACGCCTGCTTCCCCACAGCCCTGGCATCTTGGAAAGTAAAGGTTGTACAGTCAGGTGAAGTGCTGTACATGTGCCAGCCGCAGGCTCAGCAGAATACTGTGACTGTTCCAACCCTGAGCCTGCTTTCCTGACTGACTCCTGCAGTTTTCTTCTGAGGAGCAGGCGAGAAGGATGAATTTTGCCAAATGACAGCAAAGGCACGGACTTCACACCAGGCATCATGCCCTCGCAAGGATGGCCATCATGTCCCAGAGGAGCCCAGGCAGCCAGGGATGCATGGGCAGAGCAGATGGGAAGAGGAGTTTTTATAAAGGTGGGGATAACAAGGAGCTTCATGAAATAAAGTTTGGAGAGAGAAAGCCCAGCTTTTTCGGGCTGACTTTTTCAGAGGGTCTTCACACCCACTTCCTTCTGGCAGCTCATTTCTGAGTAACTACCGATTGCTGGTGCTTCGCCTCTATTTAAAAACAGAGTAATTAAAACTGCCTGGGAACTGCAAGAGCAGTGAGAAATATTTGGAGACATCGAGAGACAAGATATATGGAACCCTGCTGCTTGTAGACAGGCCACTTTCCCCAAAGGTGGAAGCCACAGAAGTATGTAGATGAGAGGAAAAATCTCTCTGTCAGATCCCATTGAAATCTCCATTTTGGGCACTGCTGCTCCGCTGCTAAGGTAAACCTGATCCTTTCTGGGGGAAGCTGCAGGATGCACCAAGGCGCTCGGGACAGGGACGGTGTTGAGAAGTATCAGGGAGTAAAGATTAAAGTGTGATTTAGAGCAGATTCAGGCTCTACTGCTAAGCGCACCCTGGAAAAGGATTTCCTAGAGTGATTACATCTGACAAGTGGCTGGCATAAGCCAGGCTTTTAGCCAAGGGTTCGGGTGAAGGGCATTTTGTAGGCAAACAGTTTCAAGTGCTGTTTTGAGACATGAATTACACTTGCTCATCTGAGGAATGAATGGCTCTTTGTAGCATTTGCTGGCCTGAGCTAACATCTTACAGTAATGTTTTAGTGATGTATATTGTGATGTTATTATGGGGGGGGGATGTCAGGGGAGGGAGGGGAAACAACTTTTTAAGTTACCCTGCTCGCCTGATGCAAAAAGCAAAATACTCCAGAGTGCTGTGACAGAGAACGAAAACAGCATATAGGCTAGGGAAGGGGCGCAAGAAACACTCCTGACAGCAAACTGCTTGAGGCACCACAGAAAGAAATTGACAGGAAATTCCTAGCCAAGGCTCACAAACAGATGGTAGCAAGCTCCCTGTCCCCCTCCAGCTTCACACACAGCAGCTCGTACAGCATTTACTTGCTGCACTTCCCAGCTGTCCCAGGCAAATTAAAGGTGTAGCAGCAGCAAATTTTAATTTAACAGGCTGCCAGCTTTCATGCACTTAATGGGCTATCGGCTCTTATTTGACTTCATATTTATGATCCTTATTCACTTCAGTGTGAAGCTGGAGTTGCTTGTATGTTTGCATTTGCAACAGAGAAGGGCTGAGGAAGCAGTAACTACACACAAACTTCCCACAGGCAGAGCACAAACTTCCATGCTTCCCAACTTACAAGCATCATGCCACAGCACAACAGTACTGTTATTCCAGCCTTGGGCTGATTTGGTATATCCATATTCCCCAGAAAGCATTAAGTTTGTTTTTCCAAATGTGTACAAGCAGCAGCTGTTAGAATGTAAACCATATCTTTACACAGGGGCTTTAATGCAAGAACAGCAAACAGGCAGGTTAGGGATTTACAAATGGAAGAACAGAGGTAGTAACCATTGAAATAATTTGTATAAAAGCCTGCAGCTGGAAAGAAAGCATCCAGACAGGAACTTACGTCTTCATTTCCACTGCTTTGCAGTAACTATTAGTCTGGAAAGCCTAGGAAAGTCATCACTCACAACTTTTGCTATGCAGTAAAGCTGGTCTGAACACAGGGGCTAACGACAGCATGGCCACTGTATGGGATGGTCCCTGGGGTGGGAGAGTACATTCTGCCTTTGCTTGTGAATTTTGACTGCAGTAAATGAGTAGGAGGTTGTCAGCGGTCTGAACACTGTCTCTCTAGTTAGGTTTGTCGCCACAAGCATTTGTCTGTGTAAATATCCAGAATAAGGTCAAGGAAGGAGGTGGGGAATCAAGGGGAATATGAACTGCCAAGTGAAGAGTGGCCTCCATCTAGCCAGGGTGCTTGACAGAACATCTGGTCCTTCAGTACAAAACTGGTGTTGGAATGGGGAGAGATTGTGTTACAGATACAGCTAAAATATAAACTGATGTAGTTTGCTCTGAACCTCTGCATGCGTATGCTCTTACATGGTGTTTCTGAGAAATCAGTTATTCTCAGCACATATAGCTTCTCTTGCTGAGCAAAGAGTCCAGGCACTGGGGAAACTTATGAAACAGCCATACAGATTAGCTTTCGGTCATAATCCACTCAGTCCCATTTGAAATCCTGTCTTTTCCCAGGAAGGCTTTGTTACTTTGCTAGAAATCCCCTTGTTCACAAGCTGCCCCTTGGCAGAGCAGGCTGGTTTTGCCTCACAGGGGTACTCTGTGCTCACTTTAGCCATTGACTTTTCCCTACACAAAAAAAGTGCTTAGTGTATGGCAGAGGACATACCCCTCTGTTTCCAACATGGTGTCCCTGCACCAGGAGTCCTGAGGCTGCAGTGGGTTGAGCAAGCCAGGTCTGGGAGCAGGATTTTGAACCAGCCCAACCCCTCACACACCCTGAAAGGCAAAGCTGAGCATCAGCACAGCAGGGAGTCACCCCGTCCTTCCTGACAACCTTCTCTGAATGACCCAGATTGCATCAATGGGCTCTGAAGGGAGCCCACAGCCAATACTCTTCAGATGGAGAAGGATTTTCAACATGGGGCCCAAAAGAGACAAGGAGCACAGCAATGGGAAAGGAAAGCAGAAGGCCTCAACACCCTTCCCACCTGCAAAGCTGGTAAATGCCTCTTATTTTTCAGTCCTACTCCCTTGGCTTTTAAAGGGGCCGAATGAAGTCATCCCTTCTCTGTGCTACTTTGCATGCCAAGTGCAGGGTATTGGGAAAAGCCCGACATCAAGGACCGAACCTTGCCTTCCAGGCTACTCTTCCAAAGCCCAGAGGCAGCCCAGCAGACTGGAGTAGAGCATGTGTCCAAAATGACCCAGTATTTCTCCCCTTTATATTCAAGGGCCATTTAGTAGATAAGTGTACCAATAACTAAGTATTGCATGTTGTGCCAGCAGAGGAGCAGTGGTAGTAAAGGAGTCTCTTGGGTTTTGCATGCTTGTTCAGAGGCTACAAACACAGAAATATTGATGCTTGTAATATCCCTCCAGAGGAAGGGCCAGAAGAGGCAACAAACCCAAATCAGTGAAAGGGTCTGCATGAGCCCCCGGACAAAATAATGCACGTCCCTCACATGCCGAAGTTCCCACTCCCATGAGAGTCTCCCTTTGGGACACTACAGCTCTGCAGTGCGTCTTGGGCTGAGCAATGCCTCTTGGCTCTCATAATCTTTAAATGCATCAAGCATCTTCCTCTATGTAGATGGGAGAATAGGATTGCAAGTCACAAGCACCATTATTCTGGGCATATAAACCACTTAGAGCAACATCACCTCTTAATAGAAGAAAGGCATCTCAGCAGTAGCTACACTATGAGCCGTTAGCTTACTGCCAGGCAGCTTGATCCTAGATTCTAACATGCATTTAACTAGAGGTCTGCAGCAGAGATATTACAGTGCAACTATATAAATGCACTTTTATAGGAATAGTTTTAGTGCCAGTTAAACTCAGTAGCAGAAGTCTCTCTAGCTCCCATGTAGCAGGGACTCGCTTCCATGTACCCACGTACAGCTAAATGCTGTTGGGTGGAATATTTGGTTGTTAAAGTATGAGGCAACACAACTGCAATAGGTGTTTCACCAGAAAAGCAGCAAGGTGGAAAGTGGGGACTTAGACAGAAAATGACTTAATTTTCATTCAAGTAAAGATTCTCTAGTAGGTCTGAAAATCCATGCTCCTGATGCAGCTCCAGATGCTTGCAACCCTTGTGTTTCAGACACACATCAACATTCTTTGCTGGGCTAGGTCCAGATGAAGTTGGCTTTACTTAGCTCCACACTCGCTCTTCAGCCCAGGCACATACCTGACACTTAGTGCTCAGAAATACCAATTCCCAGCTGCACTGCCAGGTTGTGCAGGAGGCACAATGGGCCACATTTCTTGTGCAATGTCAGTTTAACTCTCAACTTACTCTCAGCAGAGACATGCCCATTTCTAAAACAGGTCAGCTGTACCCCTCAGTTGATAAGCTGCTCTTGCTAACTGGTATGTGTCCAGCAGCAGTCTGATGCTCTTGCTAATATCAATGGAGATTTTAAATTGCCTTTAATTAGAGCTTTGGAAGATCCCACTGTTTGTCAGCAATTAGCTTCTGTACTGGGTTTATTTGAATTGAACAGTAGCCCTCTACACGAGAGATATGACAAGCTTGGAAAACTGTTCATTTTTAATTTTTTTCCTCTACTTCTAATTCTTAACTCCATTGCCAATGGGTAAAGGCTGATGTGGAAACAAAATATGTTTGAGAGGAGAATGAAAAATCACAGAAATAGCTTATGCCCATCTATGTCCTATCCACATGCTCAGTTGGGTTTGTTCTGCTTGTAAACAGAGACTGTCTCTGCTAATATTCAGTTAATTATTTCTGAATGAAGCTGCATAGTTTTGAGAAGCACTGAAAGTTTCAGGAATGGGAGAGCATGATGGGAAGCATCCTATTGCTCCTGGCAGACCAGCTGGGTCCCAGCACTGCAAGCTGCCCATTAGCAATTAGCAGGTCAGCATTAGAAAGCAAAGACTGCTCCTGGATGGGATTTGCTGTCAGCAGAAGTTCTTAAGGCAGAAGAAAGAGACCTGTCCCCACTCAGCACATGTCCATCCTTGAGTGTGTCCACCCCCCCAGGCCCCCCACCCCCCAGCTCTGTCATCCTTAGATTCCCGTACAGGTGGTCATGTACCTCTCTAGCTGTCCTCAGCCTAAGGCTGTTTGCAGTGTCAGATGTCTTATCCCTACTGCATCTCCACATCCTTGTGGCCTCTAAGGCTCCTGCCTCTCCTACAGTTTTTGAGCTAGTGTGAAGTGTACTTATGTGAGGGATGGTATACTTTCGGCACAGCAAAACAAGCCTCCAACCAAGTTATTAAAACCATTTAATACCACTTCTAACTGGTACTGAAGTTACACTAAAACCACTTGCAATTCATAAAATCATGGAACAGTTGGGTTTGGAAAGGACCTTAAGATCATCTAAGGTCTTGACATGGGCAGGGACAGATCCCACTAAACCATGTCATCCAAGGCTCTGTCCAACCTGGCCATGAACACTGCCAGGGATGGAGCATTTACCACTGCTTTGGGCAACCCATTCCAGTGGCTCACCACCCTCACTGTAAAGAACTTCCTCCTTTTATCTAACCTGAACTTCCCCTGTTTAAATTTAAACCCATTATCTCCAGTCCCTGATGAAGAGTCCCTCTCTGGCATCTCCATAGGCCCCCTTCAGATACTGGAAGGCTGTTCTGAGGTCTCCATGCAGCCTTCTCTTCTCCAGGCTCAACAGCCACAACTTTCTCAGCCTGTCTTCATACAGGAGGTGCTCCAGCCCCTCATCATCCTCGTGGCCCTCCTCTGCACTTGTTCCAACACTTCCATGTCCTTTTGATGTTGAGGACACCAGAACTGCACACAAGACTCCAAGTGAGGTCTCACGAGAGCAGAGTAGAGGGGACAGGATCACCTCCCTCGACCTGCTGGTCACGCTCCTTTTGATGCAGCCCAGGATACGGTTGGCTTTCTGGGCTGCAATGCACACTGCCGGCTCATGTTCATTTTTTCATCAACCAACACCCCCAAGTCCTTCTCCTCAGGGCTGCTCTGAATCTCTTCTCTGCCCAACCTGTAGCTGTGCCTGGGATTGCTCTGACCCAGCTGTAGGACCTTGCACTTCTAAAGATTTCCATCACTGTAGAGTCTTAAAGCCACATAAGACTGTAGCTTTAACTGGGACTTCTACTCCCAGTTACAGCTCTGCCTTGTCTACAGGAGGCAAAAGCAGGGAAGGATGGTGCTTGCTTGCCTCCAAACAGATGTTGATGGAAAAAGCAGAAAGACAGAACCTGGAAATTTTGGTTAAAAAAGATCCCTTATTGCTTCAATCTTCTATGGTGATTACAGAATTGTGACTTCTTTCAAGGTGTTTTTCCTTCAGTGCTTTCTTTAGAGCGCACATCCACTCCTGATCCCATGGGCTCAAACTGTACTTTTAGCATTTTCTGAACTGCAGCCTCCTGATCCAGAAAAGTATGCAACACCACCAACAAAATAAGAACATACGTGCTGCTGAAATGACAATCACTCTTCAGGATTTGAGCCTGCAGTTACATAGCCCAAGACCAAAATCCACTGCCTGCACCATGCAGCAGAAGGGCTAGTTTCCCTCCACCTAGGGACTAAATAGATGGCCACATAGTAGTTAGCTGACCTGTGTCCCTATCAAATGCTGTAAGTGCTCAAGCAGCAGCATAGCTTCACTTTAATAGCATAAGTGCACAGCTCATTCAAACTCCACTCAGGCCCACACTCAAGGATTTAAAGTAGTCTTTAGAATAGTCACATAATGCCTCATGTGCATTAATCTCCTTGCATACACATGAGGTTCTTGAAAACTTCAGCTCCTGTCCTTACTCCTCCAGTACAAATCATGCACTCATTTTGATTCAACAGCATAAAAAGACCAGCAACTAATATCAGAGGGGTTGAAGAAAGCAAGGCAAAAAGTTTAGACAGAAAAGCTCTGCCAGAATCCTACATAAAGGACCAGCTAAGTTTAATACATCCCCTTTTTATCCTTACAACCACATTCTCAACCCACAAGCAGCAAGTTTCACCCATGCACCAGAAAGCCACAGCTGTTTTGAATCACTGCAGGAGGAATCCTCATGTCACACAGCAAGCACCCTCTCCAGATTGGTTATTTTTGTAGGCACCCAAATTACCTACAAGTACCCAACCACAGCCATAAGTCAATCAAACCATCTGCAGCTTGCACAGGAAAACTCATATTAGACAAATGCATCATTTTCACCATGGCTAATGGCCATGAACCTGGAGGCTGAAATTTTAGTTCATGCCAAGAAATACAGTAGTCAATAACAGATTCAGCTTGCAAATAACTAGAAGGCCTAACCTGTGCAATCAGCTAAGGACAGAAAACTCATTTGTTTCTTGTTATTTATTATCTCTCAAAACCTAGCAAAATTGGCTCCCTCAGAGTTACATTTAGTAAGTCATTGCTATAGTCTAGCCCAAACTCCTGGAGTGATATGTCATTAGATCTGCTGTCTGGTACTACAGACAGCTGCTCCCATCCAATAACACTGATTAGAGCACATATATTTGTCCAACTAGAAGAGTTTGAGCATCAGGCTGAGAACAATGAGGTGCTCAGGTTGAGTAATTAACATCCTTAAAGACCCTCTAGACAGACCTGGATATACAGTGTATGCTATCAGGAAAGGTTGTTTATTTGGGGGGAAGAGTAAGCAGGAAGAAGGGAAGGCAAGTCCCTCATCCCTGATCAAAGCATTGAAGTCCTGGACTCCCTATTTTAGGGCCACAGCCAAACTATTGCTTCTTCAAGAAGCTGGCTGAAATCCAGTGCTCAAAAATGTTGTCAATGGCATGTTCTTAGGTGTCCTGAAGAAGAAGATATTATAGAAATATGGGCTATCATCCATTATTGCTGTCAGTTTTATATGATGAATGTCAGCATAACACAGCCAGGGCCGTATGCTTCTAATGACAGTACCTTGTAAAATCCTGTCAGGCAACCTCATGCTGGGTCCCAGGTGGGGACAGGATTACCATCAAGAACTATCAGGTGCCACAAGCCTCAAAGCTCAAATCTCTATTCTTCCACATTTTCTCCAAATTTGCCTTTTCTTCCTCCACCTTCCTCTACTGAAACCTGTGGCTATGCCATGCTCACCCTATGACTCAATAAAGGTTTGCATCCCCTCCCACCAAGCAGAATACCACCAGCACAATGTTGCAACTAAAGGCTCTATTTCTCATCTTATTTTCCCAATTTGAAATGGCTTGGGGCCCAGATGCCTCTCCTCCTGGCTACACCCCCATGTTTCCCCTAAGCTGCACCACCAGCATTGCCTCTTGGTGGCCACAGGAGCACTCAGGCTCTGTCTCATGCTACTAACCCACTCTCCCATCTGGTACAGGAAGCACCATCAGCTTCCCGCAGGCTAGGTCTTATTACTAAGAGTGGAATTTTCCGAATATTGACACATTTCAGCCTAAATAATACTCTATTATTGTCTATAAAGCTGGCTGTGTTTCGCTTTCTACAATACATCAAAAACTAAGCTGCCTTAAAAATAACTCACACATAACAGCAGCAGAATCAGGCTATGCTTAGCACGGTCCCTCAGCTAAACTAAAATACCAAGATCCCCATCTGCTTACATCAACTAGTGGTAGGCATAAAACAATACACACATTTCTGCTCAATTCTCCCATAAACACGTCTACACAGGGAGGTAAGCACATACATTCAGCCTAATTAAATTATAACATAGATTACAGTAAACACAAAAATGGCACCTTGATGCAGTGCAATATACATAATTTACCCACACAGCTCAATACAAGGAGAAAAGATACTTTACAATGCACAAATAAAAAGGAACTACTGCAGACTACTGGAAACTATACCTTGGATGGACTTTTGCCACTTGCTTACAAACATCCTGCACTATTTCAAACAGCTCCACATTTTTTGGTCCAACACCTCAAAAAAAGCTGCTTTCCTCAAAATGTCTCACCTACAAACTACACAAAACTGCTCTCAACAAAACAACCACCAAAGCTCTTCCTGAGTGAGCTATTCTGTATCCTCTTAATCTACCCTTGATCATGAACACCTGGAACCTGCTGAGCACCTGGTCTGATTGCTCTAAATTGTCATAGTTCCATTAAATTTAACAGACCCCCGACAACAATTTGTATCAGCTGAGGACCTAGAAGCTACTTTCTTTCTTTCTTTGAGCCCAGCCCATGCTTGGAGATAAGACAGTAGGGAAAAAGAAAAAAACCAAAGCAAGCTTTATTTTCTATTAAGCTTGAAGCCAGGACAGTGGTAGAAGTTAACTTGCTTGCAAGCAAAAGATTTTACTTTGTGATACTTCGATTGTACCTCTGAAATTCAGGCAAGAGGTTTCACATCCACTTATTTAGCAGCAACTTCAAGGGACAGTGAGCAGGAGGCAGAAGATGTCTTAGATGTTTTCATGTTGCTAAGGAAACTGCCTGTGTGATGGCCTTTGCTCAACACAGCTGGGTTGCTTGGGCTTTGCTTCTCAGAGTGAAGGATGAGTCATGCCTGGAGTGCAAACTGTAGAAACTTGCCACAGACTGCTTTTCTTGCCTACTTCCACTCAATTAACAGTTATATCTAACTCTTCCAATAGACACGAAAAATAATGCAACCGTTATTTTTTCCACACGCTGTTACAGGTACTGGCAATGTTAGGGTGAACACTAGGGTATGTCATGCCAATATGTCTTGATGACACAACACTGGATATCACTGTAAAACTTTGGTGAGTTGTAGCACCCCTTCCAGCTGCAGCTGCTGCATTAGGTGCTCTTAAGTTTGGGGTATTTGACCTCAGAATTCTCAGTTATGTTTCAAATTTTCTGTTAGTTCAACGCTTGGAAGCTGCAATGAGTTAATATCCAAACCAACCTCTACACATGAGGCTGCAGTACTTCAACGTTAACTCTAAGTGGGATGAGATTCCATCTGGTGAACATTGGCTCAGATGACTGATAGTTCTGTCTGTTGTTGCCAGCTGTGAAACAGCACGGTGCCTGAGATGAGCATCCGCAGCATCCACTTCCGCAGGCCAGGATGTTGTTCTTTGTTTCTGGATCTACATAAAAATTCATCAGCCTTTTGGGAAGGAAAAGGGTGTAAGGTTTCATTGCACATCAATGCCACAAGCTGCTAGGTAGCCATTCTGCCTGACAGGAGAGGAGTCTTGTGGGAACACTGCTTTTGTGGGATTTTTGTAATTTTCTTGGACTGATCAGCAAAAGAAGGGCTAATCTTATGTGATATCAGCCACATATTTTCAGATGAGAGCATGTAGAAATGGTTTCTTTTAGATCCATCCAACAACCTGAACACACAATCCTTTTTGCAAGGATTCAAAGCCAGTTCCTCAAAGCCCTTCCCAAAATTTAACACAAGAGTATCAAGTGAAGATTTGACTTTATATCCACTGATTATCTTTCTAATTATTTGTAAAAAGAGATGCCTGATTTCTGAACTAAGACTTACTGAAGACGCCACAGCTTGGCTTCTGATCATCAGTGACTGTTTCAGTGATTTTTCCCATTCGCTCCCTTAGGTAGAAGCTAGCTCCCATTACATAGCTCCAGGGCCAGGGCTGTATCATGAAGGGCCAGCAGGCAGTGTACAGTGATGTTGGAAAAAGGCAGCAAAGCATTCACATGTTTTGACATGCAGATCTACATAGCCCAGAGGGGGAGCCTGTTGGAGCAAGACTGTCTGAATGTCACATTATCAATACTGCAGCATCATGCAGCATGTAATGCATTGCCTCCATCGCAGCCAGACAACTGGACCCAAAAACCAACCCGAAATCATTTGTAGGCTTGTGCCTTCATTTTCCATAACATGTCTGCTCTAAAGAGAATTTTGTTTGTTTCCAGACTTCCTTAAAAAAACTTCACCTGGCTTTGACCTCAAATCCTTCTGCTCTGACTGGGCTGAGAGAAGATTGTTCTTTAGGACTCCATCACTTGTTAATTCTCTTAAAGAGATTACTCAAATCTCCTAAACAAACATCAGACTAGATTTTGGATTCAGCATAGGTGCTAAAATGACCTTGCTGATAAAATCAGCATGATCTAACCTCACAAGTTGAAGAGAGATGCCTTGGATGTAATTTTGGCTTGGTTTGACTATCATGGTAAGTTATCTGACTGTTCTGCATCTCTGTTCCCCTAGCTCTAATATTCTTGCAGTGCTCCTTGAGAACCAATAGAGAAAATGTCAGATCTTCCAGATCTTTGTGGGAAACACAATATACTGACAAAGTCACTGGGGCTACGCACAACCTGCTGTTTTCTTTTACTAATGCTTATTGCTTTTCCCTTTTCTCTTATTTGAGCTCTCTGGTTCATTTCAGTGTCAGCACGAGGCTGGTTTGCAGGGTATTCCAACTCCTGTGTTAATCAAAGTGCTATTGTTCAGAAGTGGATTTAGCTTGGTGCATTCTGCAGGGTGCTCTGATACAGGTGCTAGGGCATGATATCAGACCCCAGGGTCCTCTGTGGACTCATCTCCTTTGCCTGCTGCCTTTGTGTGATTTCTCCTCTGTGCAGCTATTAGCTAGATTTATTTATGTTCTGTGTCTATCTGTGCAGTTTTCTTTTTGTCTCGCTTGGGTTTCAGAAATAATTAACCCTGCCATGACAGATGTAGATTTTGGCTGTGTAACAGACAATTTCTTAAGAACAAGGAATAGTGTACAGTTAAGTATTTTTGTCATTGTGTTGTGTCCAGGAATGAAGCACAGAAATTTTATCTGTGATGAGTATTTCACAAAACATGGATCATTAAGTCAAAACTGTATCACTTTTAACCTATACCTCTTCTGTTGTTGTTCTGTTACTGTTCTTTAACCCCAGCAGATTTCATTGCAAAATCTCTAGCATCTGTAATGGAACAATTCCAAATCCAGTAATAACTCACAGAGTATAAAAACAATAAAAATCCTCGCAGAGCAAAGCCCATCGTGACTGAAGCACTTCCACGTACTTTCAAATCTCTGCCCAATTTTCAGTTGAATTTCCTCATTTGCTAATTCTAATTTTCCAGTACTCTGCTTACAATATCTAACCAAATATCACTCATGTGGAAACACATTAAAATTCTGCAGCAAGCTGGAACTTATGGCTTCAAAAGTCTTGTCAGCTTTGCTCCTCAACTGTCAACATGTAATGGTGGGTATGCCTTCCTCTCCTCAAAAACGTCTTAGTCACATTCACTGTTCCCTTCCCGAGCACTGTGCTCCATTTCACTCTCACTGTTGTCCATTTTGGCAAAATTATCCTATTTCCACTACAAGTATATCTTGATGAGAAATGTAACCTTTTCTGAAAGATTTCTTCATATGCTATTCTTTAGTTTTCCTTTGCTATTAAAAATTCAGTATATTTTTATAAAGAATGTTGACACTGTGATGAGCTACACATAGGCATTTCAAACAATTGTACTAAGACAAAATACTGGGAATAGTGCACAGTAGTCAGGGCTGAGTAACTGTGTTATACACTCTTGACTTCTGACAAAAGGACGAGCAATCTGATTTTGTTCTGATTGAGAGGGCTGCCATTTGAACTGGCAGATCAGAAGGCTACGTTCCATTACACCACCTTTGGTTCTCATGTCCCAGATGAGGCAGGGCTGGGTCTTGCTTCTGCATGGAGAATGCCATGCAGGGGGGGCACAGCGGATCCCACCCTCTCTTATCCCAGCTGGGTTCCCACGGATAAAAGAATCTGTAAGGACCCCAAGCTGAGTGTGAAAGTGCATCTCCGGATGAGGCAGCTGAAAGTTGCTTTGTACTCAGTAGTGCTGGCTCCCTTCCCTCCACAGCTGTCTCTTTCACTCCCTTCTGGGGCTTGTATTTCTGTGAGCTAATTTAAGAAGAAAAGCCTCTTTAATCCAGTATCTTACAGACTCAGAGTCTGGATTTTTTTATTTTAAATAAAATATGAATATTAAGCTCTTTAGGCAAGGACTTTGTCTTCCAACATTTCTTAAAAGGACTTAGCATGTTGCTGGTATTAGAGGTGTAAATACTACAATAATATAATACAGTTTGGAGCTCAGAGGCTTGTTTCATTAGGAATAGGCTCACAAAGTGTATCTCTGTGCTGTGAAGGAAAAGGCTAAGGTACGAGGAGGGCTTTCCATGAAGTTATTTCTGAGCCTTGCCCTGGAAAAGCTTGGGATCAAGAACCTGTTTTGATTTAGGTTTCCTTGTCATTCACAGGGCTTTTCTTGTTTTGATTCTGAATGCAAAGATGTGAAAAGTACTTAATAAAGAAAAATTCTTTTAGAAAATAATATACTGAAAAAGTAATTTAACAGAATAGCAATGTTCTTGTACCACAGCAAATCTAATATCAACTTCACAAATTTCGTAAGATCTCTGCAAAAGCAGAGAAGTTCAATCTAAAGTGCATTCTTGAGGCTGAGGCCAATGTCCATTAAGTACCATAGAAATACTTCATCAGCTTCAATACAAGGCAGATCAGGCATCCACTGCACTTGGATTGTCAGTGGCTGTTACTGTATTTGCCACATATTCCACTCAATCTTGACACTGCCATTAAAGTAACATCCAATTTTCACAACAGTACAAAAAAAATTCTCAGTATAGAAACATAGAATTCTGTATGGGTTTAGATTGAAAAGACCTTTAAGATTGTTGAGTCCAGCCACTAGCCAAGTGCACCACTAAACCCTGTGTGCTGCATATAGATGTCTTCTAAATCTTCCCTGTGCAGCCTGCTCCAATGCTTGACAACCCTTTTGGCGAAAAGTTTTTTCCTAGTATCCAATCTAAATCTCCTCTGGCGTAACTTGAGACCATTTCCTCTTGTGCTATCACTTGTTACTTAGAGACCAACACAAAGCAGACAAGCAGGACCTGCCTTTCATAAACCCGTACTGACTGGGCCTGATCACGTGGCTGTACTGTGCATGCTGCATGATAGCACTCAAGATGATCTACTCATAACCTTTCCCAGCACACAGGATCAGACTGACAGGTCTATAGCTCCCCGGACCCACCTTCCAGCCACTCTTGTAGCCAGGCATCACATCTGCTAACTTCCAGGCAGCTGTGACCTTCCTGCTGAGCCAGGACTGCTGATAAACGGAAGTGGCTCAGTGAGCACTTCCACCGGTTCCCTCAGTACCCTTGGGTGGATCCTGTGCAGCCCCATAGACTTGTGTGTGTCTAAGTGGTGTAGCATGTTGCTGATCATTTCCCCTTAGATTAGGGGGGTTCATCCCACTCCTTATCTGTGTCTCCCAACTCAGGGGTCTGGGTAGCTGAAGGAAAACTGGTTTTACTGTGAAAGACTGAGGCAAAGGCGGCATTAAGTAACTCAGCCTTTATATCATAGAATCATAGAATCAGTTAGGTTGGAAAAGACCTTTAAGATCATCAAGTCCAACCTTCACCCCAGGACTGCCAAGTCCACCGCTAAACCATGTCACTGAGGGCCTCATTTTTTTGAACGCTTCCAGGAACAGTGATTCCACCACTTCCCTGGAAAGCCTGTTCCAATACCTGATCACCTCAGTGAAAATATGGTTCCTAATATCCAACCTAAACCTCCCCTGGCATAGCTTGACACCATTGTCTCTTGCCCTATCACTCGCTACTTGGAAGAAGAGACGGACCAGTGCCTCACTACAACCTCCTTTCAGGTAGTTGCAGAGTGACAAGATTACCCCTGAGCCTTCTCTTCTCTAGACTGAACAACCCCAGTTCCCTCAGCCGTTCCTCATCACACTTGTGCTCCAGACCCTTCACCAGCTCCAGAGCCCTTCTCTGGACCCACTTCACCACCTCAATGTCTCTCTTGTAGGGAGGGGCCCAGAACTGAACACAGCACTCAAGGTGCAGCCTCACCAGTGCCGAGTACAGGTGGACGATCACTGCCCTGGTCCTGCTGGCTACACTATTTCTGATACAGGTCAGGATGCCATTGGCCTTCTTGGATGCCTGGGCACAAGCTGGCTTATGTTCAGTGGCTGTCAATCAGCATCCCCAGGACCTTACATTAATCTGAAGATAAAAGTCTACATATTTAACATACAGCAGACTGAAATGCACTACATACAGTATCGTTCACGCTTTTTTTCTGTATTTTATCCCAGTGTATGTTTAATGCTGCCCACACAAGCAGGATCCCTGAGCTTGCAAATCCAACATCTGTCATCCATTGTTACTATGTTTCCCCTGCATCCAATAAAGGATGGAGATTCTCCTTTTGTTTCCTTTTGTTGCTAATGTATAGAAACATATAGAAACATTTTTTATTGTCTTTTAGGCCATTAGCCAGATTAAGATCTAGTTGGCCTTACAGAATATTTCATCTGCCTCTTCATCCTGGTTGAGTGGTCAGTAACAGACTCCCACCATGATATCTGCCTTGGCTTCCAGCTTCTCCTGTTTGTTGCCCACGCTGTGCACATTGGTGTAGATGCAACTCAGCTGGACATCCCATCACCTTTTTTGTGGGAGAAGCCCTAATTTCTATGTGACCACTCTCAAACATGCCATGATTTCTAACATGCATCTAACATAACCCTACTGCTCTTGAATGCAAAGAGCAGGAGGCACTGCTGTGTTTATGTCAGAGCCACTTCCTCCATTAAACAAGAACCAAGTTGGTCTAGAAAAATCACAAGTGGGTGTGAGGCAAATCTCAGCCCTTCTTAAATGCAGTGTAATCAATAGGCAGACTCCACACATTAGCCTAGGAAGGCTAATGCTCTGAGGACCCCTAGAGTCAACATGAGACAGGTTGCCCATCTTGCAATGATTACACCATTGTGTTGCTATCCATTGTATTTCTCATTTCACTAATGACCAATTCATTGTACTCTAACTACTTCTTTACTACCCTTGTCAGCTGGAAACGATCACCTTCCTCACCCACAGATCCTAAAGGCTCCATGCCATAGTCCATGTGGAATTCAGCAGGCTTCAATGTACATGGAAAAGGTTGGCCAATGCAACTGCTGTGCATCCAGCTATCTCAGTCTATCATTTTTTGCAGGTCCCATCAGTGTTTCCCAGTTGAGTGTTCCATTAACTTTTTCACCCCTTATTTCTTAAAAAAAGACCAGAAGTAATCTTAATCCCCCTTATCTTGCTACACTATTATCTTGCTGCATTCCTGATGGCTTCACACAGAGATTCTGTAGAACTATGTTTTTTCATTTAGCTCAAAATTGGCTTAGAGGAAGACATTGCAAAGAGGTCTTTCCTTGAGCAAGCTAGAAATAGAAATTAAAGTCTTAGTTTGTGACTGATTTTAATTCAGGTCAGATTAGAGGAGTGTTAGTTTTACTGTAGTTTAAAAGAAGGGAGCATCTCTCATTTGAGATGGGAGATAGATTCTTATTAGATCCTCCCTTTAGATTAGTCCATTCGAGGAGCCCAGGATGACCCACACCCTTGTGTGCTGGAACCAGCTATTAGGTCACCCCCGTTAACTCTGGAAAGAGCATTACTACTGATCATGAGGTCAGTAGTGTCCTTTCCCCTGATGAACTGGGAGTCTCTTAATGGAAAAAGGAGGTGTTAAGATTGGCATCTGCTTAAATACAACTGCCCAGGAAGGAAACATATTGAACCCACTTTAGTGTAGGATTGAAGTAATTTTATGGATCATACATTTGAAACAGCTTGTATATTAATAACTTCAGTACAGAAGCTTTCAAGTTTGAAGCAAGCCTCTCAGCCTATTGCTTCAGAAAGCACAGTCCAAAAGCTATTGATCTATTGATACAGATAAGCACCCAATAGAGTTATCAGAATCAAAGCAAACACTCAGAAAAAGATTCAATATAAATAATAATAAATAAATAAATAAATAAAAACCCAGGAAATAGAAAAGTACCATTTAAAACTAGTGGAAATGTTGAACCAAAGAATAGCTGTTTATAAGCATTTCTACAAAGGAAATTCTGAGAAAAGGAAAAGAAAGGGCAAAAACTAAGTGGATAATTTCAGAGGTGGCAGAAAACAGACAAGCAATTTCCAGCTCAAGGGAGATGGGTAATGGCTAGAAAGTGGTGGAAGCAACACTGGATTTTTTTCAGTTTTGATTTTATATATGAATTTAAAAGTACTTTGTACAAAACAAGGCCTGAGCACTGTTATTGAGCTCAACCCAGGGGAAAGTAAAGGAGGAGCAGCAAGGCCAGGTTGGACAGAGCTTTGGGTGGCATGGTTTAGTGTGAGGTGTCCCTGCCCATGGCAGGGGGGGTTGGAACTAGATGATCTTAAGGTCCTTTCCAACCCTAATTATTCTATGATTCTGTGTATTCACGTACATGTGTTTTCCATGGCTGGGCAGTCTAATTTTCACCCATGTTCTTTTCTGAGGTCAAGAAAAGTTTTGACATGAATCCTGTTTCTTTCATTTGCTGAGCCAGTTTTCTTCTGCCCCTGAAGCTGCTATGAGATGGGATGGGACTGGGTCAGGCACCACCCCCAGCCTTTCAAAGTACTTATCAGCCAGTTCATCAGTTCAGGATTTAGGCTGATGCCTGTATGGTAGGCTTTGGGTCATGCTAATCCTACACTATAGTGTGGACAGCCTATCTTGAAAATATTTAAATTCTTCTTCAAGGCCAGATGACATCCAAGAGCCCAAACTGCTCAGTGCTGGGTACAGCAGTAAATAAAGGCCAGCTCCAGCCCTGGGCAACTCACAACATGCTCTAGTTTCATTTCAGGTGCTGCACAGCCAAAAAGATAAGGACAGGTGCAGGCCAAGTGCCATCTCACCCACTCCAGTGCATTGCATCTTACCCTGTAAAGTAAACCCCAGTCGTGAGCAGCCATGCTTTGCTTGGCTTTAAATGAGGAATGGCAACAGCCCAGTATTCTGAGGAGAAAAGGTCACAAGACAGTACGATTTCATCTCATCCACTTTAGTGTACATGAAAATATTAAGAACTTGCAAAAAATGATAATAATTATCAGGTGGAGAAAAAAATGGTTTAGCCTGGAAGGCTGAGTCCTTCAGGAGAAGTTAATTAAGTTTTGCCAGAAAGATTCAAGCTTTTCCTAAAATAAGGAAATGAGCTCCATTGCAGTCCCAATGCAGCAAAACGGACATATATCTTGTGGACTGTCTCTGTGAACATCTGATGTGAATCAACATTGTTTGCACTTCAGTTACCACATCACAGAAATGAAGCATCTCCTCTCCCTGCAGGAAGCCTCAGCACACCTGGAACACAAGTGAGCAGGAGTTTGGCAACAACCTGAACCTCATTGCTTCTTGGTGCAGCTATATAGACACAGACAAAACCAAGCATCTGCCATGACTGCAGAGGTTACAGGACAGTTGTTTGGCTGGCACAAATTAATGCATCACTGCCAAAATCAGTGGAGAGGCCCTGATAGACACAGTAAGTGCAGATAGAACAGATCCAGGTGGTGGTCAGAAAGAAAGCAGAGTAGGAAGAGACAGAAAACACCAGGCAAATAAGAGAGAGAGATCAGGAAGTGACCTCAGGTTATCAAGCACAATATCTAAAAAAACACAAGGGAATAAGTACTTTGACAGACTATATCATTAAATTGTGGTGCTTCTTGGCAGAAGATCCAGTGAAGGTTACAGTCAGAGACGGCTTGGGATAGAGGTTAGACAGCTCTGAAACCTGCCATCTGCAGGATGCCAGGAGGGTGTATGAGTTCCTACAGGCTGGTCACAGGACCCCTTGCAGCTTGGTGCAGGTCCTCACGCCTGTACCAAGAACCCACCAGTGGGACCCTGGCCCTGAATCGGGTGAACCTGGGCTTTCTCCTGGCATCACTGCTCCTTGCATACCTTCCAGGAGGGAGAAGCAGAGGGCAGGTCACAGGCTGATTTAATTCAGCTCCACTGAAATCAAGCCAGGACACCAGGATGAAGCTAAAAGGCTGCTGAACTCAGTGCTGGAGAGAGGGTAATGCTGCTGAGTTTCATACGTGATCTGAAGGACACTGAGGGGAAGAAAAAGAGAGAGGGGTTAAAGGTTTAAAAAGCATTCTGATAAAACAAGATATTGTCAAAAAGTCAAGCAGAAGCCAAGATGTAGCCAGATCTGCTCTTATTTAACCTTCAGCGTGAGATCAGATCTCAGCCTTTCTATTCTTGGTAACAGCTGATGAACACAATGTAACAAGGCATTAATAAACATCTGCCCAGCTCTTAGATTAACATGGAGAAGAATTAATGGAGGTCTTAGCATGTTCACATTTTTTAATTATGGCAGATGACTTTATTTATAGAAATAATAGGGAGAATGGAAATTGTCACTGACACCATATGTAAAGAAATCCAATCATTTAATTGGATTACATTTGGCAAAGGAGTCATATAAATAAAAAGGCCTTCTTAAAACAGTTCAGTGGTCAGTGTGTACTTCATGTTAGAAAAGCTATTAAGATTAATATTCTTTTCAATTAATCTGTGGGAAAATAAGTAATTTCTGAAACATGTATTCCTGGGCCCCTGACCCTGAGAGGGACAGGGCTGGGAACAAAGCTTTCCACCAGGAGAGGTGAAGGCCACTGTCCCTTGTGTAGCTTCCTGGTTTTCTTTATCCCCTCTGGACAACTGTTCCCTCAAGTCCCTGAAGTACCCAAAATAATAAAACAATGCCCAGACTGGAGCCTGTGCTATATTTTGTTTGTTGCTGACCATGGCTAAGCCAGCTCATGCATCAGCTCTACTTCATGTAGTGCCCTCCAGTCTACCACTGGTGATAAGGTATCATTAGTGCTTCTGTGGTAACAATATCCTACTATACCACTGAGATAAATAAAGCACAATTTAAACCTTGATATGTTTAAGCCTCCTAAGAGAGGGGGAAAGGCCTATAAAACTCCTGCTAAAGGAAACATGGCTGTTTGAATCATTTGCAGCTTGTTAGGTAAACCCTGAAGCCAGCTTTTATTGGGAGGTGCTGGCATTGGTATTAGAGAGCTGCTGGGGTTTAAGGCGGCTCTGGACTGACTATGGCTGTTTCTCAGGGTTTTGAAATACATTTCATAATGTTCAGCTCAGTTAGGCAGTTTGGATCTTTTCTCCCAGGAACAGGAAATATGAAATAAAGCTACAATTCTGGTGACAGATGGTCTGTTACACACAGAGCATTGCTAGTAATTTTGTTCCTTGCGCATTGAAGGAGGAGATTTGGAGCGATGCTGAAAGTCCAAGAAAGTCCTCTGGTTCTCTCTTGTTTTTCCAGAGTGTGTTTCCTAATCCATTCTGATCTCCCAAAGCTATCAGTCTGAATTAATGAAAACAGAGCAAGGAAATGTTACTATTTCTATTAATTATAGAGGCAGGTTTCTGCAATAAACAGAATTCATATCCCTATGGTGCTGCCTAAGTACCTATAATTCGCCTGCTCCTCTCACAACTGCAGCATCTTCTTCACATTGTTTTATAAATTAGCAAACCTGAAATCACACTGTGTACGGTATGATGAAATTTAGTTTAACTGTAGGAGATCTCATCTGCTGAAATCCACAGGTGATATACCAGTGCTGCTTTTCACTGCGGCTGAGTTACAGCTCCCAAATTAAGTACTCCTAGATCAGCTTCATGTTTTCCGTAGAAGTGAAAATACAGTTTCTCAGGAAATACAGGTTAGTTGCTTGCTGCCATTGCTGGTACTCTTCCAAGTACTGACAAGCTAACAGTTGGGAGGTTATTCTTTCACAGAGAAGCAGAAAGTGGGGACAGGGCACAGCTGCATCCAACCTGACTTTCCAGGTTGGTCAACTGGCTTGTATTTGCTACAGAGTACAGTGGAGTAACATCCCACACATGGATATATTTTCTCAGTAGCCCATGTTCACTACATGCATACCCCATGGGAATTTATTCTGTGGGACAAAACCTTCAGAAATTGAACTGGTGGTGCTATCTCCTGGTCAGTCCTTCCTCTCCTACCATCTTAACACCAATGTTGGAGTCTTGTGTAAGGATTAACAGTAGCAATGGGTTAGATGAGCATCTTCTGTCACCCTATGGTCACCTTCATATCCGACCAAGCCTGGGACTAGAAAGCCACAGAAGGAGCTGGCTGATGAAAGCACTGTTGCTCCAGCAGCGGTGAAGGAAGTGAGAGCTTTCAAGGTGGTGGTAGAAAAGCGAAATTCGTGAAGGCATAAAGAGGAGCTAGAAAGGTGCGGAGTGATAGTCATTCTTGTTCCACTTCAGCTTTCCACCACTCATATTAAATAAACTTTGCTTTTCTCTGCATCTGAGAAAGAGGAAGCAAATTGTGGATTCCAGGTTGGCAAATGCATTTGATAGTAGGGCTCCTGCAAGGAGCTCAGAGCTTTGCACCAGCAAACTGGTCTGACTGGGGAACACTCTGGCAACTGAAATATACCGCAGTAGCAACATTTTCCAATAGCTGTAAGGTACCAATGGCAGACCACTTTTGATGGCAACATATTCTGATAGCAAATAAACAAAAAAGGAAAAGGCAGGCACTTCTCTGAGCTATAGTGTAAAATGTTGATTTCTTTTATCTACTACTCACAGTGCTGCTGGTGTTGCATTTTAAGCATTTGACTCAGACATTTGAGTAGAAAAGCGTCAATGCTTGACTTTGATTGAATATCGGACATGAATTTCCATTGTGACAAAAGGTAAAAATAAATACAAACAGATGAAGAAATAAAAAAGCTAGCATTGCACAAAATGTTCCACATCAATTTTTAAATCAGATACTGAAAAATTTCTCTTTTGGCTTTCATGAAGGTCAAAATTCAGTTTTTGAGCATTCCCTCAGCAGGGATTATATTTAGATACTGAACCTCCCACCAGTTTAAGAAGACTATTTCTTCAATTACATCCGACATTAGTCCAGCTGTTAGGATTTCCCAAGGGTCCACAGCAAATTGAAGAAATGCCTTTGCTCTGATGCTGACAGATTCTGTGTCATTGCCCTACCACTTCACATGCTTCTGCTTTCAGCTCCTGATCTCAATGATGTAAATAAGAAGAGAAACAAGTACCTGGTGTCTTCTGAAGTACATATCAAAGAGCATGGAAATGATAGACTTCATTAAGCTAGTAAACCAGTTTTAAAAGAAGGAATAAAGAAAGCTGAGCTAGGGAAATCACAACAGCATTTCCGCTGTAGGGAAGAGGAGCAGGTGGGGGTGAAAGTTAAAGTTTATAGCCTACAAAATAAAAATGCAGTCCATATTACAGCAGCCTCTGAGTATATTTTTCTGTAATTGAATTACTACTATCAGATTAATATGGGGGGAAAGCCCTCTGAACGCACCAGGAAGAAGACTACTTGTTTATATTTAGTAACTACACCGTATTACAGTGTTGCAACAGGGACAGCTCAAAGTCATCTGCAGGTTTTTGGCTGTAACCTTAGCAAGTTTTCCTACAGTTATGTTTGCTTACATTGATCTAAATAAATTTAAAATTAAAATAGCAGCTTTTAGTAGCAAAATAGGATTTTGAGAATGTCTACACATGAGAAACATTTTTGGTTAAATTTACCTTAGCAGCCTCCTCAGTCACAAGGTCTGCTGTAGTGCACCTTTATAATGAGATAAACACCCACTGTATTCCATGGGAGGTGGAAATGGTCTTCAAGTTTTTAAGGTTAATGTGAAAACATAGCTTTTCTGCATTTTGATTCAAATGTCATTTACATGGTTCCTGGGGCTTAGGGATTCTTAGAGAAACAGAGGCAGGAAGAGCTTTCATTAAAACATCAGAAGGGTGAAAATTAACAGGCAAATGTTAAACTGCCTTAAAAATCAGAGAATATAGTTATAACCTACATGTTCTGATTTTCAAAATCAATTTCCTTGCTTTATTAATGGCAGTATCAAATGCGTAGTATTTGTATTTGTATCTCTTGTTGGGAAGAAGGTGGGTGGTCAATGGAATAGTCAAATAATGGACCCCTTTATGGAAAAAGACCAGAGAAGGTAAGATGGTGTAGGCTGAATCTGCGGTAATTATTTGAAGAAATCCCGTCTGCCTGGCACTCAAGGGTCTTGTTTTCTTGGCAAGAGTGTGTCTCGATGCACTTTTTAGCAGCCAGAATCTGTTTTTAATCTCCCTTGTGGCTTTCGGCATGTAAGCACAATGGATTTTGTCTTGATCCTGATAGTTCTTGTCATTCAGCAACTGCTGGGTGGCAGCTGGCCGGCATCAGCAGCACAGCCGTGCTGCCCAGAGCAAGGCTAGCAGAGCACAAGGATGATCTATCCCAGTGAGTTGCCATGGGGCTTTCCAGCTTGGCAGTGTCCCCAAGACAGAGATAGGATGTTTGGATGAATGTCACTACTTAATGGTGAGGAATTTTGTGCCTACAGCAGATAAACTGTTTCCCAGTTTGTGAAGTTGTTCATATTGCAAGTGATGGTTCCCAACACACCAACTAGCTACCCTCGAGTGTGTGAAAAGGGGTGGTGCACACAGCTGCTGGAAAAAATTGAGAGCTTTTTCCTTGATGAAGGGTCCAACACATACGGACCTCACACATTCACATATGCAGACACATGGCATGTCCTGGACACCACCACTGTGTAAGGAGTTGTGAGAGATGGGTAGGAAGCCAGCCACACTAAGATACCCATGCACAGCCTTGCAATTCCCCTCAGCAGTGGGGCAGAGGAGTGGGAAGCAAGAGAGGAAAAAGTGGGATCTAGGGGCCTGAATTAGGAACTCTCCGGAATCTGCAACCTGCCCTGGTCATCAAAAGTTGGACTGCTGGGCAACAATGTGGTCAGGTGAACCCACTTGTATAGGAGAAGCTGTTCAGTGGCAGATCTCACACTGACTTCGCTAGAAAGGCAGTTCTTACTGAATTATTTTGCACTTGAACGTCTGTACCAAGATGGGTATCTTCCAGGAGCTACTACAAAATAACCTCCCACAAATGACCCTGCAACCAAAAATCTATTTCTGAGTACTGACAATTGGCCCAGTAACCAAAAATCTATTCCTGCACCCTGACAATTTCAGCATGTTGCCAGTGCACAGTTTTGCCATCACCAATTCCTTAAGGCAGTTTTGCCCAGCACTGTTGAAAAGGAAAACGTTCACTATACCCTGGGGGAAAGAAGTGTAGAAGTCCTGTTGTCACTGACAGAAGTTTTGTCTCTAATTCCCCATCTGCTCTTCTGAATGTTAAACTATAGTATTGGCACATGAGCTTAAATGATAAATAGGGATTCCAAATAGAAAGCAACAAAACATTATTCAGATAGGCTGTTGGTGTCTGTGAAAATGTGGTGTGGGCTCTCATGTTTCAGAAAAGGGAAATTATAGGACAAAATAATGTTGTTATGTTGATTGAGGGAAAATGCTAGCACAGGTTAGGATGAAGTAATGGGGCAAATGCAGACTTATTTATTTCTTTGATCTTTAATCAATATGGCATCCTGCACAGCTCCTCCTTCTTATTCTTATTGTTATTTGTGTTTAGCAGCCAAGTAAAAAAGCACATAACGCAAGAAATCCAAGAGGAGGTAATAATGTGATGCACAGTGTTAACTCATTGGTTTTGGAAATATCCATTTATCTTGGTTAAATAAAAGCTTAGCCCAAGTACTAAGCCAAGTAATCATGATTAGGGAGAGAAAAAGACATTCACCTCTTTGGAAACTCAATACTCTTCAACAGTAATAGCATGGCAGTTAACATTTTTCGAAGCTGGACGATTGTTGTAATTAATATAGATTGTTGCCATATGAGGAGTGGAAGCATCTGTGCCTGCTCCTACCCTAGTTTTCATTTGTAGACCAACTATGAGACCAAAATACATTGGGTTTTTTTTCCATAGGCATGGCCCCTTTACTGTTCAGAACACTCCACTGGCCCCAGAGGACTGCCAACATTTTGTTCTCTTTGTCGGTTCAAAATTGTGTAGAGGGAACATGTACACTGCTCTCTCTTAAACAGACTGCTTTTGTTCTTTTTCACTATCTTTTTTCCTGACTCTCAAAAACTGGTTTTACGCCAAAAAGTATATTACAAGAACACATCTGTACAGAGAGCCTTAAGTTCTCAAGTTATTTTTTTCTAAGGAGATTAAATCTGTATCTGTACCATCCGATGTATCATGCGCTGAACTCATCCACAATGCATGTGATTTAGTGCTTACACTGATTTGTGACCTAATAGGCTGGTGCAGCACTACACTAAGCCCAGCTCATAACTCTCATCTCAGTAGTCATTTGACTCACTGACTCTGCCAGTTTTCCCATCCACTTCATTCCACTACTTCTGTAGCTTTCATTACTACCTTTCTGCAACATGCAGCCATTCCTACTCTCTCTTGTGTGTGTGCATATCCATATTTTCTTTTCTATTATGTTCCCTGTCTTTCTAATTCCCTGCCTTAATGTAACACACTTAATTTCTAACCTTCTCTCAGTCTTGCCTATCAGGCTGGTTCTGATCTGTGTCCTAACTATGAATGTATCCATTAGAAATACTTCCTTTAGCTCTTTAAGCTAAAAATTGTTCTCTGGGACATGCAGCTTCCCTGTAGGAATTAGAATTTCACACTTTTTTGTAGTCATAGAATCATAGAATAGTTAGGGTTGGAAAGGACCTTAACCCTTTCTGGTTCCAACCCCCCTACCATTGGCAGGGACACCTCACACTAAACCATGCCACCCAAGGCTCTGTCCAATCTGGCCTTGAACACCGCCAGGGATGGAGCATTCACAACTTCCCTGGGCAACCCATTCCAGTGCCTCACCACCTGTACAGGAAAGAATTTCTTCCTCATAGCCAATCTAAACTTCCCCTGTTTAAGTTTGAACTCCTTACCCCTTGTCCTCTCACTACAGTCCCTAATGAAGAGTCAGGCAGTATGTTTCTGTCCCTAATATTCTGTGCCTTGGAAATCCTTACCAGTAGGCAAAGCAAACAAGGAGTTCCAGAGAGCACCTGCACCAGTTCAACAGTCCATGGAGACGTAGCCATATTGCACACAACTTAGACTCAAAAGCTAGCAAGCATCTGACTCTACAAAAATAAAATTTAAAAAATAAGGACACTTGAAATCTTCAGTTGTGTGAAAATTACATGAAATGTATGCAGGAGAAAAAGTCTCCAGTGGGCATGAAATCCTGTTTTGTGAATTCAACACATATTCATCATATTTAGCTAAGAGGGCTACTGGTGATGAAGTCTGTGTCCTGAAAGGATAAGGAGCCACCACAGGGTGTTTATGCTGCAGAATGTACCCTTTTCCTATAAGATAAAAAGGAAAGAGTTCATGAGATCTTTGTTGGGTGTTAGCTTTTACTACTGAGGAGCTTGCTTAACAGCTCCATGCCTCAGCATCAGTAGTATGGAGGTATATAAGTATATGTATATGGAGTATATATGTATATATATATAAAAGTATATATATACTTATATATATAAGTATATGGAGGTATACATGAAAGACATATATGTCTTTCCCCATCAAGACCTTTTCTTAGTTTCAAGGGAAACAAGTAATTTCTACCCAGTGTCTGTTATAACCAGGTTTCCAAGCTGAAAAGCTCAGAACTATTCACAACCTCTCTGTAGACATCCTTTTACATTTAGAGGTTCCCCAGCAGGTCCAAAGGACCAGTCATGAGGGAAGTATGACAGCCAGGCAGCTGGAGAACCAAGCTCACACTCCTCTCCTTTCTCCAACCTGGCAATCTCAGAAATTTAGATCTCAACTAACTGTTCTTTGCATATACCAGCATATTTAATACATCACTGACTGACAGCCAGAGAAACTCAACCAGCACATAGTTAAATCACTTGCTCGAATCTCCAGGTCACACTGATGCAGAACTCCTGGTCTACTTCCTTGGCCACCGTACTGGATCCTATATTTTACTAACTTACCTGCACAAACCCAGTGCAAAAGTGGTTGCCTGAAATGGCAAAGTAACTTTATACCAATACCCAAAGCCAACCTGCTTACTGGGAGAGCAGTGTGGGCTGGTGGACTTGAGCACCAGTGTGGATCAGCAATGAAGCCGGTAAAAAGCTGGTGCAAATCACCTCCCTGCTCTGTGCCTTTGCGTCTCACCTGTACTTCTGCAGTACTGACATCTCTGCATAATGGTCTTTAGTAAGATGTGACATGTGAAACCTCAGCAGCAGTCTAGCACTCATACTGACTACCCACCCACCAGCAGTGCATGAGTTTGGCCAGCTGCAGTCTGTTAGATCTTCATAAAAATTAACAAGGAGACTAAATGAAGACTGCTGTATTTTCCACAGAAAATAAAGCCAAACAACAGCTAAAGCTGAGGAGGGGAGGGAGGAAAGGGGAGCAGATAAAGCAGACCAAAGGCAACATAAGATTTGTATTTATTTTTTAATCCCATCTCTTTTAGTGTCTGTGATGAGCACTGTAACTAAAGAAACCTAACTGAATTAGAATTTCAATATGTCCTGAGCAGATTGGAGCTGTTTCCCATTCATGAGCAGCACATCTGAGCTGTAATTGCCTGCTTGCTTATCCACATAGCTTTTTACAGCTAATCCAAATGCGGACTCAAAAATAAATAGTGCCAGTGCATTCACTTCCCGCTGGGTAGTAGTTTTAGCTCGCCTCTGCTTTTGCTTTGTTCCGGCTGGTGCTCTCAATGGCACAGGGACTAATTCAAAGGAGATAAAAGATGATTGACCTGCTCAAGGAACTGGGTGGCAGAAAAAACACTCCTGCCCTGCCTGCTCGTGCTTTTCCTCTGGGTGCTGCTTTGTGTCTGTTTATCTTTCTCTGCCCTCACCTCTCTCCCCAGCTGCATAATTCCTGTGATCTGTTTCTACTGTGTGGCTCCCCTAAGGGCTGCTAGTGCCCACCCTGCTCCCAGCAATGCCTCACCCTTCTTCTCCCTCAGCTCCCACTTGGAAATACACCATCAGGGTTTTAACACTACTTTCCTGAAAAGAAACACTCTCTTCGGGGATATTTAAAGCTGTTTACTTCTCATATCAGGTCTTCTTTGGAAAGGGTGTAAAGCTGAGGCACAGCTGAACAAAGCTGGAGCTAGAGCGGCTGTCCCCATGAATGGAACAAGGCACTTCCTCAAAGCAAGGCTCTGCCTTCACTCTCTGATACAGAAATCTCTCCTCTCTCCACACTGGGTGGAAGGTGGCTGTCCACCGTCTTTTAGGCTATTTTCTTCACTGCATCCACCAGAGACTTTGGCTGTCTCACCGGCCTCTGTGCCTCTGTTCACCATCTGGAAATTGGTAGTGGCAACATCCTGTTTGGGGATGCAAATCCCAGGTTCTGAGGGTAACAGTGGTGGACAGACAAGTCAGAAGCCACTTCAGTTCAGCATAGTCAGAAGTGTCCAGCTCAACTGCACAACCGATTAGTCTCAAAAATTGCCTTTCTAGTATCCAAAAGAGCCTCATCTAAGATCTGGTCAAGTAGATACCCACAAAATCTCACCTAGGAAAGAGTTCATTCTCTCTTTGATGACGAGAGACTGCCTCTAACATGGAGCTAGAGCTAGAAACACCTCCCAGCTCTGGGAGTGGAGGAGCAATGCAACAGTAAGACTCCAGCTCCTTTCTCTCGGCCTTTCTCCATTTCCCACCAGGTTTATCATGGCATGACCACAAAACACAGAGCATCTTCACTGCCAGCCAGCCTGGTCCTGGGGCCATATAGCTCTTCTGGTGTGGTGCAGCACCCAAAGTGTAATTTCTTCTGCAATTACAGAGAATTATGCTAAAATGTAAAGGAATTACAGCAAGTGAGGTAGTGCAGCACTTTGGCTGCCTTCATTCTTCTTCCCAGGATCCTTTCTCATCAGTGTGATACTACTTGGTCTTTGGCAGAATAGATCTCCCCATAAAACTCTCTTGGCTCAACTGGAGGCATGTTGCAGAGGTATGACCCAGCACTTGAAGCTGCTGTGCCCTCTCCCAAAGCCAGCCCATTTCACAGGCAGATTGTGCCCTTCTCTGAAGGCAGAGAGCAGCTGAGATGATGAATATAGTGCTTGTCCAATGTGTCACTTGCTATGTAAATTCAAATTCAGCACAGAAAGCTAAAAATGTTTGCAGAGTCCTGACAGGCAAAGGGGACAATTATCCTCAGCTGTTCCTCACAAATGCTGATCCCCAGTGACTGCAGTGTGCCAAGAGAGGCATTGCCTTGCTGCTTGGATTGTAAACTCATCAGCACCAAAACATGAGGATGGTAATAAGGGCTGGCTCTTTACTAGATGCTCTGCTATCTGGAGATAGCCCGAAAGTATCTTCTGCCAGGTACAGTGATGGAACTAGCACATCCCTTGTCCTACATCCCAGATGAGGAAGCTGAGTTCATAGTGTCAGAGTGCTCCAAGGTGGCCAGAAGAAGAAAAGTTTGGACTCCCTTACTTGTGATGACAGATAGTAGCTCCCTCCTTTTTAGCTGATCTGGGGACACAGGAATTTCTTCAGAGAGTTTGTGTTTCAGTGAACTAATCAGAATAATTAAGTGTAATGCAACATGGCCAAGGCAAGTGAAACAAGTCATCATGGGGATAGCAATGTATAGGAAGAAGCACTGGGGGGAAAGAAAAGAAAGAAAAGAAAAAGTGGAGAGGGAAGTTAAAGTCAGAAAGATCAGGAAGAGTAAAGACTATAAAGTCTACACCCGTGCTGTGTGGGCTACTTAGACTAGTACTAGGAAGGTAGCTCTTGGAAAAGAGCTTGGGAAAGCAGCCTAGGGATGAAAAACATCATTAAAAGGCAAGACTTGAAAGTTTTTTGAAAATGCAGAAAGACAGCACTCAAGAAAAAAACATCAGGAGTTGGAAACCTGGAAGATTTAGAGGTTACTTTGGAATATTTATTTTTGAAGTGTGAACTATATTGCGATTTGTCACATAGCAAAGAGGTATAGGTATCTCAGCCTGTCTGAATCGCTTACTCTTGTATACACTGGAAGAAGGAAGAAACAATTGTAGAGGATGACTTTAAGTTAAATGAAATTTTGCCTTTGAAAACAAACACAAATGCTGCTGTATTCCACACACAGCTAAGCTGCATCCCCATATAATGGCTTCAGTTGTCACTGGCAGCTCTGTTCTCCTCCTCCTTTGGACATGGAGTGTCCTAGACATGCTTGTGCCATGGAAGCCCAGCAAGACTGCCTGTATATCTCACTCATTCAACTAGAAAACTAGGTGGAGAGCTCTTTCTGAGCTCTGGGGAGATATGGGAGAAGGGCTAGAAATAGAGGTGAATTCATTAATGAAGCATCATTAGCCTCAGTCTTCCTAAACTTGTCAGTACATTAACACCAGCTGCCCACTGTCCATTTTCCCCTTGCCATAATGAGGAACCCCAAATTCAAGGTCATCTGCCAGTTGCATTACTCAGTTAGTACAGCCAGAGCTCCTGAGATGCTCCAATGAGAACAGTTATTTATGTCACTCTCTCCTGCAACATGTCCATTAGCTTGCGGTATAGCAAAGTCTGGTCACGAGGCAGAAATGCACCATTTGATATAGCTGTTGCTGCTTCACAGTTTAGTGTTGCTGCTTCCAGAGCGTTAAATGACCCTTAAGTGGTAACTGTCTTCTACTAATGCAGATGCATTTTTTTTCTGAGTTATGTTTTTGCTGTTTTTCTTGGTCCATGCTTCCTGTTCTTCTCTTATGGCCACACACAGGTGGGATTGGGGCAAGCAGGTACTGTGCTCAGATGGAGACCTCCAGAGAAAACAGGTATTTTGACTACAAAAAAACCACTGCCCTCTGAATTGTACCAGAACAGGGGAATTGCCAGCTAGATGTTCACCTGGTTTCTTGTGTCAGTGCTAGCTTACGAGACCTCCCTTGGTGTATGTGTACTGGGGCTTTTGTGTCACACCACAGCCACAGCCACAGTGGGTCTCACACAGATACCCCAGGGTTCTCCTAACACTCTCCCTGGCATAACTCTGTTTCCATACACCCCTACATGTTGCCATGGACCATTCTTTTGAGTCAGACATTTCAGGAACTGGTCTTTGTTCCGGGTCGAGCTCTTACATTCTTTCAATACCAGGACTAGAAAACTCCCCTGGATCATCTCCTGAATCAGACAGAAGAATCTTAATACAGTAGTTACCTCAACCACTCTACATGCAGAAATATTCCACTCACCCAAAAGCCAGACTACCCAGCAGTCAGGCTACTCATCAACAGGCCACTTTATTTATTCTTTCATTCTTCATGACGCAATACTTCTCCCTGTTCTTAGGCTCAGCAAAGTCATAGGAAAACATACGATCATCAGACATAGGTGTGGGTAAGACTATTGGGGCATAACTGTTTATATTCAATAAATTCACTTTAATCACTGTCCCCTTGCAGGTTGATGCCTGGTTTCAGCCTCTTCCTTTTCCCATAGGTGAAAATTTTTCCCCAAAATATCTCACTGGCCATAAGAAAGACCAAATATCTCCTATGACTCAATAGCACCTGACCTGTCTGTCCAGAAACTTGGCACTGATCACTGCATTGTGGCATAAGGAGAGGTTAACATGTGGGCTAGCAGAAAAACTTCACGGCTCACAGGAAATTGCCTGAATGAATCAGATGAATCCTCTAGCTGAGGAATACTGGGATAAGACATCCAGAGCACTTGACAGCATGGACAATGTAGGATGTGTGGGGTGTGTGTGCGCGCATGTGTGTGTGTGTGTGTGCGCGTGTTCAGACAAAGCTTAAAAGGTCAGTGATTACATCTTTACGTAATTGTTAAGCTTTTGTCGGCTTTTGATGACTCAGGTTGCCTTTTATGAGGCAAAATTAATGCAAGTTCTTCCCTTTTTACAGTGGCTACATTGCCCAGGAAAAGAAATGCCATAAGGGGAGCAAAGCTCATTAGTTTGGTGCCATAAATGATTCTCCTGGGTCTCAAAAACCCTATAATTAACATAAACATAGATAGAGACAACTAGAAATAAATACACATATAAAATCCAACTCTCCATATAAAAACATGGTCTGCAATACATTTTCTTCACCGTCTGTTCCAGCAATGGCACAATCCACTTTCACTCTAAGTGCTAGGCTGACATCCTGCATTAGTATGTTTCATAGGCTCATTAAAACTAGTTGCCAGCAGCCAACTCCGGGAGGCAATGGGCAAAACAAAGAAAAGTAGCTCTACTTGTTTTCTCAGAAATGAGAGGGGGGACAGGGAAGGAATGGGCTTCAAAGCCCTGCTTCAGGATTAAGTCAGGAGAGGAGAAAGGCATGGAAGTTTGCTAACTGACCTGGCTAGGGCAATATCTAGTCATGTAGGTTGCAGCTGTCCTAGGTTACAAGTCCTCCAACAGCCTTCAAAGTAGGGTCTTGGGGAATTTGTATTGTTACTGTTCCACAAAAGGCTCTTACCTCACAGCTAACCCTCACCTAAAGTAACCACTGATTTTAGTCATTTATATCTGACCTCAGGAGTGGCAGAGTTAATGTCACCAGTGTTACAATTTTACACAGAATTCGATGTGCGATTGTGTGTTAAATAGTGATGGTTAGCTTGGATTGCCCCGCTAATAGAGCAGGCAGCATTAATGCTGCCACTTATGGACTGCTTCAGGGCACTGGCACTTGTCTGAAATCACTCTAACTTTGGTAGGAAGACACACCCCCCTTTTCCTCCTGTGGCATCCCCTCAGTGGGACAGACCCTTCTCACCCACCTACTGCCCCAGCAGTGCTCCTGCAATTTGCTCTGGAGCTTGCAAATCCACCTCCCTCCCCAGGCAGTCCTGTCTAGGTGTCCCCGTAGACCCAAACAGCAGCAGAAGCTGCTGATCACCTCTAATGTGTGCCCAAGTTTTGCTTAATTAAGAACAGACTTTCTGTTAGCATTCACCATCTCCTGACAGCTCTGGAACCACGCAGACTGTGGCAGCACAACCAGCCAGGCTTTTCTGTCATGCAGCTCGTGTGTGACAACCTAAAGGGTGCGGTGGCAAATACGTAATTTTACTTTCCAGCATTAAAGGACTCAGCCTGAGACAGGTCTCAGTCCAGTATCAGATGTGGCCTCCAGGCCCTTGGGCAGTTGTTCTGAGCCTTCCTGCATCTCTTGGTGCAGAAAAAACAGCTCATTCAATGCGGGCTTGGTGGTCCTGTTGTGCTGTCTGAGGTAGTGAGTGCAATCTCACATACCAGAGTAAGGATTAGACCCAAGATGTTGCAACACAAATTTCTGGCCATTATCACTATAAGACACTTCTCAGTGGCTATATTGATTAGATCCTGCAGATGTTATTTCACCTTCTAAACTATAGTTATTTCAGAGGGGAAGTGTTTCATCTTGTTTATTCCCCAATACTTAATTAGAGCAGTTGTAAGGAAAGAGACTTTTTTGGCTCTCAGAGCTGCAGTGATGACTACAGAGTCAGGGAAAAGGCTGAGGGAGACTCTCCTTCTTCTTCCTCTCTTCTTTTGGACCTCTTTCTTGTCCAATTTGCTGTGCATGAAAGCACAAAAGTCTTGTGAAATACTACCTCGAGCAAGGTCCCAGCCTGCAAGTCCCTGTCCCGGGCCAGCATCTCTGAGCATGGCAGCAGGATCCCAGCAAGGAGGAGGTGACAGGGTGACTAGCATGGCCAGTTTGCCCATCCAGCTGCCTAATTGGGGTGTGAGTTTTACCTGGGTCTGTCTGCTTCATGGTGAGGCTCTGGGCTGACTCTAGATGGAAAGCCCAGTCCCTTGGCACCCATCAGCCTGTCTGTGTACAGGTGGGTTTTAGCTTCCATCCATGTCAGTCTTCCCCCCCAGCCACCTCTGCAGGATTTAAGTATCCTCCCAGGATCACCACTATTCAAATATTTAAATTAGCTCTTTGCATGATTATGTAGGTTGTGACATTACAGACTTTTCAGACAAGGAGCACTGGGGAATTCATGTGCCTTCTCTGCTGACAGCAACAGTCAAGTTTTGTTTTCAGTGAGATGAAGAATAGCACCCAGTGTATGTAAAACTTCAGCACTGAAGTATTTGGTATCTGGAATACTTCTTTTTTTTTTTTCTTATCCTTTCCCCTGAATGCAGTAAAAGCACAAAGTGCTGTGCCATGAAATAATACGAAATACAGCCTTCACCAGGAAGGGTTCAATTCTCAGGGACTGAGATTTTCGCTGAGCCTCACTAAACTCAGCAGCAGATTAGGAGGAGCTACAAGGGGAGCTGGAGCCTCACGAGAAGAGCCTGAGAGAAGGTAGCAGCCCTCAGACCCTGCTGTGAAACAAAGAAGTCCCTGGGCAGAAATCTAACTGGTCTGGCCAAATTGCCCCAGAACAGTAATTTCTCTGTGGGAAAAACATCTTCGTCGCATCAGTTACATTTCCACAGAATGCTGCATTTACATCTCATACTTGTGCCTCACACAGACACCTTCCTGGAGATCCTCACCTTACTGAGAGCTGCAGTACAACCAAATAATTGCAATGACCATGTATGTGCTTAAAAATAGCCACATTGTCCCCCCAAAATACTGCCATAAGAACACTGGATGCAGCTATTAACTTTTTCTAAACTACCAAGTATTTCTGGTCCATGGTGCAAATCCTTTGCAGTGTGGAGCAGCGCTAAGCCTGATTAGCCAGCATCCCATTTTTCCAGCGGGGCTAATGAGATTTGTCCTTCATTCACACACACTGGTCTGTCATTCCCATTATTTTACATCTCACCTTGAGTTAAGAAAAGGTACATCTTCAGGGTTCTCTGGGCACAGCCACAGTGGATTTGGCACACTGAATGTAATGTGGTCTGCCACGTTGGATGGGCGGTGACAAAAAATTGTCCCTCTTCCCCCAGGTCCTTCCATCGTCCCACTGCAGCAAGCAAAGCCAACACTGGGCAATCCTCTAAAATGTTTATTTGGACCAGTGGCCGGAGCTCTACATCTTACAGACATGATGAGAAAAGGTAAACAGCATCTATGCTGATTGTCTCTTACGGGTTTGAATTTTTAGGAATGTGGCCTGTAGCTTCTCTTCAGTGGTGGCTCTAGAGAAGTAGGAAGGATACAAAGGGTGTCCTCTCTTTGCCTCTCACCCTCCGGGCTACTGCTCCACTGACAAGAGGACCAGCCAATGAGTGTCAGGTTTAACATGCCAAGCCAAAACAGAGTGGAGGGACAATGCCAGAGCCATGGCCAAAGTCTTCCTTCTTCAGCAGCACACCGTGACCATCTTTGAGGTCAATACAGACACACTGCACACTTAAAAGCACACTAATCACTAGCCACAGGTTTGCAGCCCTGGCTCCAGCCCCTGTGAAACCTTTATACCTTTTGCAAGTGTCCTGCTTCCAGCCCATACCACTGCCTTCTCTTCCTCCACACACACCGCCTTGTGTCCCCCTGTCAGATCATTGCCTTACGTAACTTTTACACATCTGGATGATGCATCCAGCTGTTAGAGATGCTTTCTCTTTGTATGCAAGCATGTGTGAGGATAAGCATGTATGCAATACATTGCACAATAACTGGGGGATGAGAAGCAGCTGGTAGCCACCAGCCCGCTTACATGGTGCAGCTGGAGGGAATAGGCTGAAGGAGACAGAGGACTAAATGAGTTACTGGATCTCCCAGGGGAGCAGGGAATAGAGGAAAGGGAAAGAGAGGTTTTAAGTCTGCAGATAAAGGCAGCACTCAGTTGGGAATGAAAGAAATTAAATATCACTGATGAAAGAACAATTGTCAGTAATGGTCAGACTCATTCTTCCAAAATCTCTCTCCTTTGTAGTGAGATTTGCTGGACAGCTTGTCTTGTCACAACTGAACACATTTCCTTTCCTTTCCTTTCCTTTTCCTTTCCCTTTCCTTTCCTTTCCCTCTTCCCTCCCTTGTCTCCTTTCCTTCAGTTTCTCTTGCCATCACTATCAAACATAATCACAAAATATCAAATTCCAGTGAAACAGAAACAGACCTGTATATATCTACAATGTCAATTAGCAAAACACACTATTCAGATATTCTGACAAGACATTACTGCTGGCACCTGCTTGGGAAAATGCTGTCATGAGTTCAGGCAGCAGAGCTGCCCTCAGGATGCCAAATTTCTTTGGAGAATTGGCCCATTTGCTGAATTTTTCTGCAAAAGCGGCAGAGGTGCTCAGCTCTTTTGATAGTCCAATCCCAAACATATCTTGAAGCCACAAAGGCCAGCTTGGCAGCAGGTTTCCATGGACTACCATTTGGAGCTGGTTATCTGACTGCCTCCTGTATTCCTGCAAGTTCCCTCTTTAATTGAATTTTCTGATATCAGTAAACACCTCAACATGAGGTAATTTGAGTGACATTTGTATAACAACTGTGATATCAGAGAAGTGAATGTCAGTTCAAAGTCACTCTAAATAATTCAGGCAAGCAGGTATCCCCATCGGACAAGCCCCATTACTGTGCAGTCGCTGGAGGAGGCAGCATCTCCCTCAGTGCCACACCATGGTCCATTTGCAAGGGAAAGAATTTGAGGTTAGGTAATTTGTGTTTATTTAAAGGAAAAAAAAACCCAAGTAATTTCAGGTGCCTGGAAACTGCACCTGTTTGCAGAGCTCCTAGATCTACCCATTTTGGAGCAAAATGAGGACTGTTGTACTGGCTGAGAAGATTACTTCAGCCTCTCCTGCTCTATGTGGCTGTGCCCAGTTGCAAACTCTTTGCATACAGGACCATTCCTAATACATGCTTATAAATTAATTACATCCCCAGAGCTACAGAGCTGTCCTGTGTCAGCACAGGCCAGAGCAAGTTAGTTTGCCTCATCCTTCCAGTAAGTGAGTGCTAAAAGATCAGGTACCTCATGATGACAAATAAAGCTCTTGGCTTCAGCAAATATGGGCAACTCTACAGAAGATGCAGAACTTATTTATAAAGGCTGGTAGGCTCCGTCCAGCATAGTAACTCTCCTTGGCTGTCTCACATTGAGGCTAACATAACCTGGGCTAATTTCATCACATAGGTCCTTCCTAAGCCTTCCTCTGGAGATCGCATTGCAGAGGGATCCCCACACTGCTGCTGGGCAGAGAGGCATGGAGAGGGAAATCTCTGCTGTATGCCCAGCAGGCACGGTCATGTCCATGTTTCCTTTCTGGCAGCCGATACTGGGTAGAGCAGCCAGCCCATATCCTCTGAGCAGTTTGGCAAAAGCAACATGGAGATTTAGCAGGGGAGAATTTCAGTTTGGAAATGACCAAGGGAGCGAAGACCTTTTGTCCTTGGAGGCTTGCTTCAGCTGGGACTTCCTTAAAAACAAACAGCCCCCCTCAGCGTCATATTTGGGAAGTTATCACAGGCAATTGCAAGTACTAGATGGAGTCACCTAGATGAGTAGTGTCTGGGATGCAGTGATCTGTACTTAAGTACACCGCAGCAGTCAGCTAATTGTGCCAATGCAGCCCTGGGATCCAAAATCAGCCAGCTAAGCATGGCATTCTTCCAGCTCACCAAGCAGAAAGAGGTCCCTGGGCTGTGTCAAAAGTTCATACATACACAGAATCCCCCCCAAGGAGCAGCACACACACATATGCAGGCCCCCACTGTTGCCCCACCTAAGGAGATTCCAAGGCTGCTCTGTTAGCGGCAAAATATTTTGCACAATGTATCATGTCCCCAAAACCAGGGCTCTGAGCGGCAAAAATGTGAAGTCTGGAAATAGCAGATGTCCCAGTGTCATAAGGAGAAAATTGACACATCCCCAGTGCAGGCATGAGCTGGGAGGAAGAGGAGGGATGGTTACTCAGCTCGTCTCCCAGGCTGCATCAGGACTGGTGCATCACGCGCTGGCATGTGCCACAACACCAATGTTACCACATTGGTAATATTGTCACAACACCAATGTTACCACATTGAATCCTGGCAGGGATTCAGGAGAAAAAAAGCCTCAGGGGCACCAAGCTGCCACTGCTCTTGATGTTCAGAGCTTTGAATAACAAATACCTGCAGAGGAGCAGCTGAATGACTGCTCCAAGCAGGACTCCTAAGGCAGAGCTTTATTAAGCTTTATTTACTATATGGCAGCCAAGTGTGGGATATCCGCCTGGCAGGTGGTCACCACATACCATCCCCTTTGCTAGGCACCTGCCAGATAGATAATTTCTACAACACACGCTTCAGCCCATCCTTTTTTCACCTCTCACTGCATGTTTCTTGGCTCAAGGCCACATGGGAAATATTTGTAATCATTCTCAATTAGCTATTTGTTTTTAAATTGTCCATTTGTATCCCTTTAACGTCCTAGCTGCTCTGATGACATTAGTGAGGGATTGTTCTGCGTCTGTTTTATGTCTACATGCTGACATAAGTTATGATGTGTGATCGGTTAATGTGCTGGAACTGCATGACAATATCTGCCTTCCTGCCTGCTTCCATTTGGGAGCAGTGCAAATCCTAAGAGCAGGTCTCAGAGTTAAATACAGTTTGATAAATAATAATAGAAAAGTAACACCAGACTATTACTCTACATTACTTCTTTGAAGGCAATTGCATCTGCCAATTCACAATATATCTTTTCTCACCAACACCAGAGAAAATTTTGACAGGCTGAATTACCATTTCATTTCCAACTAGGAAAACAGTGACAAGATTTAAAGGACGGTTTTGAAGAGAAAGCATGGGCATCTAAAGATGCAAATTACAGTTGGATGAAGAAACCTTAAGAGGTCTTAGTTATAGGAGACTACTGACAACAGTACCATCTAAGCAAGGTTTTTGCTGCAAAACCCCACACCATATGTGCTTTTCCTGAATATGACTCATCACCTAAATACATATCAAATTCCACTTTCAGGGATTTTATGATTAGACCTATTTTCTTGTTTCTATTCTGTTCATGTATGGTTTTACATCTGTCTTAACTCCATTTCTTTGTCCCTGTTAGTGAATGTAAACCATATGTTTGGTCTGACATCGTGCTTTTTTCCAAGGCTGAGTAAAACTTGGTGGTTTCAGCTTAAATGAGTGGTGGGTTTGCTAGAGCCCAAAGTGATGTTGATCTTGCTCACCTGCCATTTTGCAGACAGTAGAAGAGGAACTTCCTCCACGTGTACTACTATGTCCATGTTATGGTGGTGACAGGGCTCAGAGGTGTGCGATTCACATGCTTCGGGGGCTGCCTGGATGATTCAAAAGAACTGTAACAGAAAACACAGGAGATTTTGACCAGCCTCAGGTCTGTAAGTACATTTTAAACTCACAAAGTTTGAGTGTGTTTGAAATGTACTCAAATATTTCCTTCTTCACCATTGCGTCCTCATGACTCATTGAATCATCAAATGCTCGGAGATGAAAGAAGGACTTACGGTTAGAAAATGCAAAGGACTCTCTGCTGAAGGGGGAATGGTTTGTTGTATCTTCTTTCTTTTTTTCTTTTTTAAAATCCCAGAACAATTATTCTGGTGAATAATTTTCTGTGAGGGTTTTCACGGTAATGAGTAACTGGGCTTCCAAAAAGCTATTTCACAAATAAAGGAAACAAGCTCTCAATCAAAAACCCCACAGAAATCAATCGCAAAATCCCCATAGTGTTTCATGAGCTTTGAGTCACACTCAGGGCAGAAAATCACCTAAACCATTAGCCTGTAGGGAATGAAAATAGAATGTGGTCCTTTCAGATAATTTTAGTGATGATTTTCTTCAGGCTGACTGCTACCTATGATAACATAAGACCTGAACTGAAGAAATGACACCTCATATACCTAAACATCTTCAAGTGGCCTAAGATGGCACTGACAGGTCAAATTCACCTATCATATAAGTCAACTGAGCCAATGAAGCTGTACCAAAGGAGGATTTACTGAGCTGGCACGAATGTCTAATCTTTATATTTGCTATAAGAGGTTTTTACCTTTACAGAAATGGCTGTAATTTATTTTGGAGATGAATAAGTTTCCACCAGGTCAGAGTGAATTCGATGAGAAAGGACACCTGAGGACCCTTAAGCCTTTCTCTCCCACAAGATGGGTATGGAGGTGGAACTACCCACCCTGTAGAAACTTATTTGATTAGATATGAACTTCAAATAAGAATGTATTATTTTCAACCTCAGAAATATTTACCAAAAAATCAGGGATCATGATCTACTGGACAAAAGGAAAACAGTTACAGCCCTAAAAGCCGGAGAAGACCGGGCCATACTCCTCGGGCTGGCCATGATGGTGTGCTCTGTCATGATGTACTTTCTCCTGGGAATCACCCTGCTGCGGTCTTACATGCAAAGGTAATATCATGATGGTTACCTTGATCTCATTTCATGTGCCTTATTCTTTTGACTCTTTTTATTCGTGTTGCTTTTTTCCTTTGGTCAGCATAGGCCTGATTCTGCACTTTCTTACCCCAGTATAAATTAGGTATACTTACAGCGAAAGCATGTTGAGTGATACCAGCACAAGTGACAGAAGAACTAGATCCCTGTTTGACAAAACCCTGATCCACAGGCTTTAAACTTGCTACAGTTTAACACTAGTATAATATCCACGTCAGTCAGTCGGGAGTCAGCTGAACCCTGTAAGCCTCTCAGGGGCTGCTGCCGCAAAGCCCTGCTTCAGGAGAAAACAGCAATATTTTGCTGCCTCAAAAAACAACACATTTTCAAATGAAAAATGGAGAATTAATTTGGGAAAGGAATCAAGCTGCTCTGTATGTATGCATGCATGTAGCTTTCCATGTAGGCTATCACTTTTATTTTAACAAGTGAAATCTTCCTGAAGTACCGCATTTTGCTGAAAGTGAAAGATCATCTTTCATCACTACTGCACTGCACTTAATTTTTCTGAGGCTGTCTCCGGCTTCCTTCTCTGCCATGAAGCAGAAAATTTGACCTGTGATTCGCTAGCGTTTGAAAACAGTTCACAAGCACCAGCCCTATTAAAACTCCAGCCCAGACTGTAACAAGACTGTCAGCAATGTTTTTTCCGCCCTGATGAGTGGATGTGTAACTGGGGATCAAAACATTAGTCTGTCATGCCCAAACCACCCTGAGGCAGTAGCCAATACTTGGCATGATTTGGCTTACCCACCATAGGCTTCTTCTTTAGGCATGTACAATAAGTGCATACCAGTTAACTGGTATGAACAACCTCAATTATATCAGTGCAACTGCAGGGAAATATTCCTTCTTGACCTTGCAATGATAAGAAAAATGTAGCCATGCCTGAGGGTGAAGAGTACTGATCTGCAGTATCTTATCTGTACGATAAAGGTATTTGCTCCTTTTTAAATTCAAGTAAAGTTGAAAACAGAGATCAAGACCTGTTAAGTATCCAAGAGCATTTGCTTTTTCAACTTGCTCTCCCATACCTTTCAGCAATATCAGGGTCAATTGCAGAGGCTGCTACGGTCAAAATTGCTCATGTGGAAAGATATGATTTATACTGCAAACCATGTGAAAAATTGCCAAAAGCACCTATGAAGTATCAAATATTCCATCTTCACAAGTCTGTTGCAGGTAGATGTTACTTTATTACCCCCATGCATGAATAAAACAGCAGTCAGAAAGGTGAAAGTGAGAAGAAGACAACCTAGGAGTCTTTGCTGTCACTTCTCTTCACAGTCAGAACTCCTTAGGGATTATTCTCCTTTACAGACAGCAATACCCCTTCAACAAAACATTGCCTCAGAGGAAAAAAAAAAAAAAAGCAAATAACTTTTTCATTTCATTTTCCCCCACAAACTGTAGCATAATTTAAATGTAAAACTGAAAATACAAGAAGAATAACTGCCAAAGTAACATATCAGGAGAATTTGTCAGAAATCTTTGATATTACATGTCATGTAAAGCCTTTTGTAGGTTTGACAAGGGGCATGCAGACCCTCAGCCCATTCATGGTGAGGGGCAGGACAGCCATGCTGAGAGTGAGCTGAGGTGCTGAGTGGGGCTGAAACCTTCCCCCAGCCCATGAAAGGTTTTTTTTTCACAGGACCCTCAGTGTGCCCTTCCCATGGCTCTCATCCCCAAGGAAAATTCAGCCATGGATATTTAAATGCATGCAAGACACCCAGGTGAACATTGCCAGTGCACACCGAGGCTCTATCATTCAGTTTTAGCCTCTGGCAAATTTGAGAGAACAATTTCAATAGCTGACTTATGGAAAACCAACAAGCTGCCACTATAAAAGGTCTTTCCACAGGGAGAGCTGCTTGCAGAACCACTTCTGTGTTACTGTATCTTTGTGCATATCAGTATGTGTACCCTGGTAATTCAAAGTTGTCCTCCCAACCTTCACTTAAACTGAACGGGGTTTGGTGTTTAACCATTATGTCTTGGTTGAAGGTGCCCTGTCATGAAGCACTGCATGCATTTTACTCTTCACCAGGGCAGACTGCTCAGTTTTCTTCTCTGATATCTTTGTTGGTTCCATTTGGTTTCAAATATACCTTCTCCAGACTAAAAGTTCCAGTGCCTTTCCATTTATACATAGACGTAAGTGAGTCAGGTATTTTTGTTCCTGAAGTACAAACTTCAGGTACAAAATAATACGCTGTATGTGATGTGTGATGTGAGAAAGTCCAGCCTTCACTCAAAGCCCTGCAACATGTACTGTCTCCTACAAGATGCCCCCTGGTATATCCCTGATGGAAAGCCTGACCTGCATTTTGTGCTTATTGCCCATTCTTGCCATGCTCTAACGTGTCTTTTTTTTTCCTCCTTAGTGTCTGGACAGAAGAGGCTCAGTGCTCGCTTCTCAATGCATCCATCACAGAAGCCTTTAACTGCTCCTTTAGCTGTGGTCCAGACTGCTGGAAAATTTCCCAGTACCCGTGCCTCCAGGTGTACGTCAATCTCACCTCTTCTGGCCAGAAGCTGCTGCTCTACCACACCGAGGAAACAATGAAAATTAATTCTGAGGTAGGAGCACAGAATAAAATTTCTTCCTAAATGGGTTTCCAGAGGATTGCTCACCTTGTTTTATGCATTCCTTGTTTTAAAGCAATATTAGGCTTCTAGCTCCTGCTTCACGGGTAAATACAGAGCAGAGAAAGCAGAAATCAGTGCACAGTCTGAGCTCACAGCTCTGGAGAGGGCAGATTTCCACCTCCATCCTACACAGGAGGATGAGCTCTTCCCTCACGGGGCAATGTCTCCTGGGGGCTGGAGCTTTCCTCATCCTTTGCAAGTGTTTTACAGGTGCAGGCTAGCGCTGAGCACATGTCACATTGATATTCTTGTGGAGCTGTGGACAAGCCACTTACCACCCAGGTATGACTGCATGATAGCAAAGATGCCTAGTGATAGGTACAGAACATCCACAGTGGTGAGAATAGAAATGGCCTTATTACTACTGGGCCAGGCAAGGCAACAGGGAGAGACAAGAGTCCCGTGTCTAGCAGCAGATGTGCCTCTGTCTCAATATCTGGTGACAAATTCTGCACCCTGAGCATCTCCTCTGAGGTCAGCTGTGCCACTGGGGTCAAGGCAGAGCATTTAGCCCTGTAGATGGTGCAAAGATGCTGAAAATGTGCTGAGCAGGGACTGTCACTGTCAAGATAAAAGCAGCAGCATTAAAAGGCCTGGCTTTTGGGCATGTATAAGCTAGGGAGTCAGCCCATATTTCTCATACAACTTACCTGATTCCAGATATTAAACAAACAAAAAGTATTTTTAACAAATCTGAAGAAGAATTCCTCTGTCTCCTTCAGCAAATATAAAATCCATTATAACTCCATCCAGGTGGAATGGAGACAGCTCCTGTCTGGAGGCTATAATGAACACAGCGGATGCACAGAATGCATCTCCCTGGCAGCCCACAGCCACAGCTGTGCAGCTGACGCAGTGCTGTGTATCAAACCAGGCAAGCAACTACCTCTTTATAGGGAGTTGGGGTGACTAGGGAGGGTGTTTGCTCCTTCCATGCAGTACGGCAGGATCAGACTAAGAAATGTCCCTCTCCCCACCTTCCTATCTTCATATCTACAGCACCTGAGTACCTAAGACTGCAAACTGCAGTGAGCCAGGACACAGCTAAGTCATTTGACTTACAAGTGCCAGATTTGCATTAACTACTTAGTTATCCAAGGTCCTTGAACCTCCAAATATGGGTCCTTGGCAAAGCACAGTCTGTAACAGCAGATTCTCCGTTCAAGCTACTGACAATGCAACCTATTGTGTTTCTATTTATGGCATCATTTCAGTAGACCAAATTACTTCTGCATATTAAGATGAAGTGCTATTAAAATCCGTCAAAGCATGGCATAGTTGCACTGGGCCAGTTATTCTTCTAGATAATTAGCTCCTGTGGCTGAGAGAAAAAGCTCTATGGATCTGGAGTGTGAAATGGGGAGCAGTGCCCCCATCTTCCCTCCAGCTCAACATCAGTGCAGAAAGGAGGCACGTGCCGTTTGTGAAGCCTGTGGCAGTACAGATGCCACATTCTGCTGGGGCAGAAGCAAAATCCAGCGAAGCTCATGCCACAATTTGATTAAAACGGATCAAATTGGTCTCTGTGCTCCACTGGATTCAAATAAATCTCCACATTCTTTTGTTGATGACTTTGTTTGCTGAAATGGACTTTGAAATTCTCCCACATGCCGCCTCCTCTTAATTTAGTGTAGGCATAGTTAATGCTCCTCCAGCCCAAGGTTGTTTTACAAGTTAAACTCTGCTCTCAGGAGGATTCCTAGGTTTTCCTGACATGACGCTGGCTATGTGACCTGAATCCAAATGCAGCTTTGAATGGAAGTTTGCGGTGCCTATAAAATACCTTGCTTCTTGTGCTTCGCTGGGATCAGCAGAGACCCCAAGCTCAGACCAGCACAACCCATCTCAGCTCGTGGAGGGGTGATCCTTCTCCCCCAGCTGGAGAGCAGCTCCATGCAGCAGGAAGAGCAGCCCTGATCACTCCAGCTGGGTGCTAGCTGTCTCTCTCCATCCACCTACTCAGGCTTGTGTTTCTTATCTTTATTCTTGTCAAGTAAACAAAATAATAGCTGTCCCTGTCTCACTGAGCCCTGACATTACTGGGGACACTGCAGAACACAGTGCTTACCCTCCAAGGCCACCACCAGTGACCTTCATAAGGTCAGCATCCCCCCACCAACCTCTGCCTCATTGAGCACCACCACACATGCAAACCGGCATCTGGAGCCCATCATTCTCCTGTCCACACCAGGCAGCACGGATGGAGCAAAATGCACTTTGACATTAAATAATGATTAAACTAGGAGACTTGCTGTCTAAGCTAATAAGGTATAGCAAGGAGTAGGTGCAATTTACTCACAGAGTGCTGCTGCCTGCCTTTGGTGGGAATCAGAGCTAAGTAAGTGGATACCAGTTGAATTGCGCAAGTGCTTCCCAGGAAAGCACATGGGATTCTTCATGGCTTTTCATTGCTCTTGCCATGCATACTTTATCTCCAACCTTCAGGAGAAGCCAAGCTCCTTGTCAGTGTTACAGCTATTGCAGCTTAAATGCTTTCATAGATACGCTTTCCTTCCTCAGCTATCAGAGGCTGTAAAAGCCTCTGCAAGAGGTAAATCGGATGATGGCCCCTCATGCCCAGATCACAGAGCCAGGCTGTCACCCTGAGGAATGGATGAGATAGTTAAAACAATGCTAGAGGCCCCATTTAAATCCTATGCTATGTCATTTTTATTCTGTGTTATTTGAGCTACTGCTGATTTATAAACATACTCTGTGAGGTAACAAGCAGGATTTAATAACCAGAATCACTGTTATGCCAGCTTTAACTGCCTGAGATTCAAAAATGATGGGGGATGTCATGGTCTCCTACCAGAAGTTCAGGTGTTTATAACCCAGGGGTAATTTGCCTGATGCAGGGAAGCTGCAATATTCAGCTGCAGTTCCCAGCACAACCGTTTCTGGGCTGGGACCAGAGAATTCAGTCAGCAAGAATCAGTATCAGACCAGGCAGACACAAAGCTCCTCCTTCAGCCTTCTGCTCAAACCTGTTACACTTTTCAGAAGAGATGTAAATTGATACCACAATTCTCACGAGGATTGCCACAGCACATCCGGTCAAAGTTCCCAGGCTCAGCGTGGACACAAACTCCAGTGGCAGGCATATGATGAGAGTCATGTATTTCACTGCCCAGCCAGTCGTTGACTTAAAAGAAACTGCCCCCAGCCTGTCTGGAGACGCTGTGTGATCTCTATCCTTGGAGATACTTGTAACTTGACTGGACAAGTCCCTGAGCAACTCTGCACTGTGCAGGGCATTGGACTGGACATGTCAGTTCATACAGGTTTCCTAACCAACCCTTTGAACAAGGAAAGTAGAGCTGGAAACATAATACCAAGGTCTCTCCATAACTGTTTTGTACGTCCTTCTTTTGGTCAGGTTGCAAGTAACACAAGAACCGCTTTTCTCACTTTGTGTCGCAGAATCCTCACTTGAGGTAGAGGGCCAGATATTATTTACTTTCAGATTTCCAGGCTTCCAAGTGTTTGACAATGCAGGCATAGTGATAAACCAGCAGATTTAGTAGTCTAGGTTCACAGGTACAGTGTAACAACTGCGGATTTCCACAGTCTTGAATCCAACAATCCGTCATCATTTGGGCTTTTACATGCCTGCTGTTTTCTGTCAAGAGAGAAGGGCTGACTTTGGAAAGAGTTGCCAAGTCCTCATTTAATCCCTTCCCTTCGTTATATTTCATGGGACTTCAAGAAACAAAAGCATGTAGCACCAAGTTTGCAAAGGGTGGGGGGGAAGCAGGGGAAAAGAAATCTGAGCTGGAAATACTGCTGTTAGACAGTGATAACAAAGAGTTTAGTAAAAGAATGAGGTACTCTTCACTGAGAAATTTCCCCTACTTACTAGATTATGATCTATTAAAGAGTCATAGGCACTGGAAGAGGGCTGTGGCTTTAGGCATTTAAGACAAAGATGGGCAGAGTGCAAGAGAATATCCTGGAGCAGGCCCACACAAGAAAGAAGATGAATGAGGTACTACCACTGATATTTTCCACCTCTAATTTCTGGAGCTCCATGAAATATTCATAATGGCAATGCCACTATACTGTACCCTTAAAGCTCCAGTCTGCTGACACCAGACAGTCTTTCTGCCGTGCTTCAAATCAGATTCTGTGCTAATAAACTTGCCAATGAATCAATCAAATCCTGTTACAAGGTTAATCCTTTGATCATTATTAGGACTAGAGATGTCACAGTACATTACAAAAAAGTCACAGTGTAGTCATGAAAAGGAACACGGGGATTTTTATAAAGTATGCCCATTAAGCCAGTAATAATCAAAAGCCATGGGTCACATTATTTTAATCAAAACATCTTTTTTCCTTTGCAAAACTCACTTTCATTTAATCATTTGGATCTACTTTAGGTGCTCACCCAGGGCAAGCAGTGCAGGCAGGGAGCATAGCAGTACCCACAATCACCCCATAACTGCAAGGGAGCACGGAAGTACCCACAATCACCCCATAACTGCAAGGGAGCAGTGACCTGCTGGGTCTCCCCATGCACATTCAAGGAGTTAAGCAGCAGATTTCCACCCCTTCTGAAGCAGCTAATCAAAACCCTGTACAGGTGTAGAAAACCTTCAGGTGTGGAGGGGCATGTCTAGACATGAGGAGGGAGTGAGGTGCCCTGTTCTGCTCCTATCAATCCTTTTCCAGACTGGCAGCAGCAACAGCAACAGCAAATTCAGGTCTTTCTGCTCTAGGTCAAAATGCAGATGTGGCCTCAATCATTGCATGTCTCACCAGCCCACACTAGCTCTTTGTAGGAAATGGTCAGCACAGGCCCAGGCTACTGTCCTAGGCATCCCATGAAATGTCTTTTATGCATGGACTCCATAAGCTGATTTTTATATTAACTTGCCTCTAATATTCTTTGAGGATTCTAGTTTGAAACTGTACTAGATAAAGCTACCCTCAAACCTTTTTTTCTCAGTGACTGAGATTGAAATTCAAGCAGCATCTTCAGACAAAAGCAATCGGTGGATTTAGACTGGGGTCCACAGCAAAAACAATACTAAGAGCCATCCTGGTACCCAGGCTGATCTTCAACCAGAAGTTGAATGAAAGTCTTCCAGGTTGTCTGGAGGAAAACTGCACTTTCTCCTAAACTATCTGTTTGTCCCTAATTGAGGAATTAACCCCATGGAAAAGTCTGTATAAAGGTCTCTCATCAGCCGCCTCTGCAAGTGAACTCCTGTGCCCACTATGATCACTTTGATCCAATCCAAGTGAGATATAAACTACCAGGATTTTATTTACAGAGAGTCAATTACCCATCTAACTGCAAGCATGTGCCTGCCACTTTAGATGAAGAGGTACTTCATCAGTTCCATTTTAGCATGTGTAAATTAGCAATAATAATATATTCACCTAACTCACAAGGCCACTGTGCAGATTAAAGCATTAATGTTTGTACAGTATTTGGATATTCTCCAACAGGAAATTCTGTAGATGTGCAAAACATTGTTTTGTCTGTGATAAATTTATTATTAGGCTTAATAGCATTCCACTCCTATTAGGACTATTATGAAAAGCATAAACATCTTGAGATTTTCCTGCTTGTCACCTGAAAACAGACATTGTATCTGGTTTGGAAATACATTTTTCTTTCTCTGATTTCTTCCTAGTGTTCATACATACCCAAATGTGGCAAGAATTACGAGGAATCCATGTCACTGGTGAACGTTGTGATGGAAAACTTTAGAAAGTACCAACACTTCTCCTGCTTCTATGACCCTGAAGGCGTGCAGAAGAATGTGATATTAACCAAACTGTACAGCCACAACGTGCTGTTCCACTCCCTCTTCTGGCCCACATGCATGATGATTGGCGGGGTTGCCATTGTCGCGATGGTAAAGCTGACTCAATACCTTTCCCTCCTCTGTGAGAGAATCCAAAGGATCAACAGATAAAAATGAAAACTTCTCTGAGGTTTAAGTACAATGAAAATACTGTTTTCTCATTCTTCACCAAAGAACCTTAAGTTTGTAACGTGCAAGTCTGGTATAAGTTCCTTACTATATTCTTATAAGTAGAGCAATAATGCAAAAGCTGTTCTATATGCAAACATATTATTATGCAGACAACTGAAAAAATACTGTTTTGTGTTGACTGTCTATATGATCTTGTTCTATGCTGAGACTAGTATTTCTTTCTTTTCTATGGCCAAAATAGGGCTCAGTGTGACCATTTGCCAAGCTTAGTCAATTGGTATTTTCAATGTAAAAGGATTCTGGAAAAAATTCACCTGCTGGACAAGGGGCAGTCAGCCACTTGTGCATCACTGAGGTCTCACATCTGGCTGAGTCCATTCAATTGATTTATGGCTTTGCTTTTTTATTTTTGGCTGCAGGGGGAAAGGGGGAGCATTGATGGTGAGGGTTTTTATGGTAAGGCAGCACGAAAGGGACATATTTTTAAAGCCAGAATAAGCATATGGTATTTGCAGCCTCAGTAGGACTTGATGATGCTTTGTGTTTGCTCCCCCAGTTCAGAAGTAATTTGTACCCTGTAGTGTTTAAGGTCTTTTGGAAAACACTTCAGAGTTTCATTTCATTAACTGCTATGATTTCCTCCTGTCTTACTCACATCACCTTTGTCACTCACAGAAGCTGAAAAAAAACACAAAATCACCTTGTTCCATTTTCTAGTCTGAGCTCTACTGATGGAGGGGGGACCAGAACTCCTATGTAAAGGTTTATTACTCATTTGTCTTGTATTTGCTACCATATCACTGTAAAGAAAAGAATAACACGATCAGCTATTTTTTCATTTTTTACTTCCAACTATTTTAGATTTTTTTACTTGATATATATACAGATATATATATAAAGAAAAAGCTATATTGTATCTAGTTGTGTATTGGAACTTGATTACTGGGGGGGGGGGGGGGGGGAGGTGTGTTTGTTTTTAACCACCAGAAAGCGAACAGTGCAACTCATTTATAACCTTCATCCTTGGATAATATCATAACATGGAAGAGCAGCACTGCAGGATCTTATCCAATATTCACAATGTTGTTTCAGTCAAAGGTCTCTGTTGCTGTGACATCAGAATTGACAAAAACTCTCATCCAGTTCTATGGTTTTATTAACTGAATTGTTAGATAATCATCATAATGCGTTTGGAAATTCTCTCCTGACCTTAACTCAGTTTGCAGTGCTGTCTGACATGAATTATGATTTAAAGGCTCAGGTGCAATGATTTATTGGAAAAACTGAGATTCTGACTAAAATGTTGTCCTATCTGTCAAATGTTTACCACAGGGATCTTGGCAGTATAAATTCATATGTACCATAGTCACGACTTCTGCATAACTTTTTATTCCCCTGCAAAAAGCATTCCTTCTTATGTTTAAAAGATAACTTTCTCAGTTTCTCACTTTACTCCCAGCCTGATGGACAGACCCAAGGCAGCTCTTGTAGGCACCTTGTGATTCAGTATCCAGTCTCTCAAAGAAAACATTTACAGACCTATTCAAACCAAGAAACTTCCCAGTCAAAAAGACTGCAAAGCCAGTACTCTGCCTACTTCCTCTATAGGTAACTTTCCACAATGTAGGATTAAAAATTTCAAGATGTTACAAAACTTTACAAGTCATGCAAGTGTAACACGAGCTGTAGAAAAAAGAAGAGAGTTCTCAGCAGTGAACCTGCAATCTTGTAATCAGTAGTATAATTTTCCATGGGTAAATAAATTCCTGGAGGGCGGGGGTATAATGAGCGCTCCGAAAGTATGTAATAAAAATATTAAATTAAATCTTCCATATTTCAATATGCCTTCAGGTCTGGCCTGTTTCATCAGACTTTTCTCTTTTCTATAGCATCTATTATTACGAAACAAGGACTGCCAGTACAACAGGGAATTCGTCCCTTGTTCAGCTCTCTGCATCAGCTCAGTCACTAATGCCAAAGGAAGGACCATGCTGCCAATCACAGTTCACAAATCAGAAACGGTGGATGGCATCACCAGCCGTGAGCTGTGATGGCTTGTTCACACCATTACTTACACTGACATTGGCTGTTTACTTGACCTGTGATAAAGCAACTCTTTGGTTGTGTGTGACATTTTCAGCACCTGTGTTTGTGTGTTTAGGTTCTGGTGGCAGGAAAGCTGATTATTCCTGATATTTACACATCAAGCACTGCTTTCAACAGGTTGCGCCATAAACATTTCCCCAGCACTCCTGTGGGTGAAACATCTTGATGCTCTTGCAGTCTATAATCATTCTGTTGACATTAACAGCAAGATCTGTGAGGCAGCGAAACAACTTGAGTAATTGGAGAGAGTGAAGGCAAAACAATAATTTTAAAGGGAATTACCCATCTGACCACTGGCACGGTTAACCCCCTACGGAAGTGTTAGCACCAAAAATGGGATTTTTGACAACTCCTGCTGCCCCAAAGAGAGGCTGTGCTTCAGTGGGGATGTTAGCTTGTGCTATTTCTTATCATTTTAATATCATGTTTATCCCCTGCAAAAGGAACTGTAGGCAGCCCAAATGAAACGCACGGTAGTGATCCAGCAAATCTACTCTGAGACTGGTCCCAACTCTTCCCAACACAAACATTTCACATCTCAATGTCCTAGCTGGGTTGTCAGGACAGCTGAAAACAGCCAGTGCTGCAAAACCATGGAACAGAATGGTGTGATATGAAAAGGGTAGTGCAGCATCAAACATTTCTTACGAGCCTGAGAGGCATTATTCCAGGTGCCCAATTCACATAGTCTTTCAGTAGTTGTTATTTTCTTAATTAGATTATTTATGTCAGGTCTTATTTCTCTTCTGGAATGTCTAAATGAAGTGTGAACATCCCTGCAGTAGCAATCTGAAACTTGGCACCTTGCTAAATGTGACTTACTAAATGTCACCAGCTATGACAATGGAGAGCTTATTTTGGTTTAGCTTTTCCAACTGAGAAGACAGAACTTTATCTCACAAAAGGTACCCAGAGTGCAACTCCAGTGTGAGCTTGATGTGACTACAAAGAGGAGAGATGGCCCAGAAAACGCAAGAGCCTTCACATCTCAAGACACAAATGCAGTGATTTCAAACCTGAGACACAAAAAGGGAATGAAGTCCCAAGGCAAGGCTGGAGATGCTGCTGGCTTTGCCTCCTCCTGGTCTCTATCCTCATCACCAGCCACAGAAGAGCTCAATGAAGAAGCTGCTGAGAAAGAACTGGCTGATGAAAGCCTGGTCCACAGATTCCTGCACTTTTTTGACTAAAAGCTGTGGCTTCACAGCAATACAACTGTTCTAATATAACCTCTAAAGTGAATGGCAATTTCAAGTAATACTACCTTTAAAATTGACCAGCTAATTTCCCTTGTCATACAGTCATGGTCTTATTAAAACAGCTGCAGCCATTCAAGAAGACTGAGGCAATATGTTTGCAGTAACACAGTTTTTTCATAGACTCGGTGTCTGAGCACAGTAGCATCAGTTCTCCATCAGTCACTGTACAGTTCATCTAACGAAGATCTGAGGGAAAAAGAACCCCTTTCTGCTCCACTGAACACTCGTCAATTCTCAGCACTAGATTTTGCAGAAAGCAACCAGGAACAGCTTGTGGTGTACCCAAACATCTCACAACTGGATACAAAGTTTGCCAGATTGTTTTTGTTGCACAGGAATGACTGAAAAGCAGGGTAAACACCAATTATTTTGTTTCAGTGTTTTGGAAACAATATGTTTCCATTTTTCAGTTTCAATTGATGTTGCCTTTTAAAATCCCGGGTGGGGGTAAGGGTTAAGTAGGGAACATTGAAATTCTGTCATCTCAGAACACCCCTGATCATTACTGTGAGCAAAGAAAAGCATAGTGCCTACATCAAAGAGTGTAACAGCTACTAAATTAGGAGACACCAGGAAAGAAAGGAGCCCCTATGTGGCATGGCAGCCGCTCCAGACATCAGCTTCTCTCCTGAGCACAAACATCCCCATACGAGATACCGCTGTGCAGTCAGGCCATACGATTCAATTGTTTTAGCTGCTGCAAATTAGGAGGACCCTGCAAGCAGAGCCCATGGCCAGTACATCTGGGCAGTTGGACTCGGCATGCTGTTTTAGCCCCAGGACATGGCCAGAACAGTGCTTGGCCCATTATGAGTTGGCTCTCACAAGCTATGTTCTCTCTTGTGTTTTGAGGGGTGGGTGCCAGCCGCTGGCCGGCAGACCTGCAGTGCCTCTCACCACTTGCCAGTCCCCCAGCAAGCTGCTCTTTGGTCCTGATCTGCAGTTGCTGAATGTAAAACATACCTCATTTCACACAATGGATTTTATCATTCAGAAATGATCTCGGGGAAAAAAATATAATTGGAAATGCTGCCAGGTGAATTCACACCAGGCTTTTTCAAATGAATCAAATATCTCTGAACACTGGAAAATGTGTTAACATTAGCAGAACCCTCCATACAAGCCTGTCTACATTTTATAGTGGTCTATTTTCATACAGGGAGCTGGTGAGTATATATTTTTAACTGAACTACATTTTTTCAAGTTGAGAATTTAGCCCTGTGATTTTCTTGTAACAGAGGGTAAGAGATGCTCATTCCAAAATGCTCTGTAAAGACTGTATGTCCATCAATACAAAAGTGTGGCCATTTCCAGGCAGAAAAGCAGCAAATACCTCATAAAAGAGATGAGCAGAGATGGTGAATCAGCTTTCTCATCCAAGCATAGAAAAGGTTTGTTTACTTTGGAAGAAAAACAGGTGAGAAGTAGAAACACCTCCAGCAGGAGTCAGGCAGCTCAGATTTGGGGGGGGGGGGGGGGAGGAGAAGGGGGGAGCAGACATGTTCACCCCCTAAAAAAATTTAAAAAAATAAATTAAAAAAGCCTATTTTTCCGGGAGCACCTTCATTTTTAACACATTTTTTGCCATTCAGTTCAACCCAAACTGCGTTTTTAACTACATCATTTCATTAAAAAAGTTAATTAATTTGGTTTGGGAGAAACGCACAAGCAAGACCTGAATGTGAAGGAATCTGCTGCTGCCCCACTGAGCAGTGGAATAAGCTCAATGCTGCCCCACTGAGCAGAGGAATCTGCTGCTGCCCCACTGAGCGTCTTGCAGTGACCCCCCTTTTTTTCTTTTTTTCCCCCCAGTTTGCAGAAAACATGAAAGATTTTCTTATTTCCATCCCATACACAGGATTGGGGGGTTGGGGGGGGGGTATGACACAATAACAACAACAAAACCACCCGGCCAAAATGCTGTGGAACTGAAAGCACGCTTTCCACACATCTCAGGCTAAAACATTCAAGAAAAAGTCTCCTAGCACTGGTTTTCTAATATATCATGTGATAACGTACGAGAGGAAGGTGGGAGGTTTCATCATCTGTCTTCTTAAAGTCCCCGACCTGGCTATTCTTTTCCATAACCACAGTTGCTATTCTGTATTCAATTACAAAAGCACTTTTTAATACTCAGCCATCTGCACATAACCCCAGATCACAAGAAAGCAGGAGACTGCTTCTCCAGAGCCGAAACTGAGTGGGCAAAGAGGACAAGCACTTTGAAAGCCTATCATGTGAAGGCATTTATGGTTTTAACCACCATGCACATAAACTGTGTTATATTCATCACAAAGCAAAGTCTGATGACTAAGCAGCAACTCCTTAATCACTCCTTTTACATGCAAGAGTTCAAAGCCATTGATACAGCAAGACAGCTGAACAATACAAAAGAAGTTTTTTAAAGCTGCAGAAGGCTGCAAAACCCAACACAGAGGGATTCCTGGTGTAATTACATGCTATTTCCTCTGCACCTCTTACTTAACATGCTTAAAGATGAGTTGGAAAGAAAATTAGTATCAGCAGTAGCACATTTCCCATCACCAACCACTCTTTCCTCTCCAGCACAAGCTAGCTCCTAGCCCCTGCACAGAGGAATTTCTTGGTCATAGCTTCAGTGTTAGACATTATCTCCTACCCAATAGTGAAACAGGCTAAGAAATCTAAGGAAAGCCCCATTAGTCCAATTATTTGATTAAACATCCTCCAGGAAGGAGTGGAAAAACATCAAGGAAAAAGACAAATAGAAAATGTGAATAAGTTAGCTGCTCTCCTTTGCTCAGGAGAAATGAGGGTCCTCTGCTTCCACATGGGGTTTTCAAAGGTGCGAGGCATTTGGGAGCCTCACTCTGCATGGGTAGCACTGGGTGATGTGGTCTGATTAACCAAGACACACAACCCTTGGTCTAGCTACAGCCATCTCACCCACTGACAGATCGGTCCCTGGAGATACCCCCAAACACAAGTCCAAGGCCACGAAACTCTTGTGCAGGTGGCACGCTCTGTTCAGAAGTAGTGACCAGGATTTGATTTCATGGGCACAATGCATGGCTCTTCACATATCTCCACTTCCCAAGGAGCAGCTGCTTACTAGTCCTGGTGAACCATGTGTTAAGTTTTGAGTTATTCAGTATCAAAACCAGAAAAAAGAAAAACTTTCAAGGAAAAATAATGTCCATCCTGGATGTGACTTTGTTCCTCTAACAGCCAGACCTCCACCAACCTTAATTTAGGGTTCAAAAGCAGCCCAACAAGTGAATTACTGGAAAGGAAGTACTTTCTCCAACAGCAATGCTGTTTATGTTTGTGTACTCTGTGCCCACTTTGTACTGGGTCCACCATTAACTTACCAGCAAGCTCAAAAAATCAACTGCAGAAAGCTGTGCTGCTGACCTGCAGGGTCCACCTTCTCCAAAGTCATTGGTGATTTTTTTCCTCCTCTGTTGATCAAAAACAAGAATCCGAAGACAGATCTCGACCTCCTGCTCCATGACACAGAGAGGACACACTGCATTTGCTGTTCAGCATTCAACTGCTCATGTCACCTCAGTACATGCTCAAGGCAATCACCAGAGGCACCAAGATAAACCAGCAGATGTGGTTCCCATCACCAGGGCAGCAGGAAATAAGGGACCACAAACATTACAAAGTTCACATGGAGGGCAGCAGAAACACTGGGCTGGGCACTGAGGATGGCAGCACCTGGCAGTATCAGGGGAAGGACAACCCAACACATGGTAGGCAACGGCCCTGAGTACAGATCTTGTCAAATGAACAGGAACCAAGTCAGAGGCTATGATGGAGTTGGCTGTGAATGGAGAATTTGACGAACATCATTTAAAAAACTGATTTCCTGCTAATACTCCACCACACTGTTCTTCACTGAAAGCGTTCTACGGAAGACACTGGGCAGAGCTATCCAGGGGGCTTTCCCCACGCTAAGGAGCACCAAAATTAGAGCCAGCATTAGAGGGAATTCAGATCCTCTCCTGCCAAAACCAGCAGGGCTTCACATATCTCTGACCAGCAGGTTAATCCTGAGAGAGAAGCCAGGAGTGAGGAACTGCAGCCCAGGTTGCAGAGGGGCACAGGGGAACCTGGGCTGTTTTGAGTGTCCCTGCTTCAACAGCAAGTGGTGCTTGATCCTGAGCCTCATGGTCTATGCACAGGAATGTGGGACTCACTGCTCCTGAATTTCCAGTGTCCTGCCGCTAGTTCTGTGCTGAATAGTCACCTTAAGAGAAAACATCTGCAGTCCCATATTTCTGCTGCCATCTCTAACAGTCCTTCATCTTGAGCCAATAAGATTTTGGCCACAAATAGCAAATTAATGATCTAGGAAATCTGTTGTTCCCTCATACCCTTTCAAAGTCCCCTTTCTGGCCTCTCTCCAGGTGAGAATTTGGCCATGCTCGTCAACACATGCAGGAAAGCAGAAGCAAGCCAAAATGCCATCTGCTTTCCATTATCAGAGCCATGTAAACTGCACCAGCACCAGTCCAAATTCAGGTGCTTGGACAAGGAGTTTTTGGGGTCATCAGACCTTTGACTTTTGTACTGACTCTCACCACCCGCAGCTTGCTATGGACCCATCACCACAAATGAGTCAAGGGTCACCCAGAGGGAACTGTGAGGAAGAAGCATCCAGGGCCCTCTCTTCCAGTCACTGGCCACTAACACTTCTGCTAGGCTGAACTGTGTTCCCAGTCCCCAAACACTGATGGCCCATGCCTGAGCCAGAGAACCCTCTAAGCTTTCACACCTCATGCCAAGACCCAGACAGGAAGTGACAGTCCACCATGCCATCAGGTACATTCACAAACTCCCAAATAGCCACTTCATTTCTTCTGCATCTGTGGTGCAGATATATTGGTGAAGATCTTTATTCTGCAGAGGCTATGTGCACACACCCATGGGTGCGCTTGCCTTCTTCTCCTCTGTGTGACTGGAAATAGGCACCTCTGTTCTTCCCTGGTGTTGCCTTGGCTGTTTAAAAAGCTAACCCAACAATTACTTCCAGCCTTGGATAAAAATCTCCTGTTCTGATGCTGTTATTTACGTATGACAAACTATAATTACACCCTAAAAAGAAACCCCAAACTCCACACTTAAAAGAACATAGTTTAGCTTGCAAAAGCCAACACTCAAGAGTTGCAAAATGCCAGAAACAGAATTGTCTGAATAGTCCCCTGCAGCACCGCTTGCATATCTGTGTTATGATACAGGCTGTAACTATACAGTGAGATATCATTTTCCACACAACCCCTGGCCCTGCCCCAGATAAATGACATTTAGTTATGAAGACATTCTTTGACACCTTTTTTAACCCTTGCCATTCCATGTGTGCCCTCAATGCCTTGTTGCACTGCTGCCAAATGCTGCTCTGCCAGCAGACTGTTTAGCTCCTTCTTCAAGGCACAAAGCAGCTCCATCCAGTAATAGCCACACAACCCCCCAGCGCCCCAGCTCAGAGACGGACACCAGCAGACACTCAGATTAATCTGTCTTTCCACAGCAGAGCATCATGCAAAGTTAGCTGTGAGGATCTGGTATGCAGGGGAGGGTCACAGCTGGTCAGAGAAGAGCTGGTCACCATGTGGCCAGAGAAAGGATGGAAGAGGGAGACATGTTGATGTCTTCTAGAGGAGGACAATGCTGTGATGACTGTGAGGGTGATGAGAATTAAGTTAAGGGAGGTTGATGGAGAGTCCTCTTCTCCCCCAAATATTGTGCATCCTTTTCCTGCCCAACTCTGCCAAGCATCAGTGAAACTGCCAGTCTGGTGCAAAGCAAACACTGGGCTCTGCTCTGAGCAAAGCACAGCCCAAGCAGGTCAGCACTCTGTGGAAAAAAGCTTTAAGGAACCATTCTGTCCAGCCCAGATTAAAGATCTTCAGACATTTCTGACCCCTGGGAAGCAGGGACAGTTTGCTTTTTGTTTTTAACTCCATTGTGTCAAGACCTCAGGAAAGCACCCGTCACCAAACCACCCACCGCACCCCACTGCCAGAGAGGTTCCCAGTGAAGGCCAGCCCCTCCATCAACCCTGCTTTGAGAGCCCATCTAAGCCAACTCACCCACCTCTCCCTAGGAAGGTCAAACGACTATTTTTGGGGCAGAGCAGATAGACAAGTATGAGGGCAGCAAACAGACTTCCCCCAGAGTTCTTATCTCTGGCCAGTTCCCACATAAAAATCTATTGGCAGTGACTACAGCCACCGGAGACCCTGTTCCTCCAGTTCATCCTGGCCTTACCCATGTGCCAGGCCAAAGATCAAGGTGTTAGTGCACTTGAAAAAGTTGGTACTGATCAAAACCAGCCATGATCCCACAAACAGGTCATGGGCTGATGGCCTATAGAATCACAGATTTTTTTCCCCACAGTAAGCCATGAGTGTCCACTGGGATTTACCATCCGCTGTCAACTGGCAGCAGCCATGGCATACATCACCATACTCTAGCAAAATGTGGAGAAACATGATAAAGCAAAGCAACAATTGGGAAGGAATGAAGCAAAGCTAATTTACTTACATGGATTGTTTCAAAACTTCCCCTCTGCAGTAATTACTGCTTCACAGACACTGGACACAGTGTCACAGACTCTTTCTCAATGGTCCTTGTTTTCAGTGAATCCACCTGACTCCATTTGGTTTGAAGCTGGCAGAGTTCCTGCTCAGTGACTCCAGAACATCTCCAGCACAGGAAATACAAAGAATTAATGCAACCTCAGTGCCTAACACATTTGCATTGTGTAGCATTTCCTGTTTCTTGGGAAGGAAATCAGCATATGCAAGATGCAAATCCTTGAGCTTTCTGAATTGAAAAAAGTTAATTACTTTTATCTTCTTACTATTACATGGTTCTATGGAGGATGAGAGCCTAGCAGCACACTACGATGGGGACTGTGTAGCAGATCAAGACTTCTATAGAATCATAGAATAGTTAGGGTTTTCTATGCATCCTCCTGACTGTGAGTTTTGAGCTGGGCCTGCACCTCACCTTCCACACACAACTGCAGTTGAGGTACCCCTGAAGTACAAGTCCTGCTGCTAGCTATGTGGTTCAGAAGGCAGTCGCCAAAAGAAGGACGCAGGAGACTGAAATAACCAAACCCAGCAAAATTTCATGTACGTCACAGAGCTCCCTTTCATAGAGTAAGTCAGTGACACAGAAATTTGTCTTGCAGTAAAGTTGTCTCTCCCATGCTAATCAGCATCAGCCAGTTGCTCTCCATGCCATGTCCATCTGGGAATCTCCCACTGCAGACTGTGAGCTCTTTGAGCACTTCTGCCCTGGTTTTACAGCGCTGAGTACAGCTGAGCCTTGACGTACACAGCTGAAGCTACCTTACAGTTACCAGTGTAAGCAAGAACCCCACAGGCAACCTCATGGGTGATTTTCTAGTGTAAAAAACCTTCCCTGCAGCCTGAACCATGGGGCTGGTTGGTTCTCAATGCTTTTCAGCAGGGCTGAATCCCTGCAGGGTGGGAACTGCACAGGGTGCAACCATGAAACCTCTTTTATGATCTACCAACCACAAGGAAGCAATTTTAACTCATCAGCCAAGGGCTCATCCACAGTACACAGGGCTGAGTTGCCATGCCAGGCTTGGTTAGGGTAACACTTAGGAAAGAGGTAAGTATTTTCTTGGGAATTTTTTTTTTAGTGGGGGTCTATTTCCAATGCTGTTTTCATACCTCTGCAACCTCTTTGTACAGCATTCACCTTCTCATCGGTGATGAAAGGCAGCACCCTTAAAGATTTTTGACTGCCTTTTAATTAAGCTGTTTAAACTGATAAATTCAGCTAGGGAAAATTCCTTAGAAAGAGTGATGATTTTATTAAATAGAGCAACTCTCAGGCCACAGCCAATCTGGAAGAGCAAGCTCCTGCACACATCGCCACTTTCCTTTCCAAGTGCATTCCTGCAGTGCTAATGGTGGTGAGTAAAAGTAATGGGGGCACCAGTAATGCCATGAACCAGTGCTCTAGGGAGCTGGGGAGCCACATCTGTGTGTCCAGGTGGCCTTTTTTTATATATATGATGGCCTGCCACAAGGACAACCTTTAAAAAAATAGTGTCTTTCTTTGCATAAATATAGCCTGCAAATGCATATGTTGTGCTTGTGGGTGGAACGTCTGTTTTAACACAAATTTGGGGGTTTCTGGAAGGTGGCTCAATCAGCAAAATAGAGGTGTGTCTTGCTGAAGGGGTTTGCAGCTAAGTTTGACATGTCACAGCTAAGAAATGTTTCCTCCACAGCGTGTTTTCTGGAAAAATGAGTAATGAGAAGTTCCAACTTTAATACATCCACAGTTTGGGCCCAGTTTTGCTTTTAAAGCCAAAGTCCAACCACTCTCCTGCTTCTGGGGTGTGTACTCCAGGGCTAGGTCCTACCAAGGAGTTCACCAAGCAGCATTTACCCCTCCAAACGCTATCTTTGGCAGTGAATGACTTAAATACAAGTTTTTCCAGCCTGCTCTCCATACTCAGCCTGCCTTGTGCATTTGGGACAGACATTAGTGCTCTCCAAACTCCTTTGAGTTTCAATTTACCACGAGTTAGCAGGACCCACATTAGACTGGGACCAATGGGAGCAGCTGACAGCACAATGCAGGCAAACTCCAGGGCTCCACAAAACCCTGCTCTGAATCCTATTTCTCTTTACTACTTTAATTCACTTGATGCTTTCCCCTGGAGATTTTGACCCCTTCTCTTCCTTTCCCTGTTTTTCTTTAAGCGTTATCAATTATGCCAGCAGCTCCCAGCCCAGTTCAGATTTGCAGGGAGATATCAGCTTCCACAGAGCAGTTCTGCCCTGCTTGGGCAGAGAGTTAAAAAAATCCCTCCTGCTGCAGCCAGACCGAATAGTCTTAGCAGGGGAATGCTTAAATACTGAAGTATATGAATTTCAATCACCCTGAAGTAAAAAATGAATTCCCTGCAGGAGCAGTACAGTTCCTTCCTCAGAGAGAAGCTGATTAGCAAGGTTAATTATGTACCTGCCAACAGCAGTCAGTGAGTGTTTGCCCATGCTTTTTAAGTGACAAGCACTGATAATAGGATCCTTGCTATACGCAGATGTCTAAGCACACACCGGCAGCTAGAAGCTCCATCTCTGCCAAGGCTGGACTGGGAATCTGTGAGCAACAGGATCCAGAGATGAGATCAGGCAACTCAATTCCTAGCTGAGCCACACCAGTGCTTCTCCTGTGGCTGCTGCCAATGCATCACTTCGGCCCTGGGCACCAGCAAGGACAGTGCTACTGAGCATGAAGAGGTTGAGTGATTTGTTCAAGCCAAGCTTCTACATATTGATGCTTAAATCACTCTTGCATGGCTACGGAAAGAAAAAAAAAATCATTGTTCCAATTTAGTGCTTCAAGCAGGGATTTGGCAATGGGACTTTTTCCTGTGTCAAATCACAGGGTTATAAGAGTTCAGACTCAGAGAGAGGTCCAGTCACGCCCACAGAACAAGTAAGGTGGCAGCAGCCACGGGCAGAGTATGGCAGCAAGCAACCCAGCAACATCAATCGTCATTTCCTCCAGCTACCACACACTGCTTTGCAGGATTGTACCCTTCACCTTGGTCTGGACCACTCGGGAAGCTCAGAAGCAGATGCGTCCTCATGTACAACCGTTGAAAGGCTTACCCAGTAACATGCCTTTCTGCCAGTATCTGGGATATTTCTCATAGAGGCAGGATAACTGATTTTTCAGCAAAATATTTTTCTGTGAAATAATACTATTTCTTATCCCAAAAGTTTCAAAGGCACACTGTGACAGTATCAATAACATTTTGCCTCAAAAGATACAAATAAGGTCATTTGACCTCTTCAGGTAATGCTTTTATGTCTAAAATACAAAGAAACATATTTCTAACATTCATTCATTTTCTATTATAAACAAACCAAACGTCGTTTTGTTATCAAAGCAGGTTAACATCCAGCTGTGGTGTTTCCACTAACCTGAACTGTCATGTTGAGAGAAACCACAAACCAGATTGTTGCACAGAGCAATAAATTCCAGGCTCCAGTTACCACACTCGGAGAAGGTATTTCACACTCTGAACACCCCAGCACACACGACTCCGCTATTGGGCACAAGGAAAGAATTCACAGAGTTTCAGCTTCTGGGGATGTGGGCTTACAGAGCAAAATCACAGTGGAGAGGCCAGGGAAATGCCCATTCCATTTGGTCCGGGAGACTTGTGCTCAGCTTTGTCAAGGGCAATTGGTTTTGGCATGGAGCAGAGCCTGCAGCAGTAACAGCTCAGCAGGGAAAGCCCCCGAAGGCTGGGTAATGTTTTAGGTTTGAAAGCTGAATTAGGCTATTTCAATTGCTTTTGTCTCCCAGGGGAGCAGATAAGGGCTGGAGCTTGGTGCTGTGAAGATGTGAGGGGCAGAGCAGCACATGCCAGAGCCTGCCAGGAGAGCTGAGCTGGCCCATGCAAGAGGGGCAACTGAGGCACACTGTGCTCAGTCAATGGGTAACATGTACTTCTCTTATAAAGGCACATTTTCAAAGCCAGATGCTGAGCTTGTGTCCTTGGATTCACAATTTGCCCATGTCTTTTTGGAGATGCAACTTTCGTGAATATTTCAAAATACAGGCTGCCATGCCTGGCTCTACTGCAGTGCAGGCTTAGGTAATTGAACAGCTACAGGTGCATTCTGCCTCACTGAATTGTGTTTGAAATACCAGACACATATAAAACTCAGGTTTTGGAAGAGGCAGAAGAGCAGAGACATATTACAGCCAGCATCTTTAGAGGCTGCTCTAAAGCCATTTTGCAAATTCACCTCCTGAGCAGCTGATAGCCCTTCAGAAGCAGAGAAACATTTGCTAAGCAGCAGAGTTGTTTGGGCTATGCCTGCCACCCTTACCACAGCACTGTGCTGGGATATCCCTTATTAGCAGTATCCTCCCTCTGCCTCTGGACTCTACCTGCCACATTGCTGCCAGGGAGCCACCAGGTAGAGTCAGGTAGGCTGAGGGACCTGTCAATATGTTTCCACCCATCTGACTGGGCCAAAATGGCTGAGACCTACACATAAGCTTAATTTCAAGATCTGATCAATAGCTAGCGTGAGGTAGCACCCCACACAGCTCCTGGAGGAAAAGCAAATTTTCAAAACATCATCCTCCAAAGGATACTAGAGAAGGCGTGTTTGTAAATATAAATTCCTGATATATTCTTATAAATAATGAAGCGATTGCCTTTTTCCTTTTTGGAAAGAAGGATGCAAAAGTACAAGTTGGGTGACTGTTCCTAAATGGCTGCAATGGAACGCACTGGATTAGTGCAGCCATTCGAGATGAAAACCAGCTGCAAACTCTTCCCTTCAAGAAATACGTAAGCACAAGACTGAGAAAAAATTGGGCCATGAGAGGCCTATAGGACATCCATAAAGAGCAGGCTGGGACACAGCTGATCTTCTCAGTGCAAATCAATCCCACCGCCTCTCTTCTTTGCTTTACACTGACATTTGCTGCAGAAGCAGATGCTGAAGATGCACCCATAAAGGAGGACTTCTACCTGAGCAGGGCTGTGGTTCCCCACATTGCTGCAGCATGCCCCAGCTCCTAAGAGCTGCAGATTAGCTGTGTCATTGCTCATCGCTAAGAGAGCTTCACAGCAGAAACTCCAAGAATTTTATCTATACACCTCAGCCACCTTATCAAAAATGTTCAAGATGTTTAGGTCATCAAGCAGCAACAGCGAATAATGAAAAAAACAAACTTGCACGTCACTACTATTAACTGCATTGTGCTGTACAGTTTCAGATTTCCAAACACTGCAGAGCAAAGCCAACAGGCATAAAAAGTGGAGAGAGTAAGGTCACCAATAAGGGGAGAACAGAGCTGGGTCTGTCACTCAGAGCCAATAGGCATACATGACCTCCCCTGCAGCCTTTCTCTGCTCATTTACTTAATCAGATTTGGGGTGAATTTAGTGGGGAATTCAAAGCCCAAAAAGCAGCCAGAGACCATAGCACTTCAGAACATGGGGGCAGGACAGGTTTCCCGGGGCTGGCTGTGCCAGTGCCCCTTGATCCTGACATAGCCAAGGGTTTTCCTTGAACACTGGCTGCCAAACTCATCCCATATAAAAGCAGAGGTGGCCTGAGAGACACGACCCAGATCATTTGTATCTTAAAAATTCAGCTTGCAGCACTAAGCTACTGCGGTACTTCAGCAAAGCTTGACCTCTCCTCTCTGTGACTCCAAAGCACCTCAAGGCTTCCTTGCCGTCTTGGCCCCAGTCACAGGAGGATAACAGCTTGAGGAAGGCAGCAGTGGCTGTGAGTAGCGCAGCCCAGTACACATGACCTGTATGGTCACTGAAAATGAAGCATAAAAATTCTCTGCAACCCCTGCCCAGACAAAAGGGTTTGCAGTGTACCCAATGCTGCACACACAACATCAATTAGCACTAATGTGGGCTCAGGCTGCAGGAAGCTCAGAAAACAAAGCAATTCTGTTTTCCTGTGAGAAATAGCAGAAGGAAATTCTCTTTGTCTCAAAAAAATACTTAAACCATTTTTGTTTTCATTCCCTTTTTAGAAACCAAAAGCAAGAATATCTTTGGCTGACAGATCAAAAGTAAACTGGTTTTTGCTAAGCAAAATGGAAACAAATTCCCTTAAAATGTGGGTTTTTTTTCTTGTAAAACTTTGATTACACATTAAAAACAGATCTTGGGGGCAAAACAAAACGGTTTAACAAAATAATTATCGGCTGTGGCCAGGATGACTCAAAACTTGTGGCCACAATAGCTTCTGTGTATTGAGTGTGTATGTATGTATACATACACATACATATATACAAACAGGCACTCCAGAAAAGGTGACATGTTATGAAAGCCTTCGAGTAGCTAACTGAGAGTTAGGTCCTAATCCAACCCTTGGCATTACACAAGTCACTGCCCTTCTCCCCCATGCTGCCCCAAAACAGGAGCTCTGAGGTCCCTGCTTACCCCATGTGCTTCCGTGAAATCCTGCAGCAGCAGAGAGCTGAAGGGTTAATGCGAACATTTGGGTGTTTATTTTAAGAAGAGCATAAAACCCTGACAGGCCATAATTAGTGTTGATAGGCAGGGAAAGAATATTTGATGTTTCAAATATCACATGACTAATTGGTGCAGGAACAGATGTGCATGTAATTTGGGCTATGTGTACGGCACATATCTCTGGCTTGTGCAGTGCAGCAGGGAGGGGGAGCTTCAAGCTGGGGCTGGAGGAGCACTTCTTCCTCACACATGGTCCACCCCAGCCGTGCCCACCAGCACATGGGGTGCCCTTCCTCTTATTATTTGTCAAGCTGACTTAATGGAAAAGTAAATAAATAAAGGCCCATTTATACTATTTGATTATCTTATTGGATTGAGCTTCTTAGTAGAGAATTATGGATACTCCATAGAGATGCTGGTGCTTTTTCAGACACTGGGCAAGAGAGCCCTCAAAGGATGCCCTGGAATGTGGAGGGTGAGGTGGAAGAGAGGTTTCTCTTTTTACAAAATCCACCCTCATTTCCTCATTCAGAATACTAGAATTTCCCCTCATTTTTTGAGCTAGAATGGAATCTAGCAGCTTGTGTAGCAAAGAGCTCCAGAAACACAACCACCAAGCCCAGGATAAGAACAAGACCCAGTGGCATGGCCAACCTTCCTGTGCTCTTCACAGTGGGTTGCTTCAAGCCAGAGTGAAGCTTCATCCCCTGTTCCTTCTGTCCTTCTACATTTCTCCTCGCTAGGGGTGTCCTTCCACGACCACCCAGTTGGAATGAGTTTAGATTTTGATTTTTGTTTTTAAGAAGAGAATGACTATTTAATCACTGTGATTCTTTCCTCTTTCCCCCTTTCTTCCACTGACCTTATCTCTCCAGATTCTCTCCTCCCAGCCCTCCTTAGAAAGGTTTCTCCACCCAGCTTTCAGAATTGATAGGAAATGCATAGGCATATCATGTAGCATATTGAAATGGCTTTTTTTCTTAAGAATTACTTTTTTCTTCTCAAGTCCAAGGGGAATTTTGAACTATTTTTAAACCAGAGCATGATGCAATAAGAGTGTTTTTGCATGTCCAAAAGTTACTCTACCTCTTTGCATAGTCTGTGTAGCTGTCCAGATAGGAGACGGTAAGGGCAATCGGATGTGGACGGCCGCAAGTTCAAGAAGTTTCCCCAGTAAGAAAGCAAAATTGCTCACAGCTTATGCTTTTCATGGGTGTTGCTTGTTTACCAAGGACAATTTCCCAGGAGCTGCCCTGGCACCATCCACTGCCATGGGTCAGGAGTTGAGGTAGTAGTTAGACTGGAGTAGCAGCAGAGCTCATCCCTAGTTCTGATTTAATTCACTGAAGCTTGTGCAAACTTAAGCTAAAAGTTAAGCTCAGGGCGGTTTAGGAAAAGCCTAGACTGGAGGCACAAGACAAACATCTTGAGAACAGAATGAGGTATAACTACAGCTGATGATCCAACTTTGAAGCAGATAAATTACTTTACAAAAAGAGTGGTACAGCCAAGCCCCTTCTCAATTACAGAAAGCTAACTCAATCAGCTCCTATTCTTTTTAAATAGATCTGCTAGATTATATGAATGTGCATAATACGTAGTCCATTTATTTCCAAGAGAAAGTTGCTTTATGGATTCACTGCAAAATCCTGAGAAAAAAAAATCAATAGAAAGTATCCACTCTTCCTGAAAATAAAAGCCATTTTTACTCCTTAAGTTCAATTTATTTTGCTCTGGCACTTACTAACCTTGATTAAGACACTTTCAATGTGTATAGGAGTTTTCTCCAATCAGCCTGACAAAAGCTTCTTTTCCTTAAGCCACAGGGTTATCTACAGACTTGGAGGGACTTTGGAGGAAATCACAAAGCTGAAGCTCATCTTTGCAAGTGAAGGGTGACAGTTCTGTTTATTATTGCTAGTTGAGGGGTGGAGATGCCTATGAATGTCCTTGTTGCCTGTATTGCAGTATCAGCTCCAGACGATGTACTCTCCACTTCTAGTATGATCGATAAATATTTGGTATGGCTGGAACTGAAAGATTGGTCAGCCCAGTCCAGCCTGTGGTAGCTAGACCCTGCTGAGCGTGCCTGCAACACCCCATTATGAGGCATTCACTAGGGTCTGGGGGCATTGTGTGCTCAGCAGACCTAGTCACTGCAGTGCAAGTCCTGAGGCAATGAATTCAACAAGGGTCCTGGGAGCAGAATAATAGACTTGATCTCTCTTGCTTAAATATTTTGCTTTGATTAGGCAAAGAAAGGAGGCCCCAGTGGTTTTGCAGCATCTGTCACAACAGCACTGGGCAACGTGTCTGCTGTTGTTCAAGATCTAAGCGTGAGTCACCAGTGCTATGGAAATTGGGGTGGTTACAAGCAGAAAGCAGAAGGCTCTGCCAGCTCCTTTTTATCTCTTTCAATGACTAGCTTGGCTCAACCATAGCTATTAGCTAGCAGAGTGGATGGTTTTCATCTTTAGGCAGCTGTAAGCAGGTGGTTGCGCTCAGAAATGAAACAAGACATGACATGCATGTTTTTGGCATTTATATGAAGCTGCTTATTCCCTATATGTACTACCATATGCAGTGCACCTCCTTGTAAAGGGCTGTGCTTTAAGATGCAGAACAATTGTACAGTGAGATAATGCCTTTTCTGTGTGTGGTAGGATACCTCTCCAAGACAATGGAAGAAAATGGTAAAAGTACATAACAAAGCCTTTGCTTGTAGTTAGCCTGACATTATCATGCATCTGTGTACAGAGTGAATGGAAATTGTCATGCAAATGCAATAGCACCTCTATATTCCCTTCATCCAGTTTCAGATGATGATACATGAACCAGATGTGGGCAAGAACAGCAAGGTGCTATGCAAAAGATTGGCTCTTCTCAAATGCTTTCATCTTTTTTTTTTTTTGAAGAAAGTCACAAATAACTTCAGGTTGAATCAATACTTGAAGAGAAATATTTTGCTTCTAGTCCTTGACTAGAAAGAGGGGGGAAAAAAGAAACCAAAGCCAAAAAAAGCAACCCACCACAAAACCAGAACCAACAGCAACAGGAATAAAACCCCCTCCTACCAGAGGAGGAAGAACAACCAACCAACAAAAAAAAAAGAGGTTTTGCAAACCTAAATGTATAACTTGGGCTACTTGCATCCCTGTCCATATGTAGCCAGTTTCCTAGAGTATAAAGTATGTAACTAATTAAACATTGCTCCTCAGATATTTTAAATGAAGCTATAATTAGGTTTTCAGTAACAAGTGCCTCATATCTGATAGGCAAAACTATCTCTGGGATTGGTGAGTATAGGTATCGCAGACTAATTATCGGCCGACTAACAAATTAATGTGGGAAAGTGTCTATGCTAGCCTTAAAAATGTGTGACTACTTTACATTAATTGGCAGCCAATTAAATTGTGGTAAAAAGTGCCCAGAGTGGGCACAATCAGAGGAAAAAGATTCACTCTGTCTGATGTACATGTTAATTTAAATCGCTATAACAGTTACTTCAAAGCTAAGTCTTTCCCAGTGTGACAGAGGATTAATCTTCATTCACATTCCAAGGGGGATAAGCTCATTGCTGTTAGAGCCATTTTTCAGTTTTCCAAACAACAACAACAAAACATTTATGGCCTTTTTGTCAGTATATGTATTGCAATTTTGGTTTTTACGTGACCATTCTTTGAGGTTCTCCTCTGGAGACTCTGCACAAGACCTTGTGTTATAACTGGAAAACCCTATTCAGGGTGAGGATTTCCGCTCTTCCACCTTATCTGTGAAAGGCGGGTGGATTACCTGAAGTTAGAGAGGAAACTCTTGTCTTCAATGAGACTGCTCCTGAGCATCAAGCACCAAGATTTCATTTTTCTCATCTTGCTCATAAAATTGAAAAGCTCAGCAGCTAAAAAGTGTGAAATAAGAACGAACAAAGAGGGAACTGTATATATTTTATTGCTAGAACTTTCATTGGGACATTAAGGGTATTCACTTATTGAGAATTGTTATTATGTATAATATATGGATTTCTTTTAGACCCTTTTCTTCATTCTTTATGATTTAAAAAAAAGTGTTAACAATGCTCTCAACTATTAGGGAATCACTTTGTGGTGTCTGAAATTAATGTAAATTGAAATCAGAACTTCAGGTGCTGAGGTGAACTTCTGAAGTTTTCTGTGATGTGAAGAAAAAAAAGAACCAAAAAAAGCATTAAAATACTAATCAAAATGGGCCATTGCAGCTGCATGGTTTTTTCTATTTTCAAAAGGCAGCTGAGGTGAGAATGTCGCAGCAAAGATACTGAAGTTTCATTGAGTTGGCACATCCAGATAAATTAAATCTATTGCAAGATGTAAATGAATAAAGAAGATGGCAGAAGGCTGAGGGTGAGAGGAGAGGCTGCTCCCCCTTCTTGCACTAAAATTCCCATCTCCTGCTTTGACAGGCAAGTCCTGGCTAAATGTCCAGGTGAAGTGGTGCCCAGGCACCATTCTAGTATTTTGTGGCTGGTTATGTCCTCTGTCCTGCAGGAAAAGTCATGGTTTTGTCTATATTTACTGATGGTTTCACACTGGACAGTGCTGGGGTGGCTGGAGCTTGTCCTTCAATACGCATCAAAAAGGTTAATAAGTAAGACTGAAAGTTTTCTTCAGAAGCAACACAGGCATCCTCCATCTCCTTTAGACACTTCTGTCTGTTAGTATGTTCTCTATGTTAATATATTCTCTGTGTTAATAGTTTCTTTCTGGTCTGGAGTTGCTGGTTTTACCTCCCATGGACCATCTGCTGGCAGCCCTCAAAAACCCTCTGTTAGCGTGGCACTAGCTGCAGTCCTTCCAGATGCTTACATCAGTGAAAAGATGTTGTGAAAAGAAAACAAGCAAGTGAAAAGTATAGATTAAAAGTTCACTTTTCCACATGGGCAACTGCTATACTTGTCAAGAAGGTCTTCTCTCAACTCAGCTAAGGGAAATGGAGAAAGGAGGTCACTATGGGCAAAGCAGATTTCTGTGTCTGCTTTAGTTTCCCTATTCAGAATTGATCCAAATGTACCATGCTGTTGTGAAATGCAATAGTAAAAAAAAAATAGCAGGAGTTTAAATAATGCAAATGTAACAGAGGCTTTGGGGTCAGAGAAAAACAGACGGCAGCCTGTGTTTTCACAGGTTAAAACTGGTATTTCCAGAGAATAGTCTCTATTAGATTGAGGGGGAATATTATGAGAAAATTGCAAAGATGAGAAAAGTGCAAAGTAGTTTTCTGTTCTAGGGCATAGGAGGTTTACAAAAGCCTCATGTGCTTTGGTTTAGAACATCTAGTCTGTTTTGCTAGCAAATATCACCGTGTGCTGAGAAGCTAATTTTCAGCAAACCTTAGTACAGTCAGCAGGTCTGTTCTGCCTTTAACTTCATCAGAATACATTCATTCTTTTTCTTTTTTTCTTTTTTGACTAAAGTACTGCAAATACTTGTGATCCAAATCTGAATAAATAATCTTGCACAGCAAACATAAGCTGCAGTCCCCGGTACCTGCATTGCACCGTCCTGCATCCCACTTGCCGGGCACTGTGGAGGAGTCACAATGACACATCAATCGTTGCAAACTCCCTTTGTACCTCAACATCTACATCAATTCTTTGATGTATTCTCAAGAGCAGAGTAAAACCAGCACTATTACACACCAGCTTTCCAAGCTGCAGCATTAGAGACAGTTATCATTTGCTCCCATGTGCTGCAATTGGCCTTAGAAATGTGCATGGCTTAATTTCTGGGTCTTAGCCCAGCTCGTGGTGAAAGTTCACTGCATGCCAAGGTCACTAGCAGCCCTTAGTGATCCAGCACAGAGGAAAAAAGAGGAAAGACTCCCTTTTCTATTGTATTTCTCAGATACAATTGAATGCCTGACACTTGCAAATTATTAATTTGATTGGAACAGGGCAATGAAACCATCTGGGCTGAGTCCATTGTTTCAATAGAGCATCCTTCTCTTCCAGTAGCATTTCAGAGAGCCTGTGATCAGCAGTGGATGCAACCCAAGTCCATGGGGTCTGGCTCCTGCTCATGTTCCTGCCTGGCCTCTGCAGACTCAGTTCATCTCAAAGAATTCAAACAACAGAGCATGGCCATGCTGCACCTAATTGATAGTAATGTTAAGAGACTGATGGTAACTCGAATGCTAATTAAGGAAGATAGTTATTGACTGTAATGGGAAATAGACTGGGCTCTTTCACATCTACTAAATAATGACAAAGTACTAAGGGTGTTGTGGGTGCTGGGGAAGTAATCACAATAATGTGCTGAGAAAAATGCAGTTTCCTTTTGGTAAACCTTTAACAGCAGCAAGAGTTGCTCTAAAGGAAAAAGGACTTTCCGTTTGCAGTCCCAGGAAGTTAATTCATTTCTTTCTGTACAATTTACCATTGTTATAATAGCACTTAAAACTCCCAGTAAACAACAACTATGGATTTGTTTGGAGGCCACATACCACTGGCACATTTAAGATGCTTGTATAAGCTGTCATTCTCCCCCATTCACAACACCCAAAATTCTTTATTTTTAGTAAAAATATTTTTATTTTTAGTAGCTTAGTGTGAGATGGGTCAGCCTTCCTCTAATAGAATTACTTAATACTTCAACAAGCAGGAAAATAAAAAGGAAAAGGCTGAGCTTCCATGAAGTCCCCTTTTCCTCCCACCTCTTGTGGGGATGGTGACCACCATGGTAAGTGCAAGTATAATATTAAAGAAGCCCAGTGAACTTGGACTCTTCAGAGGACATGAAACTAATTTTAAATGTAGCCAACCCCCCCCGAGAAATAGGGGAGTAAACCAAGAAAAAGCTGTATGAATATGTATTTATTCAGAGATCCCACGTATGTAGAGACGTGATCCTGGGAAAGTTCAACCCAAGCACCAGCCAACACCACTGGCTTGGCAGAGCTCCTCCCTTGAGGAAAGGAGCAAGGAAACTAGTTTTGCAATTTGGGTTAGGAGGCAGCCAGCATGTTGAGGAGGATGTAATGTACAGAGCAGCTCGCTGGTCCTGGGAGCAGCATCACCACCCCTCACTGTCCTGGGTAAATTCAGCGCAGGGATCTGCAGCACATATATTTGACAGCATGGGAATTTTGTTCTCTTTAAGTGTGGTCAAGAGCACTCAGGGTCAGTGTGTAGTCCATGACTTCAGGGAAGTGTAGAGAGAATGCTGTTTTACAGTGGTATTTGGAACTAAATATTGAGTTCACAAATACCCTTCCCCAAAATTTAGTACTGTAGGAAGTCTCAATGCTCATTTTCACTTCTATCAATTCATCTTTGACCTATTGCTGCCTTTCTTACTAGCAGAGGGGAAGGGGAGGAGGTGGGAGGTGTTCAAATGCCACTCTATCAAGGTCCTCACAATGTAATAAGAACTCAAAAATTCATGAAATTTGCCATCAGATTTTGGCTGCAAATTTCACGTTACATGACAAGTATTATCATAGCAATAAAAACTTCTCCATCTTTATTGCCACAGAGCATATTGATTCATTGCAATATTTCCTGGGAACATTTGTATTTATGCACGGCTGTGAAAATTGACCAGATAGGGTGGAAAATCTCCAAGCCACCTCTTTGACTGAATTAGATTTTTCAGTTTAATCATTGAGACTATGCTTCGATTTTCAGTGCTTGCACTGGCATTTTTATGATAGTGGCTTTGGCTTAATAATAGAGCATAGTGGAACCAGCTTGTTTTTCTCCTCCTTTTCTTTGCTCAGTTATACCAAGGGACATTTATTACTTTTTGACAAAAGATGCACACCCCTCCATTTCGAGATGGGCACTGAAGCAGAACAAGGTGGCTCCTGCCTTCATGCAACATCTCCAGAGTAACTGGGGAAGAGCAGGAAACAGTGTCATCATTTCACAAAGCAACAAAATATGGGACTGAAGAAAAAAGCTTAGATTAAATAATTCTTCAACGTCCCTTGTGTCTTCATCTATTTCTCAAAAGGCATTATGTGTTAAGCAGAAAACAGTATTATTTTCTGTATTAATAGAAGAGATGAATCATCTAATGCCATTCGAAATTCGGAACTAATATCAAGGTTCAGGTTTCACAGCTGTCTGTAGGACTGACAGGAAAAAAGTCACATACATCAGCAAGTTGTTCACATTTTAGAGAGATTCACGTCCAATCCCTCCGTCTGTGACTTACTCCTATCTCTAACTACTAGTCCAAAATCAAAGCTCTCCCTTTAAAGCCTTAAACCTTAATTCTTGTTTTCCTGAGCTCTAAACAGCCAGAGAAAGCATTTTCAGGATATGCAAGGAGGGTAGTGTGGGCTTGTTGCCATGTAGCCAGCCTCCAATACCCCAGTAAAACCTTTGGAAGCATGATGACAGGGTTCTTCTGGGTATCTAGAGCATCTCATTGAGCTGGCAGCAATCTTGTCATCACTATGCAGGCTACAAAGAGCCAGGTTGTGTGCCAAGGGTGCAGCCTACCAGTGCAGGGTGCACAGGGAGCTAGCCTGCAGTGCAGGAGCCACCTTCCACAGCCTACTTGGAACCCAGGTGCTTGGCAGGGTCTCTGTGGACCTCTGTGAGCTTTGGAGGAAGCCCAGGGTGAAAGGTGGCTCTGGAGCAAGTCATGAGTAGGTCTGCTGGTGGTGTCAAATCACTCTTCCAAAGATCTGTGGGTTTTGGGATGCTCACTCAGGAGTATGGATGGATTAAAGACTGAGGTGTCTCTTCCCCATGAATCATTCTCTCACATCTCCTAGAGGCTGTCTGGCCTCCTCCTCCCCCACCCCTTGCACCACCAACACCTGACTAACCATGTGAAGCAGCACCAAATTGTTGGTACCAGCTTGTCCTAATAAATCAGACTATAAAGCACAGCGAAGCAGGAACTATTTTATGTGCACTTCAGCTATTTCTGATGGAGAGATGGCAATCTAGGTACAAACTGCTATATCCATCTCAGTTTAGTCCACCTGCATAATCAGTCAGTGTTTTTGGAAAAGGCCTGGATGCAGGCCTGCTAGTCCAGGGCATTATGACTAATCATAAAAGGGGAAATAGATGGAAGAGCACATGAGGGGTATGAGTAGTACAGTCTCCAGAGAAAGAAGAATTAATTGCTTGTATCCTAATTCTTTGCAAAGTATGGAAGCCAATGTAAGGAAAGGATGCCCATGTCTTGCAGAATGAAGGTGCATAAAGCCAGGGTCACCTTTCACAGCAAAACTTCATAGAAATTAGATGACAGCCCATCCGTGCTAAGAGTTTCTCCACATCAGAGGTTTTGAATTGCAGCAGAATAATTCCCGCATCCGTAATTAGTGCTTCCATTAAATTCTCATTGCTCTCATATTAATTTCAGGAGTTTGGAACTGTCAGAAGCGTTACTAAAGGATGCTATCCTTGTCAGGATCTGCAAATCGAAGTTGAGCTCCTGATTAGAAGCTTAGGGCAGCCCTCATTATTTTCAGCATCAAAAGAGTAGTCATCTTGGGTTACCCATTCACTCAGTACTGTTTCATTACAGAGTCTCTAATTGTTTCTGCCTCTGAGCTATTTAAAAAAAAAGACAATCTGCTTTTCAAACGCTCCGCACTGAAGCCAAATATAAAAAAAAACAAAAAGTCTTTTTCAGAGCCTGAAAGCCACAGTGACACTGGGGAGGTGCTGGAAGGAGTCACTGTTGAGTTTTCCAAATCACCTACGGACTGGACCAACAAAGGCTCTGGGAGGTATAAGTTCCACATGGATATTCAGCCTTCCTCAACCTCAGCAGCTAACTGCACCATCTCTTGCTGCTTGTTTCGCTAGCACAGGTAGCACCACCCAGGCACCCCACTTCCACCCTCCCTCCAGGTGTGGTTTAGTCCCATGGAGGGTGGGGATTAACCATCCCTCGCAGTAAGAAGCACATACAAGGAAATGTTTCCATGTGAACCAGTAAGATTATTTTGACTTTAAAAACATACCCAGGTTCCTGACTGGATCTAGCCATGCCCCCAGCACAGCCGCAGCCATGGGGAGCTGGGGAAGGGGGATTGGTAGTTGTGAGCAGGGAACAGGCATCATGTGGCAAACCAGATATGGGAAATTTCTTATGCAAAACCTGGCTATCTTGTGCTACAAGGCTACACTGCCTACATGAGGTCTGGCACACATTGAAAAATAGGTATGCAGGCTTAGAGAGGGAGGCAGGCTGGTGCTGGTGCCTGAGTACAGCTGCTCTGTGGCTAAAATCAGGGCTCGGGGATGCTCACCAGAGCGAGGTTTTCAGCTGAGTATTTGCCAGGAAATAAGAATTCAGATGGACTTAACCTCGTGGTAAACTCCTGCAGAACTTGTGTAGTTGTTTTCATTGGAAACTGAAGCTTGAAAAATTAAGAAGTCACAAATGCTTTATTTTGGATTACAAAGGAAGATTTCACTCCAGAAGGATGTTTTATTTTGGAATTTATGCATTTGTTGTTAAATACAAATTGAAAAACATCTTTCAGTTAAAAAATATACGTTCAGAGGGTTGAGTAACGTTTTACTAAATCTGATTTTTCCACATTTTTTGCACATGCAGAGGGTGACAATTCACAGCAATTATCTTTTTCTGTTTAGGCAGTAAACAAAGAAACTGGCTATTAATCCAGTGACCTGACGAATGGTTTTTATTCCGTCTGATGCTGAGCATCTCTGAAGACTGAATTCTGTATTCCTTTGGTTACTTTTTAATTACATTGCAATAAAATTGCAAGGAATCTAATTTTACCAGTCAAAACCCAGGGACTCTGTGGAAGGCGATGGAGGTCCAGCTATTTTATACACTAATTACACTAGCACAGGCCCTGGAATACTGTGCTATTTTTATTCATTCATGAAAAAACCAACAGCCCTTTCGCCTGGATGTGACTGCTGTTTCATTCTCAAAAAGTCAATGCACTATCAGTCAAAAAAGAGCTGCCCTCTTCTGTTTCCAGGGGATATTGCCACCTCTCAAATCCTAATGGATGAGCTGTTGAAATCAAAATAAAACACCATCACTTCGCCTGCCTCAGAACAACAAACCAATGCCAATAAAGCACTGCCACCTTAAATCCTCTGACAGTAGGGCAATATTAAATAAGAGCTTGAATTATGGGTGTAAGAAGGGAATTGTTTGGGATTCCTAAAAGTATGTCTGCAGTGCCATCAGGAGGTGTGAGCACAGCATAAGAAAGCTTGCCTGAGCTACAGCCGAGCCGGCTTCGTTAGGCAGTACAGCTGTCAGGACAGACTGACACTGATGTATGGATGTGAGGCATTCTGCACACATCTTTCAAGAGACAACCACATCTTGGTAGCTCCAGGCACCTGTAAGGGCCACTGTAAAGTACCAGCCACCACCCCAGCTGCAGCCAGGACTTCAGAGCCTCTGGCTGAAGACTGAAGGGATTTCTGCATCCAGAAGGCTCAACCACATGAAAATATGTAGCTTCTACAGGCTTTTGAAAATTTCACTCCTGACTTTGTGGTAGCCACACAGTAGCCGGTGCGGAAATCACGGGCTGAATCTGCAACAGGCGTGAGGTTGGTTGGTGCTTACCAAGCAGTATATCACAGCCTGCATTACAGCTGCTGTACCAGAAGTTAGGCGGCAAGAAACGAAGCCCAGGGAGGAGGATACCAACTAATACGAGTTATTTTGGAATTATGAATTACTGTGATCCATTTTCTCCAAAACTGAGTCCTCTCAGTCCTCACTGTTCTTGATTTTTCAGTTAGTAAAGCCATTCCTCCAAGGAATAAAGATTAAATGGCTGATAGACCATTTCAGGAGGCAGACTTGTGATCTCACAACATGATTGCTTATTTGCCTCCTCTTCCCCATAAAAGTAATCAGAAAAATGCCTCAACTGCCCAGTAAAAGTCCTCAGAAGACAGATCAAGTGCACCACTGCATTAACATGAACATTTGGCACAGTCAGATTTGCCACTCATGTATTACACCTTGCATGTTATTTATATTCTTACGAAATAGCAATGAACCCAGTCACCCCCCACTTGCTCTTTCCCCAGAGGGACAGGCAAGATTCCCCTGTGACACAGAAATGTCACAGCTTCACCAAGGTTCCATTTAAGAAAGAAGAGTGGGTCAAATAGGTGAAGATGGAGCAGAAGCTGCTCCCCAGTCTCTGCTCTGAAGGAAGTCTGGGCATGTGGATGCTGATTAAAACTGACCTCTTGCTGTCTATGTGGAAATCTGACTGGACTCAGGGCACCTGGCTTTGTACATGTGCTGCAAATGAACAGCACAATAAATGCTACATTTTATTACCAGTTTAGCTTCATAACAAGAACCTTCACTGCAGGTGGTGATTCGAGTTTTAAAAAGGTAGTAACAAAAAGGTACTAAAAAAGAGGAGTAAAGCTAAGTGGATGTACCCATCCTCAACTTGGCTCTGGACCAGCGCAACCCCAGCATATCACAGCTTCCAGTTTTGGTTTTCCTTCCACAGACTTTCCATGTGCACCACTTGACTTCCACTGTTTCCTGCAATCTCAGCAATAGATTTTCATTTTTAAAGGTGTAGAAGGGAAACTATCTGGAAACAGCCTCAAAGCACACCAAGCAGATGAAGAGCTAACACACATTTAGCCTTTCAAAGGCTGAATTTTTCCAATTTTGCAGAAATCTGCAGCAAGATCTGAAAGTTTTCTTTGATCAAACAGCAGCTCCATGGAAGCAAAATGCTGCAGCCATGATTTTTCCACAGTGCTGCAGGTGGCACCAGCAGTATTGGGTTAAAGGCAGTGCTTCCAACATAGATAAGTAATTTCTAATACACAGAAATTGGAAAAGCCTCCAGCATGAAAACAATATTAAAGACTGAATCCTTCTGGGAAAGACACAAGGTATTTGTCTGGCAAAACTGCTGCCAGCTATCCGACACTATAATTGTAGAACATTAAGTTTTATCCCAAATGCCAAGCATAAGTGATGCTCCTGTATGATGTGACACAGCTTCATTTCCTTCTGGACGAAACCTAGATCATCTTCAGCAGCACCTGCTGAGCACAGGGTGACCTCAACCAGCCTCCAGGAAGACATTCAAATATTTATAATTTGACTGTGGCACTGCAGCATTGAGATGATGGGTTTCCATATAGAATGTAGCTTGATACTGGAAACCAGTAGTGCAACCTAGCAGAGACAGGGGTCTGTAGTCTTTAATTTTGATATAGGCAGCTCCTGCAACCCCAGCTATGTGCAGGGGGTTGTCCTGTATATCTCTAGGTAGGCTTAAAGGCTACACCCACTGCAATTGTACAACCACATGCTAATGACTCTCCTTGTAGGGTTAAAGTCTGTAAAGACTAACTTACTTGGGGGTTTAAGCCTTGTTTTCAAAGACAACTTGCAATCAGATTTACAAAACTGCTCCAGAGATTTAAAATGTCTGCTGGGATTCATGAAAATACCCAAGCAGATAGCAGATTAAGGTGCTAAATGTTTTTAAATGTAACCCAAGACCTATGTCAGACCTGTGTTCAAGGTTTAGCAGAATCACCCAAGGGAACCTCAAATTTCTCTCCTTTCTATTCTCATTTCTTCCACTGATTATTACTTTTCCCTTGGGACACATACATTATATTCTCTTTAAGTATTATAGCCTGTGATCTGGACCATGTATCTTTGGGTGCTGAATATTTTAGGGAAGCATGCTCTGATTTGGAAGACCTGGACTGTATTCGCTATGGGAATATTAAGTTGAATGCCAATGACAATAAATGCTGGCTGGCATTTTTGTAACTTCAAATCTCTCATGAACTGTTTCAGAGAGCTTGGCTGCTCATCCATTGGCCATGTAGTTTGTTAAGTGGGCAGCCTGACAGTCACAGTAACACAGCTCCACTTTTTTGTAACAGCTTTAGGACACCACTTCTTAAATCAAGACAACGCCTTTGAAGTTAGAGAGAAAAAGGCAACACTGGCTTTGTTACTGCAATCAGAAATGCAAGTTAAAAGTATGTATGCTAATTGTCAAGACTGTTACCATATAATTAGCATATGTAGTCTGTACCCAAATTAAGAACTCCCTTGGAAGCTTATTATGTCCTAATATATACCCAGCACGTACATACATATAGCTGTGCTCTGACCCATTCTTGCATTTCTTAGCAGCAGTGAGAAGCTGCATGAAGATTGATGCTAATCTAGACAAAGAATGTGCCTTCAGAAATCTGTTCCACGTATTAGACAGTAGGCAATGCATGAAAGGACTCCAGGCTGATGTGAGTGTCCCTCTACCGAGAAACCTTTTAAGAGGAGAGATACTGCTCCACGCATCCACATTCACTCTGAACTTCTAGAGCTTCTCTTCATACTCTCTTCACCCACAACCTTCAATGCTTCCTTCAAAGCTTCAGGTATGTGTCTACATCTTATGTTTTAACAATTGTCATGTTTTCTGTGCTGGTATCAGGCTAACACACGACCCACCCTAAGGACAAAAGCTTAACTCAGCTGTGCTGCATTTTCCCTTTATGGGAAGAGTGTGCAGGGGAGGCGCAGTGTGCTCAGCCACATGTAACAAACCCTGAGATTTCTGCATCCTGCCTGTGGGTTGGGACTGCAGTAGATCAAGGAAGACTAATACAAATAGTCAGCATTACAGCTCAGTTTTATCAGACATTATTTCAAGGGTATAATTGCAAATACAGCAGCTGAACATCCGGCATGTGTCTTGGGACTGTGGGATAGGCAAAAAGCAGACTGACACTATCCACTGCTGCCTCCCATTTTTAACTCCTCAGTTGTGTGTGCCTGGGGTCACCACAACCTTGAAACATCCGCCTTATTTGTACTTATATTCTTCTGTTACCACTTTTCTTTGTATTTTTCAATAATATTACTTAGAAATTACTTAGACTTCGTGCAAGAAAAATCTGTGCTTCACACAAGTAAAAAAACCTTTAATAAAATCTGTCCTATTAATTACACTTCTGTGACTGTGACAAGGTAAACCAAAAATAGAGTAGTGAAAAACAGAACCTCAAAGACATAGTCACTGAGACCAGTCATGAGAGGAGGCATGAGAAGCATGAAGCTCTAATGCCTGAGTACTTTGGTGCTAGCTACCAGACAGACGAGCAGCATGTACAACAAACAACCCATAATCCCACCTGACATAAATCAATGTGATATCCTGGAGACGAATTGCATTGTTCCTCTGTCTGAATCTGGATCTGCTAATCCAAACATCTTCACAGTATCACTGTTACACAAGTAGCAGGTGCTCACCAGCTTTTACAAAGAGAAGCTACTTGCCTAAGACTCCCAAAGAATTCAGTAGTTGGCCATTTCCTAATTAAACCAAACATGCTGCTGCTGAGATACGGCAAAAGTATTAGAGGTAGCTGCATTAAGGAGCTACTGGAAAATAATCCTCTTATAAATAGTGGGTAATACCAATGAGGAAGAGTCCTTTAAGGGATTGCTTCACATGCATACACCCACAAACGTGGCAGGTCACGAGGAGAGAAGGATGAACCCCTCAAGGCTACTGAGACAACAGCCAGCCCTACCTCAAGCAGGAGCTTCCACTTTTTCCTTATACAATGCCCACCTATACAAGCTCACACAGAGCAAAACCAAGCCATTGTCATAAATGACATCTCAGCTAATGAGCTTTCTAGTCACCACAACCAAAGATTTTTGCCATCATGCTGTTGTTTATCAAGTCCTTAAGCGTGAAGTGTTCTTTACAGACTCCTCAAAATATTAGGTGTTAACCCATATGTCTTTATCTCTTCTGGTGGACAGGGACTTTGTCATTTGACTTTTCACATTCTATTTTTTTTTTTTTTTAACTACAATTCGTCTTTTAAAACCCAGGCTAATACTCAAACTCACAGTGTTTTTCAGACTGTCGGTCTCATTGCATTTAGTTAAGTATGTAGTCTGCCTTTTTCAGGTAAACACTGCACTCCTACAAAAAAATTCCAGAGATGCAACAAATGCAGCATATTATTCAACTATGCTCATTTCTTAGAGCCCTATACCTTGCTCTTGCATTGTTCTCTTTGTAACTTGGGATGAAGAAACAAGGCATAATTAATACTTTTTTAAACATAGAATCATAGAATAGTTAGGGTTGGAAAGGACCTTAAGATCAGTCTAGTTCCAACCCCCTGCCATCAGCAGGGACACCTCCCACTAAACCATGCCATCCAAGGCTATGTCCAACCCAAGCCTTGAACACCGCCAGTGATGGAGCATTCACGATTTCCTGGGCAACCCATTCCAGATGCCTCATCACCCTTACAGGAAAGAACTTCTTCCTTACATCCAATCTAAACTTCCTCTGTTTAAGTTTGAACCCTTTACCCCTTGTCCTATCACTACAGTCCCTAATGAAGGGGCCCTCCCCAGCATCCCTATAGGCCCCCTTCAGATCTTTATATGTACAGCAAACAGCTGCAAAAGACACACTCTAGTCCCACATAATACACTGTAATCTTCCTATCTCTCTTTACACATGTGTAATTCCACTGACTTTAAATAGATCTGCTCTTGTTCCATGCAGGTAGAGAAGTGAAGTAAGTGCAGTGGAAGAAAGCCAATTGGAAATGTCATTCATTGAAGGATTAGGCCAATGAATTCCAGGTATTATCTGTTACAGCAGCTCATTACTATTCCAAAACAGACAAGCAGCATTCAAAAGCTTTAGGAGAACTAGAAGTAGGAATAAAGAGAATTTATGTGAAGTGGTCATAAATGGATACAGAAGAGCCTCTGGAACCTGCACTTCACAAACATGCACCTGCTACAATCCTCCTCCTAAAAGCTGTTGTTTTTTCCACCTCTCCACTAAGATTTAACAGCAGAAGCAATATTGAGAGATCTCTCTGCAAAATTTCACTCCTTTTAAATCATGCACTAAAGTCCATTTCCTAATGCATTGTAAAGTCATTATATAAACAATGAAAATCCAACAGTTATTAAACAAATGGTTTTTAAAATCCAGCCATTTTCATCAGCCTGTAAACAGGGAGGCTAAATGGAGATAAGCGAGTGTCAGCAGCCTGGTATTGAGAGGCCTTGGGTTCAGTCTTCCTTTTGAGCCATAGACTTTCTGGGCAAATCACATACTTTCTCTCCAAACTTTACTTCCTCAGTTGTAAAATGTCGAAAGAAAATTAAGAGAGACTCTTAGACACCAGGGTAAGACAAGAAGCAGGAGGACTGTTTATGCTTTCAAATAACACAATAAATCTTAGATTTTCATCTATTTTTTTTACTATTTTATTTGCTGCCTAATTTAATAAGTGCCTGTGTCTCTGGACTAGGTTGCCCACGTATCTCTGCATGACACTACAGGTTTGGCTGTACCAAACTGCTATAGAATTAATATAGAATACAATTACCACATGTAAATATTAAAAAAGGCAGTGTTTTAACATCCAATAACAGGGACATAGGGCTCTGTAGAGATTTGCTCCTTTGTCATTCCTAGGATGACTGAAAGTAACTCTATCTGCATGGGTGTAAGACAACAAAGGGCTGCATTTACAAGCTTTGACTCCTATATGTGAGAACACATAAAGCCTCCTGCATTTTATTGTTAGCACAGAAGCAGCACTAAGGCAGCTCTCAGCCCATCAAAACGGTAAATCAGGATAACTCCATCACAGTGTCATTACTCTCTGCAACGGTCTGATGTGCTGAATAACAGAGGACAGGCGAGCACAGGGACAAATCCCTGTTCAGAGTTGCTTATACACTCAAAGCTGTGCCTCAACAGCACACCCTGAACATCTTACCTGTGCCACCAGGATACTGCCCTTGAGGTCAGCAGCTCACTGCACTAACAGTATGGCTGCAGCACCAAGGAAGAGCAACGTTTTCCTCTTACCTGAGTTGAGCCCAGAATACTCCAGATTTTGCTGCTTTAAGGGACCAGTTCAGAATGTCCTTTCTTTTTGGAAAGTCATTTATGTTGCATAAGCATATGCTCCTCTGGAGCTCCCAAGTAATGAAAGAGGGGGAAAGCACACTGGCAAAAAATGTACAAGTATCAGCCTCGGCTTGTTGCCACCTTTTGACAGCTGAGTTGAAAGTCAGTCCGTGGTTCAGCCTGCGGCTGTCACAGAGCTTGTGATGTCTACTCAAGATGAAAGAGCAGAAGAAACAGAGCCCCTCTTGTACCTTCTGGTTCCTATCCCATCAGATGCCAAACACTCCCAACCCCTCCTGAAGCCAAGACAGCTCAGAGGGAGAACTCATCTGTCTTTCAGTAATAACTGACCCCTCTACAGAGTAATAAATTCTACAGTGGACAATACTCCTTTATCTGTGTATTAAAACATATTATTCATGTAATCGCACTCAATGCTAGGATAAAATAATTTCAGTCATGCCTAGTCCAGCCATACCAAAAGCAGTATCAATACCAAACACTAAGGCTATACAATGATAACAGCAAGATGATTTATTACATACTGAAGAAGAAAAACAGAAATAAAAAGCAACCTCCCTCACAGGGATCAATACAATATAAAGAAAATCAGGACAAATGTACAAAACCAACCTGACAAGAAGGCTCTAGATGAAACATGTTCAAAGCACTTGCAAATGTCACTGGACAGATGCAGAAGGAAATAAAATCAAGTAATTTTCCCCCTGCAAAACACAAACTGAAAAACTGATTTAGTTTCTTAAAATCCACAGTCCTGCCTTTACCTGCAGATACTTCAGATAAAACACATGAAATTAGTTGTGATACATTTTTAAAAGGAAAGATTCCCAGAACTGTTGTTTGCCCACATTTATTTCAAAGTGGATTTTATTTTCACTTCCAGCTTTGCACATGAGGCAAAGAAGCCAGATCAGCTCAAAACAACAGGAGTTAAGCCATCTCATCCAGAGCAACCTTGTACATATGGTTGTAAAATTTAAAAAACATACTACAAACCGAGAACACATATATGAGAAAACAACATCAGTATGAAACTCCTGAAGGGTTTCAAGGCTTGCTCCTACTCAACTGAAGTCAATGCACTTTAAATTATTTCAGATGGAACAAGACCAAATCCTTACACAACCAAATACACATTCCTCAAAAAGCAAAACCTTAAGAATGTTGTAACCCCAACACAGAAGTAAAAAGACAAATTTTAGCCACGTACCTTGCCTGGCACTAGCCAACATAATATAATACCAACAAAATACCTATGGTATTTCATTTACTCCTGACCTGGGCAAGATACCCACTGGTTACAGTGCATATTACTTAAATAACATAGCAAAAGGACATCATGCATTAGTAAGCTAAAACATGAACCCGTGCTTACAGCAGTAGCTTTCCCTTCTAATGCCCTATAATGAGCATCTAGAAAAGGAAAAACCAAGAAGCTTTATAGAAAAAAATCTGCACTTAGTTACACTGATGACCATCCTAAGCAACTCCACAGAATTTTTCAGGGTTCATGTTGATGTACATGAAGAAAGCAGAAAGTCAAAAATAGACCAGTGTTAGGCAAGATTATAGCACATTTACTATTAGTGCAGAATGCAAAATAACAGCTAATGCTTAATACAAACAAAATAGTATCACTTTCAAACTCCTCACAAATACATGGATTCCACACAGTTTACTTCCTCACCTTAAAACAAATGTTTAAAGGTAGTATGAACTTCATACGCGTCTAAAAATGTCATACCATATCAAAGGAACCATTGGAGGGGGAAAAAATAGAAATGGACATTTAAGAGAGAGTTGCAAGGAAATTCTCAGTTTGTTTGGTATGAAAAGAAACAAAAGATCCACTGATGGGATTTAGGTTTTTTCTTCATTTGTTTTGGGGTGGGTTTTGCTGTTTGCTTGTGGGTTTTTTTTTTTTACATTAAGGGAAATAAAACAATACATACGTAGGAGGGAAACATTTTCACAAACATAATAAATACCAGTTCTGATCCAAAAGCAAAGTGCGATATTGAGTTTTCCATTTAAACAAAAACAACCTACAGAATAATGCTTTAAATATTAACAAATCTATTAGTGGTCAGCATAGTAAAATAAATATGAACACTATGATTTATACTTTGTTTCTAGCAGCAACGGTCATTAACCTACTGGCCAATGTGACAGCTTCACAAAAGTCCTGTTTCTTGGGTTTGGTACTTTAACATGAAAAAAAGATTAATTGGGGAAAATGGTACTATAGCTGTATGGTATTGTCCCCAGCCCATCCATGTCAAATAGGGTTTGGTCAGGACATGTTTTCAATATGCGTTTTGAACACTGATTTAGAGAACAGCTTTGCGTTTCACACACAAAAAAAAAAAAAAGCCAAAAATAAAGAAGTCAGGATTCCTCCCAGTTTCCCCATCTGAAAGAAAGAGTGTGGATTGTCCTGAACCCTAAAGATATTAGTGAAGTGGGGTGTTTTCTCTTTGCAGTCAACAATTTTCTATGCTAGAGGGAGAGTAGGAAGATCACAAACTGTTAAGCAATGCTGAAGAGGGAAAGGAAAGCTTTGGTCACTTGTAGGGAAAGGCCGCAACAGAGTTCTGGGGCAAAGCAAGTCTCAGCTGCTTCTCCCAGCAAGAAATATCTTCCTCCCATGTAGGAAACCTGTCCTACACTTATCACTTGAGTCATGCTATCTGCTTTATGCCTGTTATACAACCCACCACTTTGAAATTCTCAGGATGATGACATTCACTTGTTGCACTCCCTTGAACAAAAGCAGATACAGACCTCTCTGTTCAGGGTAGACTCAAGCCACTCCTCAAAATCGGATGTGGCCCCATGCAGAGAGGAGCCTGCAGGACTTTGCACCTCATTCCCACACCATCCCAAATGCACTAGCACTGGCCTGTTGTGGCACATTTGCACCAGTTGTTACTAGGAGGTAACAGCATGCGGAGCAATCTGAGGTTTGACACCTGTCAGTCACTGGAAATGCCAAATGAGGAGCAGATCAATGGGCTGGGAGCAGGGGCAGCAACCAAAGCACAGTGGTAAGCAGCTGATTTTTGGGACACATGAAAGCAAGCAAAAATGCCTTCCTGGCCCTAGCAACAAGCTTGACAACATTAGTACCTACAGCTCCTCCAGCTCATATTTCACAGTATTGTTGTTCTGCTACTAATTGCAGCCTGTGGGAAATGCCACGCTGTAATTTGTAGCAAGGGGGATGTTTAACCGTAATGCAGGGATCACTCTGGTGAAGCACAGTGTGGTAAGGCTCATCCAATTCTCTCTGTCCCTGTACAGTGGTGTACAAAAGACAGAACACAAAATGAAAAACCAGAGCCCTTGTTTGACTGCAAAAGATAAGGGGGAAAAGCCAATGAGAGATTTTTGCAAGGGAAAGATCCCTTCAAGGCTGCACAGAGGATGAGCCAGGAGCAGGAAAGCACAGAAGAAACAAACTTACAGGCTTGTCAAACCTGCTCAGTTAGTGCTTTCCAACTTGGGCATGTGTCCTCCTACCTTCTAATGTGCTTCAGTGCACAAACCCTTGGGCTTTGCACAAAGGAAGGGAAGGAATCCCAGTCAAGACGATGCCCAGGTGCTATGCATGTATATGCAGGGCAAGGATCAGCATGGAATCATGCAGGGGATTGCTTTTGTCCACTATGCAAGAGCTTCACTTTGACTGGATTTAGGAAGACTGTGTTAAGGTTGTACCTGATGCTCTCAGGTAGCTAAAGATAACAATACTCAATCTCTGAGAAGCAGCCTAGTGCAACAAACCTTTCTGAGGTGAACTAGGAAGATGAATAAAAACTATCTGGATTTTTGGTTAGTTTATTCATTTTTCATTTTTTTAAGGCAAGCAGAAAGTCCTCCTGCAATGCAAGAGGCAGGATCAGAATGGCAAAAAGGAAAAAAAAAAAAAAAGGTGGTGGTGGGGAGCTACCTTCACCATTACAAAGCAAGTAGAATTTATCCCTGGTAAAATGCTACTGAAACCAATGGAACTGCATTTAATTCAATGTAATGCCTAAAAAGGAATGAGAGACAAGCCATGATGCTTCATTTACCCCTGCTGTGCACCTGCCACTGAAGTCAATGAAGCTTTACCAGCGTACAGCTATAGCAGCACAGTGGTGAATCAGGTCCAACAGGGGTTACCAACATTCTGCACTTGCCACTGAAGCCAGTGTTTTAGAAACATTGTGAACTGGATTCCAAGCACAGCTCCTCACATCTACCCAAATGAGCAGAAAAATAAATGCCAGCCCTACTTCTGTTCCTTATCCCCTTTCTACTTTCACTAAGAAAAATCAAAGCAGACACACCTTTGGGCTTGTCTATCCTTAAAAAGGTTGCCTAACAAATTTCATGAATACTTCTGCATGGCCAAAAAGCTCTTACTCAAACAATCATCACCTCTGACATTTACGTTCTATCTAACTTTGGATTTTTGATGGTCCCTAAAACAGTGAAGTTTACATCAAGGAATGGAATTAAAGCCCATCCTGAGATGGGAAAAGATAGAGGGGAAAAAAAATCATCCAATATTGGTAGCTCTAGTGCAAAGGAGTATTTCAGCTCTCCTCTATAACACCTATTGGGCTTCGACCAGAGAATGGCATGAAAGTGAGACACACCAATATCTGCTCCGCAGGGTCCAGGCAGCCCTGCTCCCCAGAGCAATAGAGCTGCGGGCCAGAGACCAACACTTGCAAAAAAATTACAGCTGACAGCTCCTTTCAACCTATTCTCAACCCTACTCAGTCTAAGGCAGAATCAGAGCAGAGCACATATCACCTGAGCAGGTTTGCTTTCCAATTCACTTCATTGAGCCACTGAGATCCCCACATACTCTCTTCAGGGAGACGAGCTACAGCCATGGTATATTAAGGTGACCAGTCAATAACATTGAGAATCTTTTTTCACTGTTAACTGGTAGAATAGCGTATTTCTGAATTGAGCTAATCAGCTAATATCCAATGTCAGATGTTCACAATGAAACCTGCATCACAGAGGAAGCAGTAAGAGGCAAGACCCACCAAGATCTTGCAGGGCTTTTCTACAACAATGTGGAAAGAACCTACTCTGGGCTGCTAATGGGAGCCACAAGCAGCAATTTGTGGGCAAGTATACCCCCTAATTCATTCATTCACAGGACCCATTCCTGCCCCTCTTTTACAAGCTGCCTAGAGATTCAGTCTGCTTTAGGGAGGCATTCTGGAGCACTGCTCTGTGGTATGTGAAGAGGGGAGTAGGCTTTGCACATGGTCCACCTGTGTGGTAGAACCACAGAAGTTCCCAGCACTTCTGGGCTTTGCATATTCATGCAGAAGGCTGGGGAGTAGACAAAGACCTCCCCGCCACTCAATACAATGAAGAGCCTTAGATAATTAGCAAACAAACATCAAAAACACTCATGTCCTGCACAGCGTCATCCTGCCAACTATGACAGAAAAAAAATCTAACCATACCATTAAGTTTGCAGGTGTTACACGTACAGCTCGAGAGCATACTCCTATTAAATGGAGCACAAAGCAGGGCATGTGGCAAACAGCAGGCAAGAGACAAGCTGCTCTATTTGCAAACTACTACCAAGGGTGGCGCATCATTGTACATAGCCTAGGTTCTCCATCTCATTCCTATACCGCTGTTCGGACACCTTGCTTTTATGCTGTTTGCTTTCTAAGTGCTGTCTGAATTCCATCTCCTCGCTGGCCCCAGCGTTGCACATGGAGCAGTAGAACTGGCCACTGGGGGTGACGCACATGGCCAGATCCCGAGGAATCCTCTGGCGTGAGCGGGGATTGAAGTAGGGACCTGAGGAGTCAACAGAAAGGTCTGTTTATCTATAAGAAAAAAAAGCTTGAGGCAGCTCAGTTGCAAGCTTCTAAACCCAACAAACTATTAAAAAGCGGTTGAAGATTAGTTTCCTCAGCTGAGCCTGAACCTTATTTTCCTACGACTTTTCCACCAAGGTCCAGATTTATAGGGATGTAGGACACCAGGGAGCAGTACTTGCTGGTATTTTCTAAAGCAATAGAGTGGACTTAGTGCCCCAGTCTAATTAAGAATCAATAGGCATTTGAAAATTAGAAGTAATTTAAGTGATGAATTGGTTCTTTATTTCTTAACCTTCCCATTCCAGAATTAGAACAGTCTTTTGATTAAATTGTCTCAGTTTAAAATTATCACAAAATAATATTTAATAGAACTTTAGAAGATTTATCTTTTCCACATGACAGTGATTAGAATGACACAATTAAACCAAGCTTCACAAGGAATCAGGATTTCAAATAACATGTGCTCATAACAAAAAATAAAAAAGATGCTGAGCTGGACACTAAAAAACACTCTTTAAATCACAGCAAAGAGGCAAAGTTAGTATCTAATACCTGAAGAAGAACTCCACTCTAGGAACAGATGGTCCTGGAGGGAGGCTAACATGCTTGCTCATTCTGGTCATGGGATTGCAAGTACAGGTTGATGTGCTACAGGAGGAGTTAAAGCACCTGGCCACTTGCCAAGAAAATAAAGCAGGAAAATTGTTATCACTTAGAGCGGCCTTAGAGATAGGCAGATGGTAAATTAAGTCACATACAGACTAAGAAAATGAACCAACAAGCAGGCTGACAAAACAAAGCAACTTCAGCAGCTGGGAAAACACATGCAGACATGAAGGATCAGCAGAGCTCGGACCAGCTCCTTTCACGACCTGTCTTTGCTAAAATAGACCTCAGCAAAGAAGAAAAACAAGTCTGCTTATTATCCATTATTATTCCAACTATAGAACAGATGTAACTCGGTTACCTGTGTTGTTTTGAACTGTATACATATTTCTTCTGTTCTGCATCATTTTATACTCATTCCCTTCTTTCCTTGCTCTTCGTTTGCCTAGTTCTGATGCATCCCTGAAGATTAAACAAATGAACAGCTGCAATTCAGTTTTCTGTGAAAAAAAAAATGCCAGAGACACTGCCACATGCTTTCACAGCCTGAGCGTGAAGTTGAACAATACCTACGAGAATGAGTTATTCTGTGCTTCTGCAAGACGCAGCCGCTTGGCATGATTTTTCCCTTGATAGTGAGCCTGTGCCACAGCTGGAGAACTAAATGAGGCATCACAAAGCTTGCAGTAATCATTCTCTGTGGCCAAGATCACTCGGCCACCTGGTTTACTGGATCCCACCTAGCAGCAAAGAGAAAGACAGCATGTGAAATGTAAGAAGGTTAGTGTTGAAATATCTAAATAACAGGGACTGAGATCAGCATCATCATCAGGCAGCAAGAGAGCTGGAATTAGGGCACTCTCAAGTACTCCCCCGTCGTGGTTTAAGTCCACTCAACCACAAAGTTTTCTCACTCACTCCCTTCCTTCTCTTTCTTCCCCCAGTCCCGTGGGGATGGGGAGGAGAATTGAAAGAATGCAACTCCCACAGGTTGAGATAAGAACAGTTTAGTAACTAAGGTATAACACAAACCACTACTGCTACCACCAGTAATAATACAAGAGAAATACAAGGAAAGAGAATACAACTGCTCACCAAGCCCGACCCAGCCAGTGCACCCCCCAGCAGCGAACCCCCCAATGCACCACCACACCCTTCCGGGTCTCTGCTCTCCGTTTTCACATCCTGGACATGACATGCTGTGGTATGGATACTCTCTTTGGTCAGTTTGGGTCAGGTGTCCTGTCTCTGCTTCCTCCCAACTTCCCCTCCTCCCCGGCAGAGCATGAGACTCAGAAAGTCCTTGGTCAGACCAAAACATTATCAAGCAGTAACTGAAAACACTGGTGTTATCAGCACTGTTCCCAGGCCCAAAATCAAAAACACAGCGCTGCACCAGCTACCAAGAAGGAGAAAAATGACTGCTGCTGCTGAACCCATGACATCCCCAAAGTGTTCTTACAAGAACTTTATTTTCCCTGCCTCAGGCTCTAGGAGAATCTGCAAAATGGAGATGGAGGCAAATCCGTAGCCTCATATAGAGAGCAAAGCACTCGGAACAAACATCCTGCACCTCTGCCATAGCTACAGAGGCTTTACTCCACAGCAATGATTTACCTTCTCTACTCCCAATTGCTGAGAACGGATGAACAGTAACATTCACACTAAGGAAGACCCACCGAAATGTAAAGGTGCTCCTCTCTCCTATTTACAGCGTACCTAATCTCTGGGCAGTATTCTGTCTCTACACAGCTACCTGACCACATGAAGAAATAAAAAAACCCCAACAAAACAAGAGCAGACATGCCAAACCTCTGATCCTTACCCTTCAGGTAGGAGGGCACCTGGACCAAGACTTGAGAGGAAGAACCCAGCCTCGCATGGGTAGCTCTGGCCATATGAAGGATACCTTGCATGTCTAGTCAGACCACATACTGATTAGGGCAGCAACCATGTCTCCTCAATGCGTATCATCCAGAAAAAAAGTGCTTTGTGAACAGTGCAGCAGCAGTGATTCATACAGCCATATTACTGCAGCATTTGCCAAGTTGAGTTTCTTTAGCATCTCCTTTGATACTGTTCAAGCTTATAGATACAAACATGCAATTCTGACTCCCACATTACATGAATCCTCATGTAGTCCCAGGGCAGTCCTTTTATTGCCATGGACCACTTCCTCCACCAAAACCTACATCAGATACACTGGCAGGTACAGAAACCACATCCCACTACCTAGGACTGGACCTCATGTCATCCCAATTAAGTTCTGTGAGTTCTGAATGGTTAGGGTTGGAAAGAACCTTAAGATCCTCTAGTTTCAAATCCCCTGCCATGGGTAAGGACACCTCACACTAGACTACATTCATTTACACGGAACCAATTCTCCCTCTGGCAGCTCCAACAACGTCTTTATCTGCCAGCTACAGCAGATGCTCTTTGCTTTTCTACAGACAAAAGTGGCTTATGGTTTGGGAAACAACGGCACAGCTTTGATCTCTGCAGCTGAGCTTCCAGAAGAAAGTAAAAATCACCTCTTTTGCCTCCAATGTGTCCAAGACAGAATTAATCTGGGTCACTGAGAGAACAATCTGTTTACCCTACACACAGGAACAATCACCTCAAAAGGAACAACATAAGAGGAATTAGCCAACAGCCCTGGGCAATGGGTGTAGGAGCACCTAAACACTTTTTCCAGCAGGCTTCCCTCACAAAATGGAGGATTGATTGTGCAGAACAGATGGCACACCCTCCTGTCCAAACCCAGCTCCAACAATGCTGTTTTATACCTGCCCTTAACCATACTCAGCAGCACATCAGACTTACCTAGGAATCAATGTATTTGCCATGCAGAAATAGAATATTTCAAGCCCAATATTCAGCTGCGACAGCAGATCAATACCTGCATCTTCAAAGGAAAGCAAATAGCTCACAACAGGATGTTTCCATCCTCCTGTGCCTGCAACACATCCCAACTCCTGTGGTAATCCTCAGAACACGAGATCTGGTTATCCTTACTGGGGGTTAGGTGACAAGTAAGCATCACAATCTCAATCACCCTCCCATGCCTTACCTGAGTTGGAAGGGAGACAATCTGAGGTGGGGCAGGCTCAACCAAATTACTCATTCTGGCAGATGCCGGACAGCTATTGGCAGCATAGTAATTTCGGAGTTTTTTACTGTGGTTTTTACCCTGGAACGAGAACCCAGATTAATCATTGTTCTAATAATAGCATCTTACACTGAAAGAAAAAGGATCCAAAGACCAAAATGAGAAAACGACCGTGAAAATGGCAACTCAGGTAAAAGAGCTATCACTCAGAAAATAACAGCTCTGAACTTGAGAGATGCTGGCATCCCCCCCTTTCTCCCAAATGCTAATCACCCAGCATGATTTGGCCTCATTTTCAACTAATTTTCCCAAATCAGTAAGGTTACAATTAGTTCATAATCTGTTTCCATTTCACATAAACCCAGTATTTCACATTTTAAACACGAAATATTGCTTTGCATAGTTTTAACCTGAACACATACAATTCTTCATAACATTACGAGTTAAAACATGAGACTGAACGTAAAAAAACCTATTTCATATTTTATTTTTTCTTGGAAAACATACGCTATAGCTCTTTTTGGTGTCCTGACAGAGCTCCATGAGACTATGTATATGCATTGTGGATGTATAGTAAGGCATATGCATAAATGCAAGTTACATAGTATAAATGCAAATTCTGTCCCCCCTCATGGCAGACATACTCCAGAAATCAGTGTAACACTAACTCATCCTACCCATTCACTAGCAGGATACCACTTTTTCAGGGCCAACAGCAAATCTGAGATCGAGGTCTGGTGTCCTAAGGATATGGACAACCACTCTTTTGGATTCACTGATAGAGAAGGTCACCATATCTCACACAAACATAGCACTAGGCAAAGAGGGTAACTAGTAAAAAGGGATAACGTAAGACAATGACATATTCAGTCTCTCAGCAAAGAAGTATACGCAAATAGTCCCGAACCTATTTCAGACAAATCAACCAGATCAGCTTGAACAAAATTTATTTGATCTGAGCTGACCCAGCTGATGACACTGTTTGCATAAATGGCCCCACCACATCAGTGGTGTGCATAAACTCAGCAAAGAGATGGTAATAAACACCTGGCAGCAGCCCCTCTTCCTAATAAACAGAAAACATCTGTTCAGGCCCTACAAAATCATGTCTGTGGAATGAGAAGCTCAAGTTTATTGGAAGAGGTGAAAAATGAGTTGCATAAAAAAAAAGGAAAAACCAGAGTCTGCTTTTTCACCCACACCATCTTGGTACTACTTCCCTGTCTCTGTGGACAAAGTTTTTGCAAAATGCTCCAGCAATGACACTTTAGATAAAATCACTGCAGCACATCTGGATGACCAGCAAATTCAAACAGGGTAAAGATATGTCTACAGAGCAGCCTTAGTCCATTAAACGGTACAGAGGCAGCTCCAGGTGAGCTAATTCAAATGCTGCTGCTGGTATGCAGTCATCTAGCACAGCACTCAAAACCCTTTGAGCAGAGTTTGTCCTTGTGCATTAGTCTATGCTTAGCTCTGTGCTACCACAGCAATGCTACTGGCAGCGAATAGGGTGGCATAGGTATGTCTATACAAGCTGCAGATGCAGCAGCCCTGGAAGCTGTGCCTCTTGCTACTCTCCTTACCTGATAATGAGCCTGGGCTTGTTGTGCTGAATTCAGGGTGACATTGCAAAGCTTACAGCAGAGAGGCTTACATAGATCCTCCAGTATAGGGTCCTGCTCCACCACCTTTGCAAGCTCTTCTTCTTGCGTGTGATGAAAGGAAGGCCCCAGTCCAAGAGATTTTGGTGGGGACAATGGTGAGGTGGCTTTTGGCCTTGTAGCCACTGACATAGGAAGAGATGAAGGCTTCTCAGAATGAGGAAGAAGTCCTGCTTGCTGTAGAAGAATCATTGGCCAGGAAGACTGTGGGCATGCAACTTCTGAAGGATGAGGAGTCGTCTTCAGATCTAGACCAGAGACACATAAATGCTGAAATAAGCAGTGCTAACGGGAAGATTCACCATCCTGGGGACAAATTCTGTAACTTCCTTGCCTCTACCTTATGACTTTTCACAATGCCGAACAGGATTAAGTCAGTTTATAACACTTTATCCCACAGGAACAGCAGCATCCCATACAAGCAGGGACAGATTAAAAGATACACATGTAAGAAGTGGACTGAATCCAAAATGTAGTCATTAGTACCCCATGGCACCCTCCTGGTGCTAACCACCATAGTGGTTACTAACTATGGTAGTACTAGCCACCCATAGTACTCAACCAACAGCACGCACACCTCAGTGCTCCATGACCATAAGACGTGACATACAACCTGCACAGCACATAAAGCTGTGTTAATGGAAATGAGAGGCATACAGCTTCTAGCCACATCCTCTTTTGGCAGCCCAAGGTCAAGCTCAGACTCCAAAACTTAAACAAGTATTACAAGAACTTGTCAATGATGTACTGATGTACAAAGATTTACAAGTATAAGCCAAAGATGATGTCAAATGAAAACGAACCCAAATATTTCAAAACAGGTTTATTATATATAGGTATATATAAAATGCATACACATATACATATCATCCCTCAATTACTCCTTCCTGAGGAAAGACATTCTACAGTTAACTTTTCCCAAGTAATTCAACCAAAGTGGACAAGTGGGAATCAACTTTAGCGTACCTTGTTCACAGGCAAGACTCAAGGGCTCTTTCACATGGTCTTGTTGAACGACCTTGAGCTATTTCCCATGTTTCCTTTGCTAACTACAACTGATGCAACATTTACAGCCACATCTTCTGCAAAATGGACAGCTTATCCCATGTTAACCTTTATTCAATTATTTCTCAGTTAAAGCAAGTTCTTAGGACTAACCCTGCATTTCCAATAAGGAGTTCTGAGAGGCTTACTTAACTAAAAGTCTATAAATCACATCTAAAGCCCCGATGAACATTCCTAGGATAATGCAGAGTAGTGATATTATGAATTAAGGCACAGCTACTTTTGTTAATGTCTCATTAGCTTCTTATCATAACAAATCCTATTCACTGCTACACTAGGATCAAGAGAAGCATTACCTTGGCCTTTGCAGATCACTTCCAGCTAGGGCTGCATTGGTAGCAACCATCTTTACACTATGGGTTTTGTTCATTTGTTTAAGCAAATAGTGAGCCACATCTACATTTTAAAATAACACTTCTAGAAAATTAGGGGAAGGTAAATAAAATGCCACCTAGGAACTTTGTTCCTGAATCACTTTTGAAAATAGAGTTCAACTTCAAACACATTTAGAAACGTGGAGAAGAGGATAGCATTTATGTGGAATAACTTCTGGAGTTTTCAATGTACTAAAATTAGCAGGAGATAAATACTTTACTATATTCAAGCCACGGAAAATCCTAGCTGATGCCTTTTTAGGTACTCTATTACCTTTGAAAATCTGGACAGAATCTTTTGTATTAATAAAAATAAAAAATAATTTAAAAAAATTAAAAAAATAAAATCAGTGGGACCAAAGTGCTCGAGTGACAAAAGCATTTATGAAGTGTTCACCTCTAAAAATGGACTTCCAAATGTTACAAGATTGGAGGCAGTTACTTTCTTACTAAAGGTAAGAAAAAAAATAAAGGGAAAAAAGAAACCAACAAAAAAATAAGCCAGCATGCATTACCCTGGGGACAGGCTTTTAAGACAGTGATATAGCCACCGGTTTTCATGTTTTTGAACAGCCCGTCACTACCAAAGCTGTGTGAAATTCCAGGAGAACTATACCTAATGTGGTGTCACCATAAAGACAAAATCAAAACCTCTATCACAAAAACTAACCGAAACAAGATAAAATGGAATCCACCACAAAAGAGGAAGGGGACACACAGGAATGGAGTGGAGCAAAATATCCACCAGCACTCTAAATTCTGCAGCGTGACCTAACTTCTCTCCAACTTTCAGCACATGTGTTCCTGTTTAAACAGAACTATGGAAGAAGATTTTGCTGTCTTTAGTTTCCTGAAGTAGTACTCTGTAGACAGACCAATTCATGTCAGTGGGGCTACAGATGGAATATGTTCATGCTCATGACAGTTAAATATATCATAATGAAGGCCTATCATGGTAGTTTAGATGAACTATGCATGCAGGTAAGCATGCCATCCAATTTCAGAGTTTTATTACACCAGCATATTGGGCCTCCTACCTTAAAATGGGAGCAAATTATAGCTAAATACTTCACAGAGCAATATAGAGATCTGCAGTAAATGGTAATTGGGATCCATCTGCTTAATTTTGCATGACTGTTTGTTGCACTTAGTCTTCCATACGCAACTGTCACTGATGGGATCTGCCATATACAAGAGAGGATACAGTACTTAGAGTATCTGCACACACAGGGGAAAAGCTTTAATGTAATATTGTTGGAAAATCTTTAATTGTAAAATCATTTACTGATTCTTAGGGTAAGCAGTAATCTGAAGGTAAAATTAAGGCTGCATGAGCAATTTTAAAATTAGAACTTCTTGACCTGGCACAGGAAACTGATTTACTTCTAACAGTGACCTTTCACGACTGAAATTGTTCAAACTATGTTGATTTCTTTCTTGCAGATATCATTTAAGATGGCAAATTAAAAAAAAATTTTAAAAGAATCCAATTCAGCTTATTTACATGCCCTTTTAACCCCCCACTGCTGGCTGTCACAGATACCCTGTCCAGGAGAAGGTAATAGGACATTTTTGACTCCTCCTTTCCTTTCACATGAGAAGCTGCAAAATCTTCACACTGCAAAACAGAAAGAAAATCTCCGCCACAAAGAGCTCATAACAGTATACAGCCTGAGGCAGGGTAAGGACCTGCTGCTCTCCAGGAGGAGCTGAGGAGACATTCTGCTCAGGACAGCGTCTCTCAGATCTCAGCATGCCTTCTCCTACAAGCTGTACAGGTGAGAATATACTACTCTGTGCCAGTTGTCCTCAGGTAGATACAAGGGAAACAGGGGCACAAGCTCTCTACATTACATTCAGATTGGGGCATCCCAAGGGCAGCATTGAAGAAGACGACCCAGCCTCCATGCCCCAAGTACCACAGCCTGGTAGCAGGCAGGCACTGCTGGTGGCACAGACAACAGGGAACAACCTGACGACAGCACATTTCTGGAAAAGGAACTGGAATAGCCTCAAATCGCCATTTGATGGGGAAGGCACATATATACAACATGACCATCCTTGGCCATAAGTGTAAACCACAGTGAGATATCTATATGCCACATGTTCCCATCAAAATTAGTTTTTAAATGCAGTGAAGGCAACAAATAAAAGTTACAGAAATCTATACAAACAATGAACAAGTTGTAGGTTTTGTGGTGGGTTTTTTTTCAAGACAAGAAATTGCTCGAGTCCCCTTTTATCTCAGAACACTAACATCACTTAACCTAACTTTCTAAGGAAGTTTCCCTTTGGCCATAGACTAGGCCTACAGAACTTCACCAGGAAGGGCAAGGTCATTTTATAATGCTGTAGGGATGGAAAACAGCACACAAAAAGAATACACATCATTCACAATTATGTATCAAGGTATAAGCCCCCTAACCCTCTGCTGATGAGGATACACATTTAGTAACCCATAAACAAGAGGGCATTTAGCAGCTCTTACACCAGCATCAGAAACCACAGTATAAATCCTGACATCCTGGGCAGACATTTCATAAAGTCAGAGAATAGTTAGGATTGAAAGAGACCTTAAAGATCATCTAATTCAAACTCCCTTGCCACGGGCAGGGACACTTTCCGCTAGGCTAGATTGTCCAACCTGGCCTTGAACACTATCAGGGATGGGGCAGCCACAGCTTCTCTGGGCACACTGTGCCAGCGTCTCACCACCCTCAAAGTAAAGAGCTTCTTCCTAATGTCTAATCTAAACCTTCCCTCTGACAGTTTAAAGCCATTCCCCCTTGTCCTATCCCTACATGCCCTTGTAAGAAGTCCCTCTCCAGCTTTCTTGTAGCCCCTTTAGGCTGCTTGGAGGTCTCCCCAGACATCTTATTTCTGTAAAGCTGCATGCCTTTAAGAATGGGCGATGAGTTCTAAGGAAGAAAGCAAGCCTGGGTATGTACTACCTTGTAAAACCGCAACTGAAGCAACTGTTCACCGTACCAACACACGATTTCGGAAACGCAGAAATGAAACCAGCACAGAGCAGAGGCAGACATCCGCATCACCGAAGCGGCGTAAGCATACCCGAGCACGGCAGGAACACTGCGAGCCCCCGCAATGCCGTACCGAAAGGCAAAGCCGACCCCAGCCCCGCTAAAACGCCGGTGTCCCGCGCCGAGGCCCTCGCCGTGTGCCCGCCCGCGCACCCCCTGTCCCCGCGAGCCCCGCCGCACCTACCACCGGGCGGGGGCTAAGGGCGACGGCCCCAGCCCCCAGCGGCGCCGCTGCCCCGCACGGCTCCACACAGGGCTCGAGGCCGCAGAAGGAGCCGGGGCGGGCAGCGCGGCCGGGACCAGCTGCAGGAAGTGACGGCAGCGCGGCGGGGAGGATGCTGCGGCGGGCACGGAACGTCGTGCCCACCCACCGGCGCGGCCGGGGGGGTTTAGTTCTTGAAGGCTCGGCAGTAACGCGGAGGGCGGGTTCTGCAGCCTTTGCATCGGGGGCTTTAGGTGGCGTGCGGCCCTGTCGTGCTGTGGCCTCCTCCGGTCCCAGGCATTTCCCGACTGATTTCTTGTGAAGTGAGCTCACAGAACCGCACGGTCGTTGAAACACGGTATTGGGCATTACAGGCTATAACGTAGTATAAAAGTTGTTCCAAACACTGAACTGTTCGGTCAGATCATAGAATCATAGAACGGTTCGGGTTGGAAAGGGCCTTAAAGCTCATCCAGTTCCAGCCACCCTGCCATGGGCAGGGACACCTTCTGATAGACCAGATTGCTCAAAGCCCCATCCAACCTGGCCTTGAACACTGCCAGGGATGGAGCAGCCACAGTTTCTTAAGCAGTCTGTCCCTGTATCTCACCATCCTCAAAGAGCTTCTTTCTAACGTCTAATCTGAATCTTCCCTCTGTCAGTTTAAAGCCCTTCCCCCTTGTCCTATTCCTACATGCCCCTGTGAAAAGCCCCCCTCCAGCCTTTTTGTAGGCCCCTTTAGGCATTAGAAGGCTGCTGTAAGCTCTCCCTAGAGCCTTCTACAGGCTGAACAAAACAAATCCTGAGCTGAGGTTTTGTATAGGGTCATTTAGTGGTCTTTATAACTTTTTTTCCTAGCACCTTTTGTTTCTGACAGCAGAAATTGCCATTAACCTGCATTTGCATATATAAACATCTTCAGGTTACTCCCACTGTTCATAGCCAGAGTTGAGCTAATTTCCTCTCAGCCACAGAGGGTGGCAGCGTTGCCCTCCCAGCTGGGCAACCCTGCCTCAAAGCACAATAGCATCTGCTGGTTTTCCCCCATTGCATTGGAACTGGAAAGCACCGAGGAGCCTCTGCAAGCTGAAACCATCACCAAGACTTCCCGGTAGCAATCAGCCAACCCACCCGGGAACCCATCACTAATTTTTGTGAGATCTTAGAAAAATTCCCATTTATCGGATACATCCCTACAGGTGAGAATCACGAACAGCGGCAGCCTCCAGCAGGGGCAGCAAACGGGCGTTTCACAGCCGATGAGTTAACAGGTGACGCCGCTGCCGCACGCTCACTGGGGTGTGTCTTGCTGTCACCGGCGAGGCTGGTGCTCCATCATCAGTCATCTGCAGCAGCTCAGGCAGCCACGGCCCCGAGTCGAGCCTGGGCTGGCCCCGGGGAACGCATCAAGAAAGAGAATTCTGCTGCGGTGATAAATACCCCTTGGAAAACATGGTGACTGGCCGAGATGCCTCACTCGTCAACCACTCGGGCCACCCCCGCCACTGCCTCAACGCCAGCCGCACTTGTTGAGCCTAATGTTGGCTCCCCCCGAGCCCAGCCGTCTCCGCACCCCGATCCCCCAGTCAGCACGGGCCGACGCTTTAAACGTCGCCTCACTCTGCCTTCGCACGGGTGAAGTTACTCGCTCGGCGTCCGCTCTCCATTAACGGGTTGCCGGAACCGCTTACAGTGACTGCACCCCGATAGCGGCTCAGGCTTTAAGGAAAACTGGGCGTTGCTGGCGATCGCCTGGGAGCAGGGACCAGGTGTACAGGACTCGGTCATACCCGTCCTTAATCCTTCTCTGCAGTCCGCGTAACCGCCATGAGGCGCTTTAAATAAGCTTGCGGCAGTAAGTGGGACAGGCGCCAGCTCGCGGTAGGACAAGCCCGCTGTTCCGAACGATGGCTTCCAGCCAGGCCACCCCTGAGGCCCCGGCGCCGTAACCGTTCGCACGGGCAGCCGCTGCCTGTGCACGCCTCGCCGCCCCGCTAGGTGGCGCAGCAGGACACCACGCCTGCAGCCCCGCGCGAGCAGCCCCGGGGAAACCGGGCGGTGCCCCGGGGCGGGGGGCGGGGCGGAGCCGCCCCACCGCGCGATGTCGTGACGTCACCCCGCGCCCCCCCCACCGCTCCAGGCGCGACCCCAACCCCGACCCCTGCTCAGCCGCGCACGCGCGTTGCTCCCACCTCCCCCCTCCGCTCCGCGGTTGCACTTCCGGCGGGAGGCGCCATCCCCATCCGGGGTCAGGGCCCCGCTCCCTTCCTGTTATTGCCCGTGCGGGAGGCGGCTCTTTGGGGTTGGGGTGGTGGCTGTCGGCGCTGCTTCCGTTCGCGCTCGGGGGTACGGTCGCTCTTTTAGGGGGTGCAGTGGCGGCTGCAGCGTGGCTCGGGTTTTGTGAGTGCTGTGGAGTGCTGCCCGGCCCAGCCCTGCCCGTTGGGGCGGTGGCTGCGAGCCGGCTCGGAGGCGGGGAAGCCGTGCCTGTGAGGTGAGTGAGGCGAGGGTCGGGGCCGCTTGGCTCCTCCGCAGCACGGTAGTGCTCTCTGGGGCGTCCCGGGCGGCGGACGGGGCTGCCCAGCAATCTGGCTGGGTGGCGGCGGAGGGGACCGCCGCTTTTCATTGACTGTGGGGAGTCCCGCTCGTCTTCGGTAGTTGTAGAGGCAAGCGCGACCCTCGGGTGGCTGGGGTGGGCGGTGGGGCTTTCCTCGGGTGGCACTCCTCCTCCGCCGCATCACGGTTTATGGGTCTTTTCTCCTAGAGTTATAACTTGGGAGAGGAAAAGCCAGTGGCTTGTCGCTGTCGAGTGCGGCTCCCTCCGCCCCTGAAATGTAGCTATTTTCTGTAAATATGTTTCAACAGACCTTGTGATGGAGTGTATTTGGGATCACGGTTCGGCTAGTTAGTGGCACTGGGAGGAGGGGCTCTTCCTCTCCTGTATGTGGGGGTTTCCAGCTGCAGCTGACTTACTGTACTACTGCCCCATCTCTGCTACCTGTAAAAACGCCTTATTTAATGCTGTGCAGAGATCTGTCTTTATTGAAATTAAATATGAAACTGTTATTTCTTACCAGTCCTTGTGTATTTTCTAGTAGACTGAATGCTTACAAAACTTTGATCAAGCTAATACGAACTGCATGTTTGTTTTTCTTTAAGGGTTTTGTTGCTGGTTTTGGTATTCCTGAATTTAAGATATTAGACCTATTGCTTCTGCTGTGGTTGCTTAAATGTTTCTGTATGGTTTTCTTCTTTTGAATTTTTACTGACTTTAAGAACATGATTGAACAGTAGTTATTTATAAGCAGTGTTTGTTCAGAGCAAGCACAAGGAAAGTATATGCTCAAAAGTGGACAGTATGGGCTATAAATCTTTGCTTGAGTGAATTCTGCAGTCATGAGCATTCTGCAGCAAACTTGGAAAGGAGTGGAAAACTGGAGTCTGAATCTGGATTTTGTAGTACTTAATAGAGCAAATCTGGACTCTATTCTGTCAGTTACCTGTACCCTTACACATTCTTCCTTTGAGCTATAGCAGGCTTTGAAATTCATCACTTTGGATAAAATTGGAACTTTCCCATCATAATTTGAATCATTCCTTGATTTATTCCACATCACAATTAATTTATGGAGCTGTTCTCATACTTCTTGCTTCAGTTGCTTCCATGTTGCAATTCTATAGTGCAGTGTAATAATCCAAGTTCAGCTGTTGTTGTATGTAAGTATTGTTAGTTCTTAGTAATGTTTCAGTACTTGGGATGATGGACTTTAATGGTTTGTCTGCTGTGGGAAACTGGATAAGCTGTCCTGAAATAAATCTCCATGTGAACCTGAAGTTTCACAGTAAGTAGCTTTATTCTCAGAAAAATAACACTGGCAAACTTTTCCATAGTGGTTAGTTATTTGGAAGCATATTTTGGCCAATGTCATCATGTAGGCAAACAAGGCATTAGCCAAGCTCATAGTGCTTACAGAGGAATTTATGAAACCACACAATTCCCTATGTGATCCATGAAGTATTTTGCTTTTTCATTAAGACAATAAATACAGCGATTTCAGAGCTTCAGTTGAAATTTGATTGGAGCAGATACCCTGCATTTCATGGGTATTAACTTGATGCCCTTCTTAGCAATCTGGAGACAGTTATGCGTTGTTTTCCAAAGCATGCTAAGCCTAAGCTACAAGGCCATACCTTCAGTTGTTCAGCTGCTTCAGATTTTTATTGTGTTAGGCCAAATTCGTTTTGCTGCTTGTTACAACTTACTTGCATGAATAATGACACTGTTGTGTGTTTTGTTTTTTCTGGACTATTCTTTGAGAAAGGTGGTGTAGCTGGGCTGTTTACAAAGCAATCATGCTTTATTGGAAGTCATAAAGTACTTCAATACTTAGTTAACTGTTTCACTGACCATCAGGTCATTCCTGCTTTCTGGAAGCAAATGAAGGGTCCTTCTTATTGGCTAAATCAGTTTTTAAAAGTTGCTTCAGAATAGGGATTTCAACACCAAGCAGAGGGTTCACAGTTTATCGTCATGCTGTCTCACAAGACCAAGTATATCATAAGAGGTTTCCAGTTACTGGAATTAAAATCAAACCTTTAAAAGGTGTTATTGCATAAAGAATGACTTTGTGCTCACAGTAGCTCCTCAGATTCAAATGCGAATTGTGCTTTTTAATGACTTGGTCATATGAAATTCAACTTTGAGAAGGCTTGATTATCATCATAGTTTTAACTCTGCAAGAAATTCAAGTTACCTATGAATGGATGGACAAGAAGCCTAAGGCTGATATTTGGTCTGCAAAACAATATTTTCTTAAAAATTTTGTGTACAGCAGGTCAATCCATTATGTAGGCTCCAGGACTTCTGGTACAGATTCTCTGGGAAGCAGGAAAATGCAGGTATCTGAACACTTTGCATGTATCAGTCACTTCCAAATAAAAATATGGTTACTATTGCTTTTCTTGCCTGTTTTTGAGGAAGGGAAATCTGAGGAATGATGCATTAATTTCACATCATGCAAGATGATGTGTACCATCTATGTAGATGGTTATCGTACGTGGGTTTGCTTTGCCTTGTTGAGTACATTAATGAAGACAAACAAAGATTGTAGTTAATAGGAAACTTAAAAAATGTTGTGTTTGGGCTAGGGGAGGCTAGGGGGATTTTTAACATTGATACTAATGAGCAAACTGATTCTTATGATTTATAATTGGAGTGAGAATAATACTGCAAAACTAGGCTTTCCAGTTTAGTTACAGAATACCATTATAAAGTTTTTTCTTATTGCTGAAAACTGTGTGGGATTTGATAAATCTCCCAGTCGAAGAAAAATGGGCTATGTGCGTGTTTTCTTGTGTGTGTGATTGGGTTGAAGGGGCAGCATTAGAGAAAGAAGAATTTGTACTTTGGCTAACTGAAGAAATGGACTTGTGGCTTGGAGTGTAAGCTAAGGTAGAGTTTGTTGTTGGTTTCTTTTGTTTGGGTTTTTTGCAGCTTTTTATGTATTGCTTTGCATTCCTTGCTTGTGGAACCTTTGTCTCATCCTTTTAAACAGCCAGACATCAGCTGCTCCAAGTGATGATGTCTGTCTGAAATTGTAGCTATGGCTAGAAGAGGCAAAAAAAATATTTATGCTAAAAGTGGATGGAAAATTTCATTTGCTGTTTAAGTTGAATATGTTAAATGAAAGAAAAATACTCTGAAGTGTTAACTTTTCTTTCCCTGCAGCACTGCTATAGTATTAACTTAAAAAAACCCCAACAAACAAACAAACCAAAAAATCCCCCGCACACCAAAGTGGCAAACCAACAAAAAACCCAAAGTGTGCCCCCCCCCCCAAACAAACAAACAAAAAAATTGAGCACAAACCCAAGCCCAGCTGAGGGATAGAGGAGATTACACTGCTTTAAAAAAGCTAAACTAAAAAAAGTGGGTGGGTGGGAAATGACCCTTTTATAAATCCTGTAATGTAAATTGTGGGCACATGGAAAAGCAGCAGACTGAGTACATATTTTGCAATTCTGGATCTGTCTTTGCAGTCTAAGCTGTAGCTAATGTCTTTGCAGCCATTGTGTTTTATTTCATATAGCATGTTTTTACACTTCAATTCTAGAAAATGTGGGGTTTTAGTTAATTCTGGATGCAGGTTTTTTGAAAGGCAGTTTAAGAAGCTTGTGTATTTCAAATAAGGAATGTGGGGGACAGTAGACACCCTCACTTGTTTGAGAGTTCCCTTAAGAGTTCCCTTTTCTTAAGGCCTGTGAAATGGAATAAAAGCACTTAGTCAATTATGCCAGCTAAGCACACTTGCTGGAAATGTTTATAGTCCCTTTTTTTTTAAACAAACAAACAAAATCTCAGAAAAAGCTTAAAACAACAAAAACAAACCTGTGCTCAGATACCTCCAGAAATGTAAAAACAAAATTCAAAGAAACCAGTTTACCTTTGTGAAATTGAAGGGGAAAGAATGATGGAGTACTGGTGAGCCTTTCATGTCCCTGGCGTGTTGCTAATTTACAGCAATAGAGTAAATGACTACTTCAGTCTAGTTTAAGAACATTTGGGTCAAACATAGAACTTAAGGTTCATCTGTCTCTTGTTTCATGTGCCACTGCTTTTTATGAGTAGAAGATTAGATATACCTCAATGATTGTGTTCTGTTGTTTGAGTTTTTTGTCTACCCATTAACACATTTCCTTAAATCAACTTATGTAGGAAAACTTTGGCAGTTTTGCTTACAGCTTCTGATTGTAGAAATGCTTGTAAATGTAGCTTTTGAGGATTGTGAACTACAAAGCATATTTGCTAAATGCAGGAGACTTACTGAATTGACTAAGACTTACTGTAAAGTTCCCTGGGTTTTTTGAGGCAGCTGAGTCACACTATTGGCTGTACATTATGACCCTCTTTGTCAAAGGAACATGAAGGAAAACTGGAAGGATGTCTCCAAGATTGTACATGTCAAACTTATCTGTCATTGAGACTTAACTGTTTTTGTTATTTCCATTCTAATTAGTCAGTCTTTTGCCAATCCTTAATGTGGCAGTTAATGGTGATGAATGACTGTTGCCCAATGTGTTCCAAGTCTGTTCCTCACTTTTAACTCTTGCTGTTAACTTGGGTTATCGTCTTTCCAGAAGCATGGATTTTTCTGCTGAGATTGATTTTATTGTATCTTAAACTATCAGCTCCTTAGCTGTGGATCCTTGCAGAGGACACTAAATCTGTTCAGCAAAAAATTACCCCTTGTTGCAACCATACTCCTTCTTTCAGCTATTAGTAGTCACCAAAGAAACAAGTTCTTGAACATCCTCAAAATGCAAGAAGCCTTGCATCTTGCTGAAAAGAAAATACTCAGGGTTCAGCATTTCATCTGAGACTTATCAACCGTAAGAAGAAATACTTGACTGTTCTGCAATATCAGTTGACTAGAACAAAATTTTCTGTACCTTGGGGCTTTGACATCTGACTTGCTAGAAAAGTGATGAGACTGATCTCTGCAAAGATGTAGGCAAACTAAACACCGAACGCTTGAAAATACAACCACAAAGAGAGTAAGAATGGTCAGAGTAAAGATTGGCTTATCAAGCACGTAGAGTGGAGATTTTGTTCTCAGACTCAACAAATATGCTTTGTGTGATGAGGTATGTTATGATCCAGCTTTGGTGCTTGTGCCATTACATTACTTTTCATTAAGGCTGGATGAACACTAACATGGCTCTTGACTACTGGCATAGTTTAAAAGATTAAAGTTGATAGTGCTAACATAAGGAGAAGTTTCTAAATAGCGCTAGCTCCCTTTGGGAAAAGGGAAGTAAAAACTTCCATTCCAAATACTCTAAAATATGCTTCTTGTGGTCATTAAGCTACTTATATTTTAAAGCATACCACTTTTTCTTCATTGTTGTCTTAATGTTCCCAGCTGTTAACAGAACAATTAGCAAATGTTGTAGCTGGATTTTGGAAATGAAAGTGATACTATCAAGTTGTTTTTCTGCATTCTGAAAAGTTTATATGGATATTGAACAATGAGTTCTGCTTATCAGTTTATCAAGGTAGTCTCCACTGGTGGGAGGAAAGCAGTTAATATAGTATATTTTATCATCTTGAAATTTTGTGCTGTTGCCTCTGAAATCTCCTTCAGTTCTGACATTAAGTGCTGTAGAAGAGCACTTGTCCCAAGAAAAGAGCTAATGTTTAAAGAACATTCAGACATCTTGAATAGTCTTGATTGTGGCATATAATTGAGGATGTGTCCAAATAGGGTGCCTGTGAGTGCCACTTTAAGTCTAGCAAGTTTGTTAAAAATATTTACAGTTAATTGTGTTCGTGTTTTGGTGTAAAATAGTAATATGTGAAATTGAAATGCTGTAATTGTAGATGATAAACATAATCAGTTATGTGAATTTTTTACAAGTGGTAGCTACCTAAAAGAAAGCACTTAAGGTTTACCTTCTCAATTAAAATGTTAAAGTTTAACTGGTTTTCTCATGTTTACCAAGGTTGTGATTAATAAAATTCTAGTAACTTGTTTTCCTCTTCAACTTTCTCTGAAATGGAGGATAGAGCCCTGATGTCATTATCACTACTTAGCAGCACTCCCTTGATCTTAGATACCTCCGATTTGGAATGGTTTGAGGTGTGGGGAAAGATGGCATAACTACTGCCAAGAGATAAAGGATGAAAGCAGAAACCAATGAGCAACAAACAGCTGAGATGTTGCATAAAGAAAAGGGTAGCAAAACCTACTCCTGCCTCAGGAAACTCTTTGTAAATGTGTTGTCAAATTACTTTGCAATCGGCTCTTCAACTCCTCTTTAATCACCTCGTTTCCAAGCCTTTCACTGTATATCAGCAGATAGGATAGCACCACAAGTAACTTCAAGGCAATATGAGAAGTAACCATTATTGTAGCTTCTGATCTCTTTCTGTTCTTGCATACAGGCAGGTTACTTAAACGGCAAAAAAGTGATTTGCGGTATAGTCACCCTGCCCTAACTGGTGGGTTTTATGGGTTGAAATTAAATCCAAAGCACTTCTGTTCCAGAACAGACTTAAAAGTGATTTCAGTCTTTTGGAAGATACATATGTAAAAAATATGAACGAAATGTTTCCAGAGGACTATTAAAATGGAAATGTATTAAAAATACTTGTTTGTGCAGATGTATAAAGTTCTGTTCTATAGCAGTGACTGACTACTGCTGGTATCTTTCTGACCTTTTTTTTAAATAAATGTCGTCTTAACATATCCCTTTTACAGAGCTCTGATTGTATTAATAGGCAGCATGTATCTCTAGTCTCACTGTTTAATCTGGATATGAAAGTGACTTTCCAACCTGAGAAACTATTGTGGAGATGTTGCTGTTATTCACTGTTTAAATACTTATGAGCTTATGTCACTTTCTTCTTTGGAAGGTTCATGTTAATTACAAACATTATCCGTTTAGGCAAATATTAGCCATTTCTTTCAGATGTAGTCAACACAAATTGCTGGTACTCTGACCTCATTAGAGAAACAATTTGGGTAACAGCTTGAAGTACAGGAAAAAGAGATGCGCTAACAACAAGCATAATGTCTGGGTAGCCCGCATTTGAAATGGTGCTTTTGTGTTTTTGCACAACATAAGGTTTGCAAAGCAGATGCTTCTAACAGATATGTACTAAAATGATAAACGTTTCATTAAACATGCTGAAGAATCATTTGTCACTGTTTACCATAGTTGTTTTTATACTTCAGGCTGAAGCATGCAGTACCTAATGACATACATAGTCATGGTGAATCATGTTTGTTTGCACTTCTTGAACACAAATGCAAATATGTTATGTCTCAAGTCATGATTATTGCTTTGACGTTCAGCTGTAAATGCAAAGTCCTACTCAACCAGAGTCAATAGCTAGAACAAGAATAAACCTACATACCTTAAGGTTTCAGAGGAACTTAGTGGGTTTTGTAATGTTTATGCTTACTTTTGTAACAGTTAGGTATGCTTACGAAATCAGTAACTCTGTCAACAGTTTTATTTCACATAGAAGGCTGGCTTTCTAATGGCTTAGGAGCAATACAGCTGAGTGATCTGTGACCTTTAGGGTGATGAAGCTTGATGGGAGCATGTAGTGGTGCTAAATGTTTTGCAGGTGAGTAGTATCCCACTATGCTGCTCTGATAACTCGGTGTGCAGGGTAGGCAGGATGGGGGAAGATAAAGATCTTGATATTTTATGGAAAAGTGTTGGTGCTTAACTTTCAGCAGGGTTATCATCTACTGCTAAATAAATATTTAGTTAATCACTATTAACTGTATCACAAACAAGTCTGCTAGGTAGTGGTACTTCATTATTTCTGACTGACTCTTGAAAAGCCATGGTATTTTCTTGTTGCAATTACATCTCTTGTAGGACTTGTTTGCCTGCTATCTTATTCCATGTGTCTTTGCATAGGAAAACTTGCTAAGAACATTAACTTCAGCTCTTTATAGGGCAAGAGTATTTAGCTGCCAGGTTGAAACTTTTCATTATGGTGGCTGTGCCTTTGTGGTAACTTCACCAAAAACTTTTTTCTTTCAACAAATGGTTTTAAAAAGGGAGTTAAAAAAAAAAAACAAACAACAAACCTAACAAAACTGCTTCCACACTGTTTCTATGGCTTTTGCTGGGGGATGTGGTTCCTTACAAATGCTCTATCAAAAGTGAAGTTGCATCCCATCCTCTGTTTACCAGAAAATAGAAGATAATGATTTTTGCTAATGGAATTCAGTACATCTATGCAGACTAAACCTGTACATCTATTCTGTTTGGCTACAGAAGTCAGTTAAGGTAGAGTAACCAGAAAGCAAATTCACATTGAGATTATGGAATAGAAACTTCTGTCTTCCAGTTCACTGTTTTAGACTTAATATTAAAAATCTGCAAAACTGTAAAAATACTGCTATCCACTGCCACTCAAACTTCTTTTATTTTTACACACATTAACTGCTTTCAGGGTCTGGAGTAATTTGGTACTGAAGAAACCTTTTGTTTCAGCTTAAGTTGCTGTCAGACTCCATCCTAAGAGATGTTCTGTGGGAAGTACACAGTATGCTGTAAGTCAGAGTTTGATGTCTTTTACCTGCTTTGAAAAAAAGGGAAGGGCTTGCAGGAGTGTGTCTTTTAAGTAAAGATGGATGTAAATTGATAAACAGAAGTGGGCCTAATCTCAGTCATATTTTCTTAATGAACACATTTCTCTCTGTGCCTTCCAGCCAGAGGAGCTGCTCAAGTTTATGTTGTAGATTGAACCCTCTTGATATTGTTGGTTGTGGTAGAGAGGCAAGCATAGAAATGTGAGGACTGCAGTGCCTCCTGTGTTTCATTGCAGTTCTTTCCCTGCCCTTTTAGGTATGGACGGTAGGAGAGGAAATCTCTGCTCTTTTTCAGTAGAACTGAAGATTGATCTTGCTGCAGCAAAGAGTTACTTCTGAAAGCCAAGGTGACATGCCTGGGGGAGATCAGCACCAGGAAAGGTCCAGTATCTATCTGAATTACAGATCTGCTACACAGCTGCTCATGTTAGATGAAGATTCAGACTAGACCAGAGTGCGGAACACCTGGATTCACTCTGCTCAGGCTCCTTGTCTGTGTGCCAGCACTTCCTGTTTTTAAAGATCCTGTTTACTGTCTGTGTTCCAAATATCCCAGGAAGGTGGGAGGATGGGAAGAAACAAGGAAAGAAAACAACATTATTTAAGGTGGAAATTTATTTTTATATATAGTCAGCATTTGTTACCTATCTAATTTCATGAATGACATTCTAGGGTATTTTTTTTTTAATATATAATCTTACACTAATTTCCAAAAGCAGAACATTTCTGCATGTGAAAATTGACACTGAAGCTCTTAGTATTTGTAGCAAGGAGCAAATACAGTTTGTGGTGTGTTGTTTTTTGTTTGGTTTTTTTTTTTACTTCATATTCTTTGTGTACATAGAAAATGTTTGGCATTCATATGAAATAGAGTATGTAAGCGGAGGAAAACCTTACTTCTATTGGTATGAAATGTCATATTGTTCTGAATTTTGCTAAACTTTAAAGCTTTTGAAGAGCTTGAAAGAATTTTGAGTGCTTTGCAGTATGTTTCAGAGTGCACACTTAGCTGTGGAGGAACAGCTCCAGCCAGAGCCAGGCAGGAGAGTAATTCTCATCCTGTTACATAGGAAACCAAGCTAATCATTGAAATAATGAGTAAGCAGATATGTGAAGTGTAAAGAGAAAACGTGTTGGTTTTGTAATTTTGTTGTGCTTCATGACTACTAGTCTTCAAGAAATAATAAAATCCTTTCATTTGATATGAAGCTAAAATAGAATTATGGAATGCTTTAGGACTAAAAAGATTTCATTCCAGGGTTTCCTTTGTTAACAAAGAGGAAAAAAACCCTGTCTTTAAGTGGAAGAAAATGTTCTAGGACAGGCATTCTGTTCTTGGTATGTCATGAGATCCCTGGGGGAAAAGCACAGTCGTAGTGGGAGTTGGAGAGGTCACCAGCAACTTGCAAATGTTTCTTTCTCGTGATCCTGTTTTCATGGTTCACAGATAGTGAGTAAAGCTATAAACATTATGCCTGCATGGATGGGAGAGGGCAAGCAAGGGGATTTGAAAATAGAAATTTACAAAGGTCTTTTGGTTTTCTTGGATTAAAAAAATAAACTGACAAAAAAATCCAGCAATAGTAAATCTTTTAAGTTGTTCAGCTTGGTTTTGTTTTAGCTATTTGATTCTGTGTTCTTTTCAGCAACAGATAACATAGAATTGCCCAAGAGCTTTTTATATATATATATGTGTATGTATATATAGTACGTTCTTTTTTTCTTTTTAGGATGACCGCACCATTAATTTTATTCAGGGTTGTCTGAAAGTCACTACAAGCAGAATCCAAGAATATTATATTTTGAAGCAAACAAAAAAGTCTGCATGTAAGATAACTTCAAAGAAAACAGCGTTGAAACATAGCCAACCCATGTTCCCATGTCTAATAAAACTAAAATTTCTTTTCACTAATTTCCACTGAGATTTCATATTAACAGGGAAGAATAATTTTGTATTTTTGCTGCACTATAATTCTGTGGATGCTACCAGTAATATTGTTTTTTTCACTCTGTGTAGAAGACGACAAAGCTACTCAGCACTGTTTTGCAGGGGGGAAGAAGTGGGTAACTACAGATAAAACAGGTTGTGTTTGGAATACTTGCCTGTTTCAGAAGGAAGTGAAACACTATTAAGATGTGTTTTCTGCCAGTGTTAAGTCCTTCTGTTTGTTTCCGTTGAGCTGCTGTTTGTGGTCAGATAAGCAATTCCATGTATCTGAGCCTTTTCTGTGAAATAATGACAGTAACACATAAGAAATAAGATGACAAAACTGCAATACAAGAGTCTTCTGTTTCTGTTCTAAACAAAGCACTATTTCTGCTTTTTAAATCTGTGTGTAGTAATGTTTTCATAGAGGACAGTTTCAGACCTCTTTGTATCTACTTCCTGGATTTTGGCAAAATGCCAGCTTGGCAATTGGGAAGAACAAAAGGACAGTACTGAAAATATCTAGTCTGGGGCAGCCTTACTGTCACCACACAGCAGGTTTGGACAGCAGCAAAATTAGACAGGCAATTCTGCCCAGTTTTCTTTATGGTGAGTTTTGGAGTGCATGGTATGTCTGAAGATGAGAATAAAATATTTTGCTCTTTAGAAAGTTTCAATGTATCTTTCATTCTGAAAAGCGTTACTCTTTTCCCAAGAATTTTTTTATCTCCTCCCTCTCCCTTTTGTTTCAGGAATTGCACAGAAGTTTAAAAAAAGCTTATCTGGGGATATACCTGTGCCTGATACTGTTGGTTTGATAGAGAATTAAGAAAACTATATAACCTACATGAGTGCTCAGTAAATCAAAATCTATAAACTCAGCTGGATTGTTTATTGAGTAGAAGGCTTTTTCTTAAGGTAATGCTAAGAGTCTAGAGTAAACTTCTACATGGAAAAGAAATCAAATCTAGATACGAATCCTCATGAGCAGCTCTTTGTTACCAAAGGTACAGCAAATTATAAAACATTGCTACATCCTGCCTATAAAAGCAATGTAATGGAATTCGTGCTGTGACTGGAGAAAGTAATAGACTTCAATTAAACTGTAATAGCTTACTGAATGACTAATTCAGTTTCAGATATGGACTGATAAAACTGAGTGTTTAGTCTGTCATTTTGAGTTGATTTTGAAATACTAGCTGATGTTTATAGCAATATGAAATTATTCAGCTCTCAGTCACTGGAATGCTTGCTTCTTTACATAAGCATGCCACAATTTATACATGTAACACAGCATTACAGCACAGCACACTTCTGCTTCTTGCTTCCTTCTGTGTTTGCTCGATTTTTTGCTAGTTGGCACATTATAGATGGAGGAATTTGGTTTTTGTAGAGCCTGGACAGTAACTATAGGTGCTTATGCTGATGACAGACAACCTTAACAATGTCTGGTAAAGTGAATAAAATTTTTCCCCCCCCTGGTCTGGCCCATAGACTTTCACTGTGGGTCTTCACCCACTTTGTAAGCTTTATAATGCTAGATGGAGTTCCTCTCTTTAGCAAACATGCTCAGAAGTAGTTGACAAAACAGGGTAAGAGCCTTATCAGTTAGCTGGTTTTAATATATATGTTAGTGATGGAAAATGTGCTGAATGGATCAGGAAGGTTGAAAAGAATGTGGATTTAATCGGTGAGTGTTTTCTGAGTTTGGCCTCTTTGATCATCTTGTGGTATCACAGAATCATAGTATGTTTTGGGTTGGAAGGGACCTTAAAGATCACCTAGCTCCAACCTCCCCTTCTGTGGGCGGAGACACTTTCCACTAGACCAGATTGTTCAAAGCCCCATCCAGCCTGGCCTTGAATGCTGCCAGGAATAGGTCTCACCACAGCTTCTCTGGGCAACCTGTTCCAGGTCTCACCACTCCCAGCAAAGAATTTCTGCCTAATATCTAGTATAGGTCTTCCCTCTTTTAGTTCAAATTGATTACCCCTTGTTCTATCCCTACATTCCTTATGAAGGATCTCTCTCCAGCTTTCTTATTGGCCCCCGTTAGGTACTGGAAGTTTGCTCTAAAGTCTTCCCTGAGCCTTCTCTTCTACAGGCTGAACAAGCCCAACTCGCTCAGCCTGTCTCCTTGGGAGAGGTGCTGCAGCCCTCTGATAGTCTTTGTGGCCTCCTCTGGACTCACTTAAGGAGGTCCATGTTCCTCATGTGTTGGGGGCCTCAGAGCTGGATGCAGTAATCCAGTTGGGGTCTCATGAGTGGAGTAAAGGAAGAGAATCCCCTCCTTTGATCTGCTGGCTATGCTCCTTTTGATGCAGCCCTGCATATGGTTGGCTTTCTGGGCCGCGAGCACACATTGCCAGGTCATGTTGAGTTTCTTGTTAACCAGCACCCCCAAGTAACCACATAGCTCGGTGTCATTGGCAAACTTGTGAAGGTACACTCAATCCCACTCTCTGCATTGCTGACAAAGATGTTAAACAGTGCTGGTCCCAGTACCAACTCCTGAGGCATGGCAGTTGTCACTGATCACCTGGACATCAAGCCATTGATCTCAACCCTTTTGAGTGCGACCATGTCTCACCAGTTTAGAAACATGGATATTGCATGGGACAATGTCAAATGCTTTGTACAAATCCAGGCATCCCAAAGCTTTTGGCAAACAGTTTAGGTGGTTTTGGAAGGTCAGGGATTGTAGGTGTGATGTAGTATTCATTTGAAGTGTTTGCGTGTGCTCTTAGTGGGATTTAAATAACATTTCTCTTGAATTCTCTTACAGTCCTTTTACTGTCGAAGAACATAATTGATTCTATTTATTCCAGGCAGCCTTCCAGATTTGAAAGTGTACACAGAAACACAAGCTGCCAGCTATACTTCAGAACTGTTTCTGTTTACATTTTTGCTTTCCAAATTCAAACCCTGGAGGCATGCTTACATGTGCAAGTAAAATGAATGTGTGCACAGAATGACTATATGCATCGTTCTGGCATGTCTGTACCCCAGTTCAAAACAAGAGCTGCTGTTTTGTTGCAGTTGCTCTAAAAAGAGTGTAGTGTTTGGACCATTTACAAGTCTTTAAGTGAATGGTATTGAGTTGTCTTTTAATGTTTGAAATACTTAAAAATCCAAGGTTGACATTTATTTTGAAAGGATACTTGCCTAAAAGGATTTAATATATGTGTGTGTCACCTAGTCCTGCCTGGGTTTTTTAATCACAATTATTGGTGGGGATGGAGGAAAAGCTTGCGTGGCTCAAACTACCATTCTTAAAGCTGAACTAGCTCAGAACTACTGCAGTCATGCTCACTCTCCTGTGCAGACCTTGGCATTCATCTGACTCCATGGTGATCTCAATAAGGCAGCTAAAACGGCAGAAGCTAGTCCAGAAAGGAAAAGTGAGTAGTTTTCTGCCACTTTAATCCATTGGACCCTGTAACGAGCTGGCTCCAATGCCAGCATGATGAAGAATGAGAACACATGCCTTGGGCAGGAGGAAGACGGGTTCTTAAAACTGTCAGTTCAGAGGAGCCTCAATAGAATTGTAGAACTGAACTTAAAAGACTGCTGGTATAAACTAGTCTGTGTTGTGAATATTTAATTTGATTGTGGTCCATCTATATTATCATTGTTTGTATGTCTGGACAGAAAAGTTCTTACAACTGCATGTTCTTGTTTTGTTGTTCTGGGGTTTTTATGCTGGTATATGCCTTAACAGTAATGTGTTTCTGCCAATGCTTGTAATTAAGAAATGTAAATAAGCATGCAATTCAGCAGAATTAAGAGGGAGTTATGTTCATGCTTTGCGTGATCAAAAAAATGTTATTTAATCCTCTGTGTATTTCTTTCTATCTGTAAACTGAGAATAGTTGTCGGTAAGTCAGAATTCTCCCAATTTCCTCTAAATGATGTTATTTGGGTTCATTTGAAGTGTTTTGTAATTGGTAAGCTTTCTGAGTTTTTCTCTTTACGTGCACCATGAGTGTGCTTGGAACTTTCAGTTTCCGCTCACTAGAACTATTAGAATAATGAGGAAAATTAAATAGCTTCTTTAGGCTTTTGTTAAAAAAAGTCAGTTGCAAAGACCTTGTAAATATGCATGAAGTGTTGGTGGAACAGCACTTTTCTAAACTTGCAGTGTCAATTCAGTACTCTTGTTGATATTTTTTAAAGCCAAAAAATCTAACTATAGAGGAGGGATTAGTAAAGATAAACCTATTGCTACTCAGAGTTGCGTAAGAAGCAGTAGACACTTTCATTCTAGTGTTTGTTTTTTTTAAGAACCAAAATGGGGCAAAATCATGTACTGGATGCACTTGGAAGAAAATTGAGAAAATAAGCCCAAAAGCATAGAAGTGCAGAATTGGGAATAATTTATTTATTTTTTTACGTATAGACAATGTTTAGATATTTATTATTTTATTTATATATACATTATATATTTAAAAAAAATGTTCAGGAAAGGGCAAACAGCATTCATTGTCCTTCCACAGTGAGATCTTACAGAAAGCTGATGAAACAGAAAAGATGTGAAGCTTTTGATTTGGTTTTTTCACTCCTTTCTGTTACTACAAGAAGAAACTAAGGCAGAGCAGAAGTCCTAAGAGGGTTCTTGGCTGAAAAGGTGACTAATGGCTTTAATATGGTAGTCTGGTGTAGCCCTGTGTTTTCAGGACACTTGCTTAATGGAGGGGGCATAACGGATAATGGACTGTTCTTTACAGGTCTGTTAGTATTATCCTCTCATAATGTACATGCTGAAGTTAATGAAATTATGGTCTAAGTGTAAGTAATGCACTGTTTGAGATTTGCTTAATGCATAATGGTAACTTTGTGATAATTCTGCAATGGGAGCTTAAATATATGGTATGCGGTTCCGCAGAAATGTCCTGCTTTTCTGACTGTCACTGAGCAGCAACTACTTATTTGGAAAGCAACAGAAAATATGTCACTGTGTAAATGTGTGCTCAGTTTGTACCTTGAGTGTGGCATGCAGATATGGTTGTTCCTCATCTGCATTGCAAAAAAGGGCATGGTAAATATGGAAGAGGTACAAAGAAGGTGACAAGGATTAGCAAAAATATAGAATGACTTTTGGGCAGAGGGGGCTAAGTAATCTGGGACTATTATGGAAAAGAGGTGTAGTGGGGAAGACTTCATGGATTGCAGTAAGATTAAGTGCAATGAATGCAAAGATAAGGAACTTGGTTTCTTTACAAGATATCTGGGATATCAGGTGAAAGTAACAGGCTTCAGAACAAAGAAAAGCAAATACATTGTAACATGGAATGTTAGTCACTTTTGTCTCAGGATGCCAACAGTTTGTGTGTGAAAACTTCCTGATCAAACTTAGTAATTCGTGATGGATTTCTTTCACAAATACATACATATTGTCTCTGGTTAAGGAAATGAAGAATAGGTAGTGATTAGGAGAGTTTACTGATGAAGTATCACTGCATTCCTGCCTAGTTCTTCTGCTCTTCATTTGGCATCTGCTCTTGGCTGCTAGTCTGTAAGACCTCTCTGCTCTGTCCAGATGCAATTTTCTTGTACCTGCTCTAGGCTGGCATAAGGCAACACTGCTAGAAGGTCAGACACATGTTCCACTCATTTCCTTTGGCTTCATAAAGACATTCATGTGGCTGCCAAAGGGAACTGGAACAAGGAATTGATCCTAAATAAAACAAGTTCAACCAAAAAGTGTTAATGGAGCTCAGTTCTTCTGTCTCATTCATGGAAAAATGTATTTTTTTACTGGTGTAAGTAGTTTATAGTGATCATTCCAGAATAAAAATGTGGAGATTTTGGTTTGAGTTCTGCTTAAAAGTTGCTGTAATAATAATGTGAATATTTGACAGTTTTATCTTCCATGCTATGTAAGTGTTCTACTCATGAACTATAAACTTCAGATAAAAAAGAAAAATCTTTTTTAAGACCATGTGAATATTGACTTTTTTTACAAACTAATGTGATCCTGCTGTTAACTCTCTTATTTGAGTAGATATTTACATCAAATATACATTCCTTAGAAATCAGTTTTATCAAGTGTTCTTCCTTATGAATGTAAAATATAGCTATGAATATTCATTTACAATTATAAGTGGTGTTTGAATAATTTTATCTGAAATGCCTTGTGATGTTAGCATTTTAAATTTTAATATTTAAACATTATTTTTACTTAGGTTTATGCCCATGAATCACTGCTTGAAAAACTTCCCGTACGAAGTTATCTAAAGGCTTGAAAATGCCTCCACGACCATCATCTGGTGAACTATGGGGCATCCACTTGATGCCACCGCGGATCCTTGTGGAGTGTCTTCTCCCAAATGGAATGATAGTGACTCTAGAATGCCTCCGTGAGGCCACCTTACTAACTATTAAACATGAACTCTTTAAGGAAGCAAGAAAATACCCTCTCTATCAGCTCCTTCAAGATGAATCATCTTATATTTTTGTAAGTGTTACACAAGAAGCAGAAAGAGAAGAATTTTTTGATGAAACACGGAGACTTTGTGACCTGCGACTGTTTCAGCCTTTTCTAAAAGTTATTGAACCAGTAGGTAACAGAGAAGAAAAGATTCTCAATAGAGAAATAGGTGAGACTATTTTTAAACATAGCTGAATCTGTTTAACCGGCTTTTCCTCTTCAAAATACAAAATGAAGAGTTCAAATGGGCTTTGTTTGTCACTTGTATCTGTCAGTTCGCATTTCGTAGCTGTCAGTTGTTGCATCAGATTTCCAAGCATGCTGATCATAGTAAAGCTGACATTCATAAACTGTGAATTAAACTTATTTTTACTGTTCTGTTTAATTCACATGTAATGTCATTGCTTTGTATGGATTTGTAATGGTGTGTTAGGAGACATTTCTTGCTTGTCTCTTATTAGCAGGGTTTTGTATTATTGCAGAGCAAAGCTTGTTTTGTCGTTTGGGAAGTCCATCTTCAATTTGCTTTGAAGTTTACAGAGTTGTAAATTTTGGTTTAACTACAAATCTAAAACTAGATTTGGAGTAGCACATGCTTAATACTGCTTTATCTTGCTTAGGAGTTAAAGTTTCAGAAATGAGGTGTTTCTCCCTCCTGCCTTCTAGTATGGGGAGGGGAGATAAACCAAAACACCTGAAGTTTGAGGGGCAGTGTGGAGGAAAATTGTAATACTTTGAGTTGTCTCTGGAGTAGCTTATGATTTTCCATATCCATTGAGAAAGCAGAGGGAGGCTAGCATGTGTTTGAGCTAGGTTAAGTATCTAAATTCGGGCAGGACAGACATACCACACACATTTAGTTGCTAACAGATGTATATGACAATGGTAGGGACTTGTCATCTGGAAATACTTGTTCTGGGGTGCTTCTAATTGTTAAATTATTTAATTGTTTTGAATTCATTGTAAGTAAACTACTTCTGTTTTGTAAAGCTTAACCTGTTCAGGACTTAAGGAGAACACTGGTTAGCTAACCATGCAACCAGGACAGTTGGAAGTTTCCATTTGAACATTCATGCTTAAATAATTATTTATTTATAATATATATAATAAAGTATTTATTATACATAATATATAATAATTATATATATAATTATTTATTTATAATGTATATAATAGCGTAATCTTATTAAAGTAAATGGAATTACATCTGAGACCAAGGACCTGAGGGAAGTGTGCTCCTACTGCATGAATCTGTGCCAAAAAGAGCTTAAGTTCGGTATCTCTTGGAGTGCTTGTCACATTTTTTAAAACAGTGTAGCTCATTAAAATAAACTGAATAGCTGTCATTCAGTTGTTAGCAAAGTTGTTTATGGTCCTAATAGCTACCAGTAATCCTGATAGGATTTTAGGAAGAAAAACCGAACCTCTCTTTTCCACTTAAAAAACTTTTTGCTGACTTCAGAAGAAATTTATTAGTGATCCTTTTCCTCCAGGAGGAGCGTTAGCTGTGAGAGTGCTGATTTAAGGATCTTCAGTGAATGTACACCTGTTTTCTAACACTTTGTGACTCTTAAGTGCACTAACTTTAGAACCTTTTTTTTTCCTTTAGTGACAGAAAACAATTATGTATGAAAGTAGAAGCCAGCAGTTAACACAAATATTTAAGGTTCTGTTTTGCTTAAAGCATGCTTTTTGTGTCACTGATAGACAGAATCTTTAGCTTTAATTATCAGTTACAATTATTTTCTCATGCTGCTTCAATGCTGTAGGTTTTGCTATTGGAATGCCTGTCTGTGAATTTGACATGGTTAAGGATCCAGAAGTACAGGACTTCAGAAGAAATATTCTTAATGTTTGTAAAGAAGCAGTGGATCTTCGAGATGCCAATGCACCGCATAGTAGAGCATTGTATGTCTGTCCTCCAAATGTAGAGTCTTCACCTGAACTACCCAAGCATATATACAACAAACTAGATAAAGGTAAGATAAATATTTACAGTAGAAACACAGTGGCTTATTTTCAGTGATTGAAGTAAGAGTACAGCTGGTTACCTAGGTAACTTCGGTAAATCACTTTTATGTACACTTCAGCAATATCTTACACCATAAGTTATTCAGAGTAACTCTCTCGGTAGAATGTAGTTTCAAAAGGAAGACACATTTAAAATTACATTTTTGCTATTATGGCAACTAAATCTTCATAGAATCATAGAATAGTTTGATTTGAAAGGGACCTTAAGGATCACCTAGTTCCAGCCCCCATGCCATGGGTAAATAGAGGTGATTTTTTCTTTTTAATGGACAGAAAGAGCTTGTTGGCTTTGGTGTGTTTTATTTTTTTTCCTATTACATTCAGAAATCTGGAATTAAATTATGCTAAAACACTAAGTTATGTTGCAATCCTTGAATATGAAAGTTACTGCTGTTTTCTTGAAGGTTCAAGTAGTCAAGTGTATTTGGTTAATTAAGGTATATTTAACCTCAAGGAGTGAAAGTTTGAATTTACGGTGGAGTCAGAAATAAACTGAGTGCACTTCATAGAATAATAGAATAGTTAGGGTTGGAAAGGACCTTAAGGATCATCTAGTTCCAACCCCCCTGCCATGGGCAGGGACATCTCACACTAAACCATGCCACTCAAGGCTCTGTCCAACCCAGCCTTGAACACCGCCAGCTGATGGAGCATTCACAACTTCCCTGGGCAGCCCATTCCAGTGCCTCACCACCCTTACAGTAAAGAATTTCTTCCTTATATCCAATCTAAACTTTCCCTGCTTAAGTTTGAACCCTTGTCTTATCACTACAGTCCCTCAAGAAGAGTCCCTCCCCAGCATCCCTATAGGCCTCCTTGAGGTATTGGAAGGCTGCTATGAGGTTTCCAGGCAGCCTTCTCTTCTCCATGGTGAACAGCCCCAACGTTCTCATCCTGTCTTCATATGGGAGGTGCTCCAGTCCTCTGATCATCCTCATGGCCCTCCTTTGGACTTGTTCCAAGCAGTTCCATGTCCTTTTTATGTGTTCCTTGCATATTAGAAATCCTCTGTCACTTTGAGCTATGAATCTTGTCTACATCTTTCTTACTGCAAGCAATTCTCTGTGTTGGCGAAGGGTGAGAGATTGGTTTGGGTTTTTAAGATTATTTTGTGGGGTTTGGGTTGGTTTTTTTGTTTTGTTTTGTTTGAAACTACACTGAAAATTATAGGCCTAACATTATTTTACGTTTATCCTAGGGCAAATTATAGTGGTGATATGGGTAATAGTCTCACCAAACAATGATAAGCAGAAATACACCTTAAAAATCAATCATGACTGTGTGCCTGAGCAAGTTATTGCTGAAGCAATTAGGAAGAAAACACGAAGTATGTTGCTGTCATCAGAACAACTGAAACTTTGCGTCTTGGAGTACCAAGGCAAATACATTCTAAAAGTGTGTGGCTGTGATGAATACTTGCTAGAAAAATATCCACTGAGCCAGTATAAGGTGAGTAACATGATGGATTTATTTTTGAACTATGCTAACGTAATCCAAATTTATGATGGAAAAAAGTGATCAGTTTTATGACTGGCTTTCTCTTTCATTAAATTAATACAAAACATAGTAAGTGAAAGTATATGTTCCCTGTAACTGGCTAATGCATGTGAGTAGTGTACATATTCATTGCTGTATGTGCTTCAAAAGAGAGGGGGAGAAAAGGTAATTTAAACTAGAATTTTATCACTAATGTTTTGTCTTTGATTTAAGTAGTTTACTGCTAACATTAGTGATGAAACTGGTAGGTACTCTCAGAAATATCCTAGGTTTCTGGTGGTAAGTGATGACTTATGCTTGAACGGGCTGATATAATACAAAAGGAAATTCAGTTAGGTGTTAAATTGAGACAACCGTTGCTACTATGAATCTTCCCTCTTCCCCCTTTAGGAGTGGAAAAAATCTAAACTAGTTGCATGCCTGTTACTTGTAATTTTTTTCCTTTTCTTAAAAAATCTCATTAAAGGAGTGATAAAACTTCCAGCACTGTGCAAACTATTAAGTCTTCCTTGTGGCTGGCTGTCCTTCATTTTCTGGGTTTTGTTAGTGCTGTGAGTGTGAGGCAGAACTGCTGACAGAAGAGCATCTGAGCAGCCCCCTCTCTGGAGCAGACAGCAATGTTACCCTGTAGATTTCCTGACAGACTGCTGCTGCTTCCTCTTTCAGGAATGTATTGTTGTAATAAACAGCTTCCATTCCTTCATCTGAAATGGTTAACAGTCTGCTTTCCAGAGCAATGGGGGAGAGGAGGAGAATAGGGAATCCTGATTAATGGGAAAAGCGGCTCTGTTCTGTGGGAGCTGGGGAGCAAGTTCAGGCATACATGAAAAATATTGCACAGTCACCTAAAGATCAAAAACCAGACCTATTTGATCTAGCATGGTTTCTTCAGATGTATCTGGTATGTCTTTACTGCGCTGCAAAAGAGCTTGCTAATTACGCTCCAGGGCTGGGCCTGTCTGAACGCTTAGTATTTTATGGTACTGTTGCTAGACTAAATGCTTTCAGCACTCAATCCTGAATGGACACCATACAGCCTTACAGCTGGCATCTGTCAGCATCAGTGCTGAGCGTAAGGTAATAAGCAGCAACTAAACCAAAAATGACTGTCTGCCATTTGCCTTGTGCTTTCTGCCTGTGACTAGGAGTATCAAGTCATCTGTGCTAGCTCTGCATACTAGGTTAGTACAACACCTTGGTACTGGAAAAACAGCTCAAACTCTAATCTGGAAGCAGTCTGATTTGTGCTCCACTGTGCTGGAGCTAAGGAGCTCCACAAGAAACTTCTCGTCATGTTGACAGCTCTGTTCTCTAGCTCCTCCAATTCAACCTTCAACTGTGTAGGTGCTATTCATATCTCAAAATCTGTACGAAGTGCTGCTGTGCAATCCTACCCAATGTATTTAAGCTGTTGGATGTTATGACTGTAAACATGGTAAAAATTGTACATACAGGGACAATGATAAGCTCTTTAAATATGCTTCTATATTTTCCTGAATATTTTTAGGTATAGGTGATCAAGAGTATGAACATTGAAAATGTAATGAATTTTGGTTTGGTTTTCTTACAGTATATAAGAAGCTGTATAATGCTTGGTCGCATGCCCAATCTGATGCTGATGGCTAAGGAAAGCCTATATACCCAGCTGCCACTGGACACCTTTACAATGCCATCTTATTCCAGGCGTATCTCTACAGCTACACCCTACATGAATGGAGAAGCTACAGCCAAATCCCTCTGGACTATAAACAGTGCTCTCAGAATAAGAATCCTTTGTGCAACCTATGTAAATGTGAATATTAGAGACATAGACAAGGTAAGGCAAATGCTGTGCAGATTTTTGGCAACTCATGGTTTCTTTCCTGAGTTTTCTATTATCTGTTTACATTGGAAAAGTAGTGTTATTTAACATGATAGAAAATTAGACCACTCTGTTATTTAAGTACTCAACTCCATTTAAAAAAAAAATGAAAAATGCAGCCATATTTTAGCATATGAAACCTTTTGTATACTAGTTCAAAAGTGAGTTGTAGTACTTAGATAAATATCCTGCCTGATAGGAGCAGGACTCAGTTTGCATAGTTCACTTCAGCTACGTATGTAATAGAAAAAACAAAACCTATGTTATCTCTATTCTAAATAATAATTATGTTATGTTTAAGAATGTATTATGGTAATTAACAATACTTTTGATGAGAGGATGCTGGATAGTCTGCTGCCATCTTTGTTTTTGAAAAGGGAGGTATGGAGAGATCAAGAAGACAAGGCAGGTAGGGTTCAGGCCCATTGAACTACAAGCCTGGCATGCTCTCTCATAATTTGTTTAGTCTTTAACTATATCTTGACACAGGAAGAATTGAGAATGATTTTAAGGGTTTTTTTTTAGTGTTCATTTCAAGTTTATTACTGCATTTTTAAAGAACTAATTTTGCAATTGAAAAGGGAAAAGACCAAAACATTTTTTTCTAGAAGGGTATGTTTATATACTGTGCTTCCCACCTTATGGAGCTTGAAAGAATTGGGGTTGGGGAGTGATGGAACTGTTAGGTTCTCAGATTTCTTTTTTTGCTTGTTTTTAAGTGATGAAAATGAAAGGATAATACGTTTGTAGTTATGATTGTAGTTATGTTGATAGGATTGAAAAAAAAATTATAATAAAATTTCAAAGGCAGTGCTAATATCAACATTTGGTTTTCAGATCTATGTAAGAACAGGTATCTACCATGGAGGGGAGCCTCTGTGTGACAATGTGAATACGCAAAGGGTACCTTGTTCTAATCCCAGGTAAGCTAAATAATTGAGTGACTGCTGAAAACCTGACTTCCAGGGCATCATAACTGAAGGAGTAAAGACTTGCCTTAGCCCATTATTTAAGTAGTGCTCCTTGCTGGGAATTCCTTACCTTAAGCTTTATAAAAATATTTTTACATATACCTATATTTATAAAAAGAAGTAGTTTAATTAAAACACAAGTATTTTGTCTCGCATCTGCTCAGTAAAGAAACTATACTATCTGTTTTACATGTGCGTTTACAGTTGCCACTGAAACTCCAATAGAATTACTCATTAATGCTGTGAAATCAGCATAGCTCTGGGCAACTGAGCTCTGTTTTTCACTATGGATCAACAGCAGGTGTTCCAGTAGCAGGTTCAGATTTTACTTTGAGCACGAGGCAGTGTGATGTCATGTAACCTGCAAATCTGTTTCAGTGAGGTTGCATGGTGTCTTCTAAAGCTTCTTCCACTGAGTGTGGAGAGGTAGGTATCATTTGTTAACATGGAAGTGACTTCCAGATCTGGGCTGACTATTTTCAGGATATTTGACCTACCATCAATATTATCTGGAAAAATAACGTGCATGAACTTAAAAGTACATGTGAACTAAAGAAGTTTATATGCACTTTTAGAATATATTCAAAACAAGTATCTAAAAGATGTTCCTGTAACTTTGTCTGAGGAGGTGTGAAATTTCAGCATCTGCTAGGATTAGATGCAAAGTATGTGTTCAGAAGTAATTATTGATTTGCATTTTCTTTCTGACTTCTTGTCTTTAGGAATACATTTTGAAACTCTTATTTTTGTCTGTTTTCTATAAATATGATTAGGTTATATAGAGGGCTTACTAATATGTATAGTTTTGAAAAATATCTCTCCTTCTGGGTTGCCCTAAATATAGCTGTACTTGAACTGATATTTTAACTGGTTTACTCACAAAATCTTCTTGGAAAGGTGATGATGGGTATGGCTTGAAAACATGGGTTTAATCACACAAATCTGTATTATGAAATGAACACATAAGTGAATTAAAATTTATCTGCCAATTTCTTAATTCTTAGAGCAGGGTTTGGACAGTTATTTCTTTATAAAACTCTGCTTTTAGTAGCTACAGACACATTGAAAAATTAATGCTGTACTTGGAACCTGCTGCCTTTTCCAATTGAGAAAATTCACCATGGCAATTGGCTTAGGAAAAGAAACTACTCAGAAGTTCCTCTTCAAAAGCACAGCTCCACCAACTGAGAAGTCTACTTAGAGAAGTTAACGAAAGCAAAATACATATTCCTGTAGAACCAATCTGTGCTCTTATTACTATGATAAATAGAATAATATTTGTACTAGGAATACTGGTTTGGATTTGTGTTGTATTTCTGTTATCTTGCAGTTATCTTTTTATTTTCTAGTAGTTCAAATTCAGTTGCATTCTGAAAGCTATGCCATATTTTTTCCCACTTGCTTTTTTCCTGAAGTGAAAAATATCTTGCAAACTAAAACTTATATTAATGTAGCACATATGCAAATCCATTGCTTCAGGTTATGCCTACGCTGACAGTTGCAGTCGGTAGGTTTGCAAGAGTGAAAATGAATTAACCTATTACTAAGTTTGCAGAAATTGAACCTACCATGACTTTTTTAACAGTATTGGTGCTAGGAGGCTATTTGGAGAAGTTTCCATTCCCAAAAGGAATATGGACAAATGCATGTAGGAGTACCCTTTTCCAGTGCGAATGTGTACTTTTTATACATGTCTATAATTTATGTAGGAATGTAATAAATACCTTTTTAGTATAACTTTGATTGAATACAGTTGTCTCCATGCTGTCCTTTAACCTGATTTTATTTTGCTTTTTAAATCTTATAGATGGAACGAATGGCTATTGTATGACATGTACATTCTTGATCTTCCACGTGCTGCTCGCCTGTGCCTTTCTATCTGTTCTGTTAAAGGCCGGAAGGGTGCAAAAGAGGTAAAATATTCATGTCTTTAATACAGTAATGAACAAAAGCAATCTGAAGTCAAGTTCGAGAAGATACTTGATAAATTCTGTACTGGCAATGAGTATTAGTACAATATGTTTTTAATCTGATTTAAAAAAAGGGATTTTCTTTTCTTGTACCTTACTCAGACTACCGCTGATTTTGTGGTCAGAAGTTAACATGGAAAAAAGCTTACCTGTTTAACAGTGTAAATAGCGTCTATACTGTATTGCCAGGCTCAAAGATCAGTTGTTAGTGTTTTGAGGTGCAAGTGCCTTTAAACTCAAGTTTATAGACCCATATGTTACTTGCCTCTTAACTAAAAATGGTGATATTTATACTTGTATTTAGAGTTGATCTTTATAGAAAACTTGTATTGCTTTAGCATTTGATGCAAGATCTCAAATAGTCATTTTTAAGAATCTGCGTATGGCGTCTGATCTAGCCACAGCATCATTACATTCTGCATTTGACTGTCACAGGTACTGTAGTTATTTTTGTCTACAATCAGGTTTACAAATCTTATAGAATTGTAGGATGTTTGGGTTGGAAGGGACCTTTAAAGATCTCTGCCTATGCAAGGGATATCTTTCACTAGACCAGGTTGCTGGAAAGCTTCACCGATCCTGACCTTCAGTGTTCCCAATGATGGGGAATCCACAGCTTCTCTGGGCAACCTGTTTCCACTTTTTATGATAAGTGTCTGACCACCCTTATCATTAAAAAAAACCCAAAAACTTGTCCAATCTAACCTATCGTCTGACAGTTTAAAACTCTTGCCCCTTACTACATTACTACAGACCTTGGTAAAAATTCTCTCTTTGTCAAAAGAACTTTGCCTCATCTTGAATTCCTTTTGATGTGGGAAGATGCTAGTTAGCATGTGTTTGAAAGTGTTTTGGTATCATTTTGCAAAATGACTGCCATGACAATCATTCATAGAAAAGTATGGTGCAGCTTCCACAACCTGTTTTTCTGCTAATCTGGGAGTGTAACAACTTGCTTTGGGGTGGAAATGTTATTTCTCCTGACTCACTCTGCAGTAATTAATAGATGACACTAAAAAAAACTTCTAATGTCTTTAAGGAGCACTGTCCATTGGCTTGGGGAAATATAAACATGTTTGATTACACAGACACTCTTGTGTCTGGGAAAATGGCTTTGAATCTTTGGGCAGTACCTCACGGCCTGGAGGATTTGTTAAATCCTATTGGTGTTACTGGATCAAATCCAAATAAGGTAAATATTTGCATGCCAGCTTCCTCCTTAGTAGTTCAAAATATGTCATATTATAATTAGCATCATTCAACAGAAGAAGTAATTTCAATTCCCTTTACATAGGAAACTCCATGTCTAGAGCTGGAATTTGATTGGTTTAGCAATCCTGTGAAGTTTCCAGATATGACAGTGATTGAAGAGCATGCCAATTGGACTATATCACGTGAACTGGGGTTTAACTACAGTTATGCGGGGCTGGTAAGGCAAACTCCCCTTCTGAGATTAGCTACAAAAATATGAAAGTAGCATTTACTACTTTATTTTTTTTACTCAGTATATTAGCAATAAAGTTGTTTTTTTTTTTATATCCTCACTTACTGTAAAATCAATAAATGAATTTTTTGTTTTGTTTAGCAAAGTGAGTAATACATTCTCCTTTAAACTGACCTAATGCTTCACTGACCAACCAAAACACTTGAAAAGAGTAACTATTTTACTGTGCAAGCTGTTAAGGCATTTTTGACATTTTTATGTTGCCAATGCAGATGTCTAAACTACCTGAACTTTTCAAAAGTTGCAGTTCTCCTTCAATGATGCTGTTTTAATTTGTTGCTGTTTTAATTTGTTGCAGTTCTATGTTTATAGGTAGACATTCTTGTGTATCCCAAAGGTGGTTATAAGTCTTCACTGGCTGTTTGATGGGTTAGTTATGACCAGAAGTACAGGGAATTTTGAGGGAATTGACTGGCATACGTGAGTGTAGCCCTTAATCTCCCCTCTTCCGTGAAGAGAGCCTGCGCATTGATAGTTGGCTTTTTGGTGAGGTTTGGCACTTAGGAGCACTTGTTGGATGATTAGAAGGAAAAAAAAGAAAGTCAGTAAAGCTAAAAATACTATGTATTCAAAGACAAGGCTGTGAAATTACTTGGTATGTTTTACATTTTATTTTGGAGGCTGGTTCAAAGACTTGAGAGTTTCCCCAAGAAAGCTTTGTGGTCTGAGTGGAGAAGAGTCTCAGGGTGGAAAGTTTTGCTGTGCCAAAAAGTGCGTAGGTGTAAGTTTCCAGTTTGGGAATTCTGGTGATATTTATAACAGTCTCATCTCAACATATCTTGAACAAAGAGTTGTAGACATCTGATTTCTCCTGAGACACCACAGGAAGTCCATCATAAGAGTGGTATATCTGCTTATGGCATATATTGTAACTGAGCAGCGCTGAGGGGCTTTTAATAAATGCTTTAAGGACAGCTAGCTCCTTCATAAATAACATTCCTTAGCTATAACACAGCCTATTACCTGCCCGTATATATGCTCAACTCGTTGTTTTCTATGATAATATGATCTGTATGCAAAACAGAAAATGGTGAGAATAAGCTCTCACTTCAGTGACAAAATAATGAAGTAATGATCATCTTACACTTAAAATACAAGGTCGAATAAAGTCTCAAATTATTATCTTTTTTGTGATAGTCCTTGCAATATTGTAGAAGGTGGTCACAGTGGTTAACTATGGAGAAAGCCTGTTTACATCAGTGAGTAAGTTGACAGGGAAACAATCTGTATATCACTGCTTTGGTCTCACTTTCTCATTCACGCTGCTTTTCTTTCAACTTTTCTTATGGTCTGCCAAAATCCTCTTACTGTACTGTGCATATTTATGGCTGTTTGTAATATTAACTATATTTAGGTATTTAAAATGCAGCATGTTGTTACTCATTTGAATACTTGATTAGTTGAATACTTTGGATACTTGATAACTGTGTAGCATTGTCCATATCTGAAAGAGGTAAAAAATGCTTGTCTGAAATGGTCAAAATCAGCAAAGCAGTCACTGAGGTATGATTTCTAGCTAAGTGTTTTTATTATGATACAAAGAGCATAACTTTCTTGTTAAAGCTTGAAATGCATTACACTGCATTTACAATCAATTAATACATATTGATAAGAGATCATTTATAGGTCCATTAATATCTCAAATATGAAAGAATTTTCAAATATGAAATCTAATTTACTGTCCCACAATTCATAGAATTTCAAGTTTTTGGTGTTGACCGCAACAGGATAAATGCATTTTCCTTCTGGGCTTGACCTAAACTATGATCTTTCTGACCCACTGTGCAGGTACATTTTATACTTTTTTGACTTTCACTTACTATTTAGGATGACTCTTTCAGAATACAGATTAATATGTGCAATTACTTGTTCTATTGAACAATATGAACTATTTGATCTTATGTCAGGCGTAGGGTGATTAAGTCACTTATCCAATGACTTCCTTGCAGAATGACTCTCTTAACTACTTTCTCTGTATCCAATACCATAATATTTAAAAATGTGCTCTAAAAATTTTCCCGTACCACATTGAGAGTAGTCCTTGAATAATTTCTCCCCACTTTTAAGTCCAATCCATGTGCTTCAGAATTGTAATAAAAAAGCATGTTGGTGCATGTTCTTGCAATAGGTGACACTACTAGTGCAAGATCTTGCACTATCACACTACTAAAAGGGCAAAACACTAAAAGTCCTGTGAGACCTTAATATTGGTGGATGTAAGACTGAAGGTCAGGATATTCCCACATAGTAGTAGTGAACCCATCATGAGAACACATACTTTATGTAATTAAAGATAAATTTAAAATAAGAACTTTCAGTCTGAAATAGATACTATATCATGTGGTATAACCTGACAACTGTTGTCCGTATTTGTGCCTATTCTTATAAAACACCACTTCACCTTTTAAAGGGTGCCTTGATCTCCTACCCAGAAATTTCAGATTGTTCTTTTCTTCATCTTTTTTAAAGCTAGATGCATTGGAAAGACCTTCTGTAAAAGCCATGCGGGTATTTCTGTTTCAAAGTACTAAGTTCAGCCATTTGAAAGCTTCCATTATCACAACTGGCAGACAAAGCTCACTTCATTTTTGTTTATTATCTTGTTTAATGTGCTGAGTAGAAATTGCCTTAGAAAAAGCAGAATAAGAGGCCAAATACTGTGGTTCTACAGTTTAAACATTTTGGATTTGGATGAGTGTTGATCTTATTCTTTTGTAGTGGTAGGTATCATGCAGATGTGAAAACATGAGTTCACTATGAAAAACTGTTCAATTCTTGTGGAATTGTTGGGATAGCTTCGTCCTAACTGTCAATCTTGTTTATTACACTCGTATTTTATACTGAACACAGTAAAATAAGTTTCTTAAGATTTTTTGGTTTTTGCAGTGCGATTGATTGTGTAGCTGAAACCTCAAACTGCATCACTCCGTATGTTGCTTTGTAAAAAAAAAAAAAAATCCACATTAAATGAACTGAGAAATGGAATGCATAGGAGAAAAAAAATTGAACTTGCCGTGTGAGGTGTGAAATACCTTGTAGTAGTAGTTTCAATACCTCTGCCGTTGGTCTAAGCTGGCTCTAATGAATGAAGTCTTAGATAAAATTAATTTCAACATATGCCAGTTCTGTTTTCTGTACTCTTTGGGAAATACATTATGCTAATTCTGGTTAATGCTTTCTATTCCTCCTGTTACTCTGGCTTTCCTACAGCATTCTGACTTTTGTTTTATCTAGCTTCACCCCCCCTTTTCTGTTTTTCCAGTTCCATTTCTTTTTCACTCCTTTCAGCAGCTTCTAGCTAATCTCAAAACTGGAGACAGAAATGACCAGTTTCATTTCATGCTGTATTATGTTGTTCATCAGATGCAACTGCTGCTATTTCTCCACACAGCTGACTTAGTTGAAATGTCACTCTTCTTGTCCCAGTAGGTGGCTAGAAGTGGTTGTAGAAATCAAAAGCCTAGTCTTTCAGCTCTCTGTTTTTAAATTTTAAGTACTCAGTCACAACAAAAGAAAACAAGATAGTATTGGGTGACATAGGCTGTAAGTGTTGTGTTAAGTGCTCTTAAAGTACTTCATGTATGTTGTATGACAGCAGAAGGAAATTTGTGGAAGGTTAATGGACTGCTTTCTCTCTGCAGAGTAACAGAATAGCTAGAGATAATGAATTAAGAGAAAGTGACAAGGAGCAACTGCGAGCTATATGCACACGAGATCCTTTGTCTGAAATCACTGAGCAAGAGAAGGACTTCCTCTGGAGCCACAGGTATTTAAAACCAAAAACTAAACTAAAGAAAAGCCCTTGTTGGCGTAATCAGTTTTACCCCATTCACTCCATGTGAATTTGTCATGACTGTCATGGATTTTGCTCCCTTTTCTATGCTCTGTATTGGTTGGGTTAGTGTTTTAGAAAAGGCTTTTAAAGCATTCTTAATCATATGTCTTAATTCATAAGACCATGGGGAAAAATAAGTTTATATTAGTTTATATTTTCCCCATCATTGCAGTCTTACTTTCATGCATGGATCCTAACACCACCATATGGTATCGATTGTTTTCTGCTGACAAAGGAAGAAAAATGTGCAAGACTGAGGGGAATATAGTAGATGGTTGTCAAAGCAAAAAGGGCAATTTGTACATACACCTTTTTTTCTCTTTCGCAGACACTATTGCGTGAATACTCCAGAAATTCTGCCCAAATTACTTCTGTCTGTTAAATGGAATTCTAGAGATGAAGTGGCCCAGGTAACACATAGCACTGAAGAAATTTTAAGTTTTGAGAAGCTTTAAAATATGGTATTCAGGGAAACCTCTGGAAGTTTAAAACATGATACATGTGCATGATGCATTGAATGAAAATCTGTTCAAGTTGCCACTATAATAGATGGATCAGTCCTGGTCCATAGTTCTTGTTCTTTAGCTCAGTCTTAGTCTTAAAATTTCCTCTTGTGGCATTACTTGAATCCCTGTTATGTTGCTGATTTGTCAGTTCGTTATATGTGAGGTTTGTTTTCATTGTGTTTATAGTGGATAAAACAATGTCAGCTGGCAACTAATAACAAATTGCTTATTGAGACAGGGTTGGCAAGTAAATAGCTTCTACTCGGATGCAGTTCATGTCTGACAATACCTTCTAATAGCTGTGTATTACAGCTTCTTTGTAATCAATGCAAATGTGTAACGTGCTTGGACTTCTTGTCTACAGATGTACTGTTTGGTAAAAGATTGGCCTCCAATCAAGCCAGAGCAAGCAATGGAGCTTTTGGACTGTAATTATCCAGATCCAATGGTGCGAGCTTTTGCAGTTCGGTGTCTAGAGAAATACTTGACAGATGACAAACTGTCTCAGTACTTAATCCAGCTAGTACAGGTATATAACATATTTTGGTATACTTGATGTCTTGTGTATGTCCAATAATCACAGAGGCTTAAAATGCAACAAAAGTTAAGGTGGTGTGAAAAACAGGTCATCAACAGTATGTTTCTATCGCGGATTATTTAGGAGGAGGAGATTAAATGTAGTTAATTTTCTGTAGTGTTGGGGTTTTGCATGTTGATATTAAATGCCAGGATTTTACAGAGATGCAGAACTGTTCTACCAACTGGAACAGGCAGCTCTTTCAGCTGTTCTAACATATGGGAAAGTATGAGCAGAAGCATCTTCTCAAAATTTCAAGCTAGTTGAGGCCAAAATATTTTGTAATAGTGAAGGGAGCGTCAGATGGTAAGTTCCTGAAACAGGCAGCCAGTGCGTTGTTAGTAGATATTGTTCAAATTCAAACACATGCAAGTATTAATGCCAGATCAGTCATTCTACAGAAATTCATGTAAAACATAGATTTCATTTTATTTAACTTCCTTTAATCTGTATTTTATTTATAGAAGTAACTGCAGCAGATTATTTTTATTCTCTTTATCCTTAACTAGGTTCTGAAATATGAACAGTACTTGGATAATCAGCTTGTGAGATTTTTACTCAAGAAGGCACTGACCAATCAAAGGATAGGACACTTCTTCTTCTGGCATTTAAAGTAAGCTTAATATGTTAAGGGGTAGTGGGATTCCTATTAGCTGTAAACAATTTATTGTTCTCAAGGCTTGGCATACTAAAATGTATCTTTTTTTTTTTTTTTTTTTTGAGGAAAGTATTGCCACTTAGTTTGTTTCACATTGGTTAAAAGTTTGAGTGTAGATTTTGGTAATAGAAGTCATCCTTTGCAGTTTCAAAAGCTGGTTAATAATAGATACTTAGTCTTCTACTCCTTTTTGCATAATGATAGTTATGCTGAAAGCAGGGTAGTCCGATTGCTGGAGGCCTCCCATCCTGTCAACTGTTTACAACTTTGACAGGTTACTGCTGTTTGGACTTTCTTTTTTTTTTTTATCACTCACCAGTCTTCCAGAAAATTTTACAAATAGTTGAGGTCTAAAGAGAGCCACCCAATTTGACCAGATAAGGCTTTGAAAAAATAACTCTTTGTACGTGTTTATTAAATACTTTGTACAGCTTGATAGCTTAAATATCTATGTTCTTCCTTACTAAGTATAACAAGGGCTTTTGTAATTCCTGGTGTTGAGAAGGCTGAGCATAGATCAGCCTACAGTGTAATGGACTGTAGCTAGGTCTCACCTAAAAATGCTGTTCTAAGACAGTGCGATCAGACACAGAAATTGAAGAAGCAAGGAATCTTTGTTATGCTTTGTTTTCTATTTCCCTTGGTGATCATCAAAGATAATGGAATAAGTTGTCTGATTAACTTGTTTGAGGGATGTATTTAACAGCTGCAAAGAATGAAGAGGAGGTAAGAACAAGGAAACTTGAGGGGCCACGGCCTGGGATTGTTTCATTTTCTCCTTGTCTTATTTAGCCAGATTAGCTTTGCTCTTGGCAAAGAAACCTGGAACTTGAATTTAAAGCTTGAGTTTATGGGAAGCATGGGTTTTGAATAAAGGCAAGGAACAGTGGTAGAGAGGACAGAATAAATCAAGAAGGAATTAGGGGAAAAGCCTATGAACTCTGTGCTGAATTAATTGTAAAAGGTACTGAAGTTGGATCAGTCCAGTCAAAATGAGATTAACTGTGGGAGATTAATAAAAGTTATTTACCTGAAAAGGATGGATCTATAAGCAGCTCTCAGGAAGATGTGTCATTGGGATGATGTTACAGCTATAGCTTCATTTTTGGCACCTCTAAGTGGTCTTGTCTTTAAGCTATAACTGTTCTTCCTCTCTGTGTAGGTCTGAAATGCACAATAAAACTGTAAGTCAGAGGTTTGGTTTACTTCTGGAGTCCTATTGTCGAGCATGTGGAATGTACCTAAAACATCTGAGCAGGCAGGTGGAGGCTATGGAGAAGTTGATTAACCTCACTGATATTCTCAAGCAGGAAAAAAAAGATGAGACCCAGAAGGTATTATAAGATGTCTGCATCCCCAGACTATTGCTGTTGAGTCACAGGAATTACTCTGAACTCTGTATTAATTAATTAACTAGAAGAATATTAATTTAATTAACTTGAGTATATAGTATGTTATTCTAGAAGCTGCTCTATTTTCTATGTGCATTGCCATTGTCTACCTCTTAAGGCAATAGATTTAAGGGTTTCAATTTGTATAGTATGTGCCTAAGTAGAGTTGATTACACTGGAACTGTGCAAAACTGTGTTTTAAAAACAAAGCTAAAAATATGAAACTTACTTTCACTTACATATAATTAGTGTTATCAAAACCTGAATGTGATTATTTCTCAGGTACAGATGAAGTTTCTTGTTGAACAAATGAGGCGGCCAGATTTCATGGATGCTTTACAGGGTTTTATCTCTCCTCTTAATCCTGCACATCAACTGGGAAATCTTCGGTATTGTATTCATTTTTTAAATTTATCTAGATATTTAAGTAAATGCTTAGTAATGTTAACATTAACAACATTAAGGTTAAATGTTAACATACTGAAAAATGTTAGTATCTTCAAAGATCACTGAGAAAAAGGTTAGCAGAATAACTCATGAAAAGTGAAATAGTTTCAGTCTAATGGTTTAACAATTTAAGGAACAACATGACCGCTGTTCCTTTAAGGTGACAGGAAGCACAGACCTTTTCCATTTTTAAGGAACACACACTGCCAAAGGGAAATTACAATATAGCCGGCTCTTCTGTTGGGCTTAGCAAATTCTAACATTGCACTTATTAATTTAAGTTTGAAGCTGAAAGTAATTTGCCAGATTGCCAGTTACCAGTGCATCTTTGATACTATTTCAAAGAGTTTGATGAAAGCAGGGAGAGCTTAATGTTATGGAAATATTAAATAAAAATCTCTGTGTGCCTGTTTCATGGACATCTTACCTCTTTTTTTAGGCTTGAGGAGTGCAGGATAATGTCATCTGCAAAAAGACCACTGTGGTTGAACTGGGAAAACCCAGATATTATGTCTGAATTGTTATTTCAGAACAATGAGATAATCTTTAAAAATGGAGATGGTAAGGAAAAGCAAGTGTAATCCAAAAGCTACGTATCTATTTATTTTCCTAACCTACTGTTCAGTATTTTTTTCTAAGTATATAAAGTGCGGGGGGGGGGGGGGGGGGGGGGAGGAGTGGGAGGAAAGCAGGTTTCCAGAAAAATTAAGCATGTACAAGTAACAGTTGTGCAAATTTTGTAGGTTCCAAGCTGTTCAGTCTGTTGAGGTGGAACATGGTACTATTTCAATACTTTGTTCTTTTTACTTGAAAATGTCTTCTAAGATATTACAGAAGTGTAATCTGTAGTTCCATTGTCATGATTTTAGTGTATAATTTTAAAACAGCTTTGAAATCGCCACCACAAATTTATATTCACTCTCAACTACTTAACACGTTTCTCTCTATTGAGAGCAAAACCTTCACTGAACTCAGCAAGCCTCATTTCCTTTAGGCATACTTTTGGGGGGAAAAGTAAGATGTAACAAAGTGTTCTGGTGTTACAAAATTTGCAGTCTCCATGTATTTGCAAATCTTTATGTATTTGACTATTCCAGACTTGCGTCAGGACATGCTGACACTTCAGATAATTAGAATTATGGAAAACATCTGGCAAAATCAGGGTCTGGATCTTCGGTAAGCATGAGAGGTCATTCTCAAGCAATACTGTTCTTAATGATTTTTGCATTAGTTTGTTACCAGAGATTGCTTCTGTTTTCCCAAGGGTAATAAATGCTATAAATAGGCATGTCTGTACATGTACGAGCAATTTGCAATTTTTTTAATGACCTTCAGTTAACTAAACTACTGAATTCTGTAGAGATAAGATTGTATTTGAAAAATACTTTAGTCCCATTCACGTGGGTGTGAGGGGTATACATACAGGAATGGATACAAGAGCTAACGCACATAGTAGCCAGGCTATGGTGTGCTAATTTGTATCTATAGGATTTTCTTTGAACAGGTTGCCAAACTTGCAGCCCAGTTGTCTGATGACTCTTTGTAGTGGGTATCTTCATTTCAGTACACAAAGTAGGTATTACCCAGTTTTGATACATGTGCAGCTTCTCCACCTTTAAATAGTCTGTGAGTACAGCAACTTCTGCAGAATACCATTCAGTATAAACTATTCTGCTTCTAGAAAACTGATACTAGACAGGTTATGCTTGCAAATTCACATTTGCTGTTTGATAGATTTTTTATTTTTTTTTAGGTGGTGGCATAACAGAGCTGCCTCTGCACTGTCAAGCGAAGCATGTTCTTTGCATCCTCAGTTCTCATTTTCTCATTACCTAGATAAAAGAACCTACTGATCTACATCATCTCTAATATATCTGGGAAACTGTTGTGCTCTAGTATTGTAATAAGGGACAGAATTATGGCTTTGTCTGAGAATGGTTTGAGGAGTTACAGTTCACAGTCCCCACATCTTGAAGAGTGCTGGTTATGGAAACCTATATAAATACATCTCTCACACCTCTTGCCACTATTATTCTTTAAAGAGGTGTCATGAAGCTTTAGAAGAGAAGTGGAATAAGCATGATGTGACAGGCTGATTTAAAGAAAAATCAGAAAAATTGCATTTGTCCATCTGCTGTACTGAAAGACTGAAACGAGCATGCAGGATGAGGCAGCTGATGGGCCTTGAATCTTGAGCAAGCTGCAGATTACACTAATGGACAAAAATAAAATCTCTTGAGGATCTAGAATTTGCAACTCATCCCACTAAGGCCTCTGAAGTGTACCTCTCTGTGGTACAGAAAGTCTAACAGTCTTTAAGAAAATAGATGAGTTGCACTGTTTTTCTTTGACCTTCAAATCAGATTTTTATCTAAAAATGCAAGTGTACTTAGGTATAAATATTATTTTAGTAACTGCAATTAAAGTGCTGTTAATTCATAAAGGAGAAGCCCAGCTCCGCAGCAACACCAGCAACCAGCTCTGCCAGTGGCTATGCATTGCAGTGGTGCCTCTTGGATCTTAGGTCTAATATAAAGCCTATGGTAGATTTTTTTTTTTTCCACCATGGCATCACTAAGAACTTGTGATACCCCAGTGTTCCTAAAAGGCTGGTTTACTCTTTAGGTGTGACACTCACTCCAGAAAGGAAACTTCAGGAGAGAAAAAGGCTGCTTTTAGGTACATGACCCTCACTCCCAAATACTGTAACAGAGGATGTTAAACATGGTAATGGCCGTGTTTCTTTCAGTCTTTGAACAAAGGACTGGTTTTGACTTAGTTTTTGCAGATTAAAATGTTTTGATCATAACAGAAGAAATATAGATTTTAAAGGAAGGGTGAGGAGAGAGACCTGTGAAAGAAAGGGAAGGCAATAGAATTAATTTCTTTTACTTGTAAAGAGAAAAATGGGCTACTCAGATCATGGAATCATTGAACCAACTAGGTTGAAAAAGACCTTTAAGATCACAAAGTCCAACTGTTACCCGAGGACTGCCAAGCCCACCACTAAACCATGTCACTAAGGGCAAACTTACCTCCCCCAAACATCTCCCCTTATGGCTGCCCCTCATGATATCCACTCACAGACACCTCTCATCTACCCCCCTTAGTGACCCACAGTGTTTAGCTGCTGCCCTTACCCACTATGGTCACTCCTCACACCCCACGGCTGCCCCTGCTTCTCCCCTCATGATCTTTCCCCATGACTGCCCTTTACCCCTCGTGGCTACCCCTCACTTCCCACAGCTGCCCTTGCTCTCCCCTCATGATCTCCCCTCATGATCTCCCCTCATGGCCACCCCTCCTCTCCTCTTCTCCTCTCACGATCTCCCCTCATGGCCTCCCCTCCTCTCCTCTTCTCCCCTCACGATCTCCCCTCATGGCCTCTCCTCCTCTCTCCTCACAATCTTCCCTCATGGCTGCCTCTCCTTTCCCTTCATGATCTTCCCTGATGGCTGCTCTTCCTCTCCATTCATGATCTCCCCTCATGACTGCCCTTCATCCCTTGTAGCCACCACTCATCTCCCCTCATGTTCAACGGTGTTTAATATCATCCTGCGGATTACAAAAAGTGATTTTATGATTTTCTTTGAAGAGTCCATGAATAAATATCCATTTACAGTTCACTAACATCTGGGTAACATCAATCTTGTTGACTGTAGAGTCCAGTTCAGAATTTGTAATACGGTCAGATACTATACAGAAACTAATTTTGAAGGTCCTGTGCTGGCTTTACATCCAAAGTATTACCTGCTACTTGCTTACAGTAACCCATGGAATCTTAAGAAATATTTTCCGAATGCATAGATTCTATCTCTAATAATTCACTTTGAATATAGTTGAATAGATCTTACTAAATTATGCTGAATGCCTTTTAAAGGGTTTTTCCAGTGTATTCCGTAAGGCCTCCAGGAACACGTTACTAAACTTTTGCTTCAACCTTTTGTCCTGATATAAAACTGAAGAATGACATTGGTGGACACAGTGACTGCCATGTTACTTTACTAATATCTGGTGCATTTTTTCCATGAGACTAGTGTTAATACAGCTATAAAACATTAAAACAGGTTTTCATATCCTAAAGTAAGTAACAGGTGACACTTGATAAGGGTTATCAAACGTACCTGTTGCTTGCTGTCTTAAAACTTAACTTTAAAAAAATCCCTTCTTCTTTCAGGATGTTGCCTTATGGTTGTTTGTCTATTGGTGACTGTGTGGGACTCATCGAGGTAGTCAGGAGCTCTCATACCATCATGCAGATTCAGTGTAAAGGAGGCTTGAAAGGAGCATTGCAGTTCAACAGCCATACATTGCATCAGTGGCTCAAGGACAAGAACAAAGGAGAAATGTGAGATTTTTCTTGTTCATATGCTCTTTTTGATGTGAACTTCAAGAGAACTAAAGCTGATCAAGTGTGGAATTATGTCCATCTGGTTTTGGTTGGTTTATTTTCTTCCCCTCACCTTGTTTGCCTAGGATTTCTGGTTGTAGCTCTTTCAATGGGTTCAGCTGTATGACTTCTCTCAACAATAAAGCTAAAGTTGGAAGTAGAGCTATGAAGATATGGCCTAAGTCTCTATTTTAACAGTAGCTCATCAAAATGAAAACTGCTGGACTTCAAAAGAGTCAACTTAATAGCTAATTTACTGTTCTGTGATCTAACAAAGTACTACTGTTCTCAGAGTATGCTGAATTTCTGCCTTACTGTGATAAGGTCTAGAAGCTCTGCTTCATTGATAGAGGATAGTAGAAGTTGGGCCCTCCTTAATGGAGGGAGGAGAGGGGGAAATCTACACTTTTGTGTCTTTAGAACATCTGTATGAAAGTGTTTCCTGTTTTCAATAGGTATGATGCAGCTATTGACTTGTTTACACGTTCTTGTGCTGGCTACTGTGTTGCTACCTTTATACTGGGCATTGGTGATCGCCACAATAGTAACATCATGGTGAAAGATGATGGACAAGTAAGATACATTTTTCTAAAAACATAGCATAATGTCATATGTCCCCTTGATATGAGTTGGTTTAAAAAAAAGAAATCCATCTGAACTATAAGTAAACGATCAATTTTACTATGACATACTTTATACAAAGAATTATTTATCTTAAAATACCTTTCTGTTTTTCCAAGCTGTTTCACATTGACTTTGGGCACTTCCTGGACCACAAGAAGAAAAAATTTGGTTATAAAAGGGAGCGTGTGCCATTTGTCTTAACACAGGACTTCTTAATAGTGATTAGTAAAGGAGCCCAAGAATGCACTAAAACAAGGGAGTTTGAAAGGTGAGCCTTTTCAGCATTTAACTTCCACTGTATTTTGTACCCAAAGTGTACTTTAGTACATTTAGCTCTTACTTTTAGTTGCCGTTGGAATAATTTGTCTCCTTTTAGTCACTCTGAGTCAAGCTTCATATCAGTGTTTATATCAGTACTTTAGTACATTTTATCTTTAATTATTAGGCATTTTAACTGAAAAGTAGTATTTTTAACTGGCTTGCAGCAGGAATGTTCTAATCCTGTAGCTGAAGATCAGCCATCCAGTTATCACTCAGTAGGTGATCTTAGCTCGTATATGGGCTTGGGTTCGTGAAACCTCACTTTAGTTTTGCAGGATCAGCACATATGTGAATAAAGATAAATTTTTAAATATCTGAAATTCTTTTGATAACACTTAAAATACCCTTAGCATTGCGTAACTGCAGAACCAGAATTCTTAAATATCAGGTGTAATGTGCATCAAAGGCTTGCTGGTCACTCAGCAATGCTTCCCTCTCCGATAGCTGTTGTGATATCAGCTCTTTAGCTGGCCTGTGTAGTCTGACATTCTGCAGAACATGCTAAGAAAAGATAACTTTAATATAGTAAATAAATACCTGGTGCTGTAGTCATTCTTAATATGTGTCTTTCCGGAGATCCAGTCTTTGAGAGATTTCAATTTAGTTTTAATTTCATTATTAGGCAGAGACAGATTTTAAGTTATCGTGTCTGTCTCAATGCTGCAGTGAAGATTTTTTTGCATATTTTTTTCCTTAACCTGACTTAAGTTAGTGGTTTCAGCATAAATGTGCATTTTTCACCCAATGTTGTGATGCAGCAAATGCCCCTGTCTTCAGTGCCTTCTCCAGAGTATCTAAGGAGCAACAGCTACTGCCCTTTTAAAACTGCAGAAGTGCATCTCTGATAACCAGGAAAGTGTTTTTTGCAGCTGTGTATCAGCAAATGTGCTTTGAAATCTGAAATGTCGGTAACAATGAGTAAAATGGCTGTGTGGACACCCGTAAACTTCTGTTAAGTACTTGCGTGAATTGCAAATGAGGTTTAAGGCTTGAAAGCCCATCTTCAGTCAGGCTGTTAGTATTAGTCTGACCACTACTGATTCTTACTGGAATTAAGATAAACCTAAGTAGGAAGATGAGTATATTTTCTCACCAACATTATGGTGTTCTTATTAGACTGTCTACTTCTTTAGTGTCCAGTTACCTGAAAACTGTTTTGGAAGTGAAAAAGTAATACACATCTAACAGGGAAATACACTGACCTTTTTTCCCCTATCTTTTCCAGGTTCCAGGAGATGTGTTATAAGGCTTATCTAGCAATCCGTCAGCATGCTAATCTCTTCATAAATCTTTTCTCCATGATGCTTGGCTCAGGAATGCCAGAACTGCAGTCCTTTGACGATATTGCATACATTCGAAAGACCCTTGCATTGGACAAAACTGAGCAGGAAGCTCTGGAGTACTTCATGAAGCAAATGAATGATGCTCACCATGGTGGCTGGACAACAAAAATGGACTGGATCTTTCACACAATAAAACAACATGCTTTGAACTGAAATGAAAGCAAAGAAAGCAAGAACTGATAGCCCACTTTGTGGGTACTGCACTGTTAATACCCATTAGCAGCAAAGACTGGTTGCATAAGAATTGCACAAACCATGAAGAACATCTGAATTTATGGCAAGAAAAGAGATGAACTGTTCAGACAACTGTTGAAAAATGTAAAACAGGGTTTCAGATAGCACTAAAATTGTACACTTCAAAAATTAAGCTTTAGTATGATGTGTGACTTCATGTTATGCCTTAAGCCCAAAAAGGTAAACTTGGAAGAACGTTTCCTTTTTTCATTTGATAGGATAAATTAGAAGGAGAAAGAAGATAGTGCTAGCATGAACATAGAGTCCATCACATATTATCTTAGATCTGGTACAGCAGGTAGAGCCTATGCTGGATTGACAAGAGTGGAAAGAGGATTCAAGTGATAGCAAATATTTAAAATCAGCATAGGTTGAAGGAAAGGAGTCTTAAGCTCAAAGATCTAAAAACAATAGTGTGAGGACAGTGCCTTTTAAATGTGCTCAGAGGCATTAACAGTTATGGGGTTTAGATGACCCTTTGATTTCTGGGTCTGTCATCTGCACAGTTTCTGAAAGCAGTAGGAAATAGGCCCACTTGGTATGGTGTTTCTTCTGCTCAGTATTTCTAGAGGTGCAATTCATACCTTCACAAAGAAGCTCCCTGTCATCCCCCCAAACTGACTAACCTGGAAATTGAATGGTCAAATTGGGTTTAGTGCAACAGAGAGTTGTAGTGTTCATCTTAGGTTTGGTTTAATCTAACTTGAACTGAATAGATTTTTTTCATACATGTTTTCCAGAACCTAAAGAAAGGTGAGTTATTAAAATTATTGAAAGATTATTTTTTTATAAAGGCTATTTATATAACAGGAACTATTATTAATATATATTCTTTATTTACATGATTTGTCCAATATTCACTCTTTTAATTTTGCAGCCCAGTTCTATCTGTCCAAGGCTCCCGTTTCCATTAACGTCACTGAAGGTGACCAGATATACTCCTAGGACCAAATTCAACCCTGGTGAAAGAGGACACAAGTACCATTAAAGTAGTGGGGCATACACCCACTAATGCCAGAGGTGAACTTGGCCTAAGTCGCTTCAAAAATTTTTGGGCATCACTCTTCATATTACTGAAGTGGTATGCTGGCTATTCAAGGAACGTACATTTAAGCCCTCAATCTTTGGGTCCACCATTTCTCCTCTTTCTTCTTCCTTTGGAAGTGGTTGTTTAATCCAGATAACATCAGTAACAGATACATCAGAAAGAGAAATTTAGGTTTTTCAATATGATCAGTAATAAGCAGTTCAACATACAGCAGATGTGTTGGCTAGCTCAAAGCATGTGGAGTTACCAACCATTTTATAGCTGTCTGTTTTGTGTGTGTGTGTGTGTGTGTGTGTGTGTAATATATATTTGTAAGTCTAGTTGTTGTCCTCTAACACAATACAATGTGTGCAATCAGTTAAATTGGCACCACTTTTTGAAACTGTTCAGAAGTACTGAGGATTTCAGATTGCCCTTATGCACAGCTTCAGGTAGGAGTGTTTTTCTATTTATTAAACAGGTTTTTTAATTAGTGAAGTCCACAATTCTGATGGTGATGTTCAGTCTAATATTTTAACTTGCTAGATTGGCAGCACTTGGAGTGAATTGCAAAGGTCTGGGGGTTTCGGGGGTTCAGCTAGTTCACTTGCAAACATGCACCAGGGCGCCACTCAGAAAGTGCAATACCCCATGTGATATAAAATATGCTGAGAGTTGGTGTTAGATTAGAATATAAGTATATAAATAAACTGTACTTTGTGCAGGCCGTACTGATGAGGTAATGAGTGGTTGGCTTGATTTAGAAAATTGTAATATATTAAAAATGTGCAATCAATTACATTATGAAAGACTTCGGGGATTGTAAAGCCAAGACTTTGGTCTTTCAAGACACTTTCATAGTCAAGATCCCGCAGTCAATTACTGCACACACGGATACTTGATACTGTGGGGGGAAACCTGTTTCTGTGAAAACTACAGAAGTTCCAAGAATAGTATGGGGAATGTGAAGTTGTATTTCCTTAGTTCTGCTGAATATTTTGGAGTAGTCCAATACTCTTCTTATTGACTGTTACATCATCCTTTTTGTTCATATGAATATTTTAATTTCTGCTAACCTTGGTCTTACTTTCTAGAGCAAAATTACCTTTGTATTGTATTACTTAGCAGTCAACACGCTCTGAAGGTTCAGCTCTCTTAAAATATGGCTTGGATTCAATTTAAATTTAGCTCACAATCTGAAACCCTGTTAGCTATAACTCTTAATTTAACTAAGTAAAACTGTTGCACAAATGCCGTATTAGGTGCTACATTATCCTTATTTATCTGGTATTGAAACAATGCTTTACCTCATTTATCTAAGAGATGGTCAGCCTTTTTCAGCCTGAATGAAAATATCAACTTAAATTTATTGGATGTTATGAGCCCAGCTTCTTTTGTACTTTGTTCCTTCCTAACCATTTATTTCCATAAATGTAAGTATAGATGTCTTTCAGTTCAAGCACGGTGTTCTGCACTCTTTTTGTGCAAACAGAAAGGTATGGGGAATCAGGCTCTGTTTCCAAAACATACTGCAACTAAATGCCATACACGAGCTGTAGAAGTTTTGAACATCAAGTAGTAAAAGACTTTAATTATCCCAAATCATTATATATCGTTATATAGACTTTAAGGAAAAAAAAAAAAGTAGAAGCTCATGGGCTTTAAGCAGTTCTTACCATAATCAGGATGGGCATTTGAAAAATGTTCTGCCAGTGTTTCAAAACAAATAAACAAATCTTTTTAGCTTCAAAGTGTTTAGCCCTAATTACCTTATCCTATTGTGCCAGTCTTGAGCTGATGTAACTTAACTGAAGTTAGCAGATGTACTGTTTTCTAAATAAGAGGATGGCATCTTTTCTCAGTATCAGAAGTAAGATCTGCTTATAGACTGTAAGAACACCTTTGACTGAGCTTTAGATTTTTATAGAGATGGCTTGGAATTTTGATTTTATTTTTTAACTATTCGCACTTCATGGAGATTCAAAAATGTTCCCTTTGTTCTGAGAATCAGTTGCACAAAACACTAAGTAGCTTATTTTGAGCTTGAATAGAATCTGAACGCCTTGCCTCTGCAGAACTTTGTAGTAGGGCTACCAGAGCAAGGAGCCCAAGACTGGGCCATGTGTTTTATTACAAAGCATTAGGAAATGGTGACTTAGGGAAATACAAATTTAAAAACAGTAACTTTTTCAACTGTGAAACTACATTTGATTTAATGACAAAACAGGCTGCTGATAATTATTTTTTCTTAAAAATACGTTCTTTGCTTTCCTAAAAGTGGCAGAAAAAGCACCTGTACTGACTTATACGTGCACACTTTTCTGTTCCAAAAGGGTGCATTCGTTTTTTAATGAGCAAAATGGATTTGTAGTATTTTTATTTTTTTTTATTAAAAGCATTTAAATAAAACCAAAATTGTTAGTGGTTTGGCATCTTGTGGAGAAGATATAAGCTTGCATATTAAGGGCAATATAGAGATTACCAAGCTTGTAGAGAACTTTGTATGTGATGACCCTGCTGTTAGTGTGTTTGGAAGGTTGGTTTTGGTTTTTTTCCAGCTTTCTTTTTTATGTAAAATATGAAATGCTCTTCAAGTGGTCAGTAGCCCATGGTTGTTGACAGTTTGAAGGTATTTTCTTTGCTTTGTCATTTTTATAGCTGGCATGTTCCAACATCTGTACTTCAGAATAATTGTGAATTCCTCCTGTTTTGCATGTCTGTACAGGTTGCAGACCTGGGCTGGACCCATTCAAAAAACAAGTATCGAAAAAGCCACTTGAAATTACTATTTTGTTGATGTCTTTGAAATCTTGACAATGCTTCAAGTTAGTGAAAATGGTGTGGTATTACAGAAAGAATTGTAACTTGCTGCTTCTCAGATATTTTTTTTATTATAGTTTTTTTTCTCATTTTAGTTTTACTTGAACGGAAAAAGAACCACACTTGGGGTTTGTTTTTTGTTTTTTTTGTTACTTGTTTTGCTTTTTCTTTTTAAATACTATGCACCTGCGGATGTTGTGGATTGATGAATCCCGGGTTAATTTTGCATTACCTATTTCACACATATAATGAATTTGTATCTTTTTTCATGCTGAAAGTTGTCTCAGTTTCAGTAGGGCTCTGTCTGTCCAAAATGATGTGTAACTCACAACCCCTGCTGTTGCTTGTGGGTGTTTTGAGTTGGTTTTTCGGTTTGGTTTGGTTTTTTACATCTGTGTTAATGAAGGGAAGCCAACTGGAAACTGAAAGTTCTCTACCTGTATGCACTAGCCAAATCTATAGGTGCTCTGGTCTTTGAGGAAATTCTGATTTCACTTTATGCTCATATAACACTGATTTCATCAGAATCACTCTGGATTCACAATAGCATATGAAATCAGAATTAGACTATATGTATATTAAAGTTCCAGATTGTTTATTCATATGATGCAGTGTGAAGTGTTCTTGTAATGAGAGGAATGTTTGCTAGCAGCCCAGTTAAACACTTGACAATTTTATTTTGAAATAGTCTTTATTAACTAGCCTTTTCAGCTATCCATAACTACTGTGATTATGTCTATAGTTATTTTGTTCTTGAGACTTTCAGGATTTTTATTGTTTGCTAGCTTAAGTGCTTTCTCTTCCTGCTCTTTCATAGTATAAAGACTTGTAGAATCCACACTCAGGAAAAATAGTTGTTCTTAATTGGCAGTACAGTATTCTTGACTTCTGAACTTTATGGGATAGACTCTTAAAAGGATGAGGTCTTGCTGTATTAGCACTCTTGACTCAAAACCAGAGGTGGATTCCTCTGTCCCTGTCTCTTCCCTTCCCTCTCCAACACCCCTCTCCCCTAAAAAGGGATATGTCCATAGCATATCCCTTTAAGAACAACATAAAATATTTGTGAGATAACATCAACTGAAGCAATGATCTGCCTGTACTTTGAAGCTAGTCCACATTGGTTTTTATAAATGTGTCGTAAGTTTAAGTGTCCTTACTGTCACTTCTGTATGTGATGCAATATTCCTTTGGCATAAGGAAGGCCAAAAATACACTATTCTGTCTTGACTCTTTCTGAAATTCTGGTGCCAGATCCCCAGTAGCTATTAAACTGGTTTAGGAGCCACTTAGTTAACTGTAACTGCATAAATTTTGTTAGGAACCTGTTCTAGTAATAAAATTAATCACAGTTAAACCTGATTTAATTTTATTTCTGAAGTTATAGAAAGCCTAATTTGGGCAGAAGCTGTTTCTCCTAAGAATCTTGTCTGTTATATTTTAATCCTTGAGAGCCAAAACATGGATATTCTGGCTGCAGTCTCATTTGGCTTTGTTTCTTTGGTTTAACTACTTTTAAACTATTTCCAGGCTTTAGTAATAGTGTTCTGTTCCCTGAATTATCAACTGCCCTAGGCTGTCGAAAGTTGTCTTAAGGTTTCATTTAGGGCAGGAGAAGGAAAAGGAAAAGATGGAGATGAATCCTCCTCTTATCTTACAGGCGCTGTGGTCCAAATTCTTCATCTTCTCTTGTAAAGATAAATCTATAACTCATGATTTGGGAGTATCATCCCTTCCCGTTGCCCCCTTGCACCTCTGCAAGTTGTAACTGAATATCCACATACTTTCTCCAACAGGAAAGTGGATTTTGATAAGGATTTAAAATGTTGATGGCTGCAGTCTGAGGACTGAGTTCTCAGGCTTGAAAATTTGAAAGTATAGTTACTGTAACTGGCACCACAACCGCAAGGATTTCTAGAATCACACAGAGTTGCTGAGGTTGGCAGAGACTTTTGGAGATTGTCTAGTCCAGCCACCCAGTTTGAAGCAGGGTCACCAAAAGCAGGTTGCCCAGGACATTGTCCAGTTGAGTTTAGAGTCTGTCCAAGAAAGTTTACAATAAAAGCTTTTCCTTAATGTTCATATAAAATTTCTCCTATTTCATTGCCCAATGTCCTTTCAGTGGACAGCACTGAGAAAAGTCCTGCCTGTCTTTTTGCTCTTCGCCATCAAATATTTATATATATTGACAAGGTGCCCCTTGAGCTTTCCCTAAGCTCAGGCTAAACAACCTCAGCTCTGTCAGCGGCCCCCTCTGTCTTCACAGCCTTTTGCTGTTTCTTTACGTCCATGCCTGGCTCATGCTGGAGAGCCCAGCCCTGGACCCAGCAACCCAGGTGTGGCCACACCAGCACTGAGCAGAGGGGCAGGATGAAGGCTAACCTCCCTGCCTGGCGATGCTCTTCCTAAGTAAGGCAGTCCAGGATTCTGTTGGCATTTTCGATAAATAGAGCCCAGGAGGGTGTAATCTCTTGATGGTGATATGTAACTTTGTGGAAGCTGGTCGGAGTTACATGTCTGCATCAAAAGCAGAGTACAAACACCCATCAGTGCTTTCTTTTAAAATGAGACAACTGTCTTTGAAATAACCACTACTGGGGGGTGGGGGGGTGGGGGTGGTGTTGCGATGTTTATGTCGTTCTGTGATAAAGGTCCTGTGGTAAAGTAGTTAGAAAGCAAGACGTTTTTAGTGGGCCAAAAAAGTATTTAAGATGCAGCAAGATGCATGTGCTGTCATACTGAGAATAGTCTTGCAGTACTTATGAAAAACAAAACCCCACAATCCTGTTTTTCCCCTTTCTGCTGTGCTACTCAAATAACAAAAGTTTGGCCTATGATAATTACTGTAGTTCATGTTCATGGGAAATGTAAAAAGTCTGCTTTTTATTTATCTTCTCGGTCTGTATCACATGCTGTTTATTAAAAAAACCTACTTTGTTTTTTATCACACTTTCGAGTGTTAATGTATATACTCTAACTAAATTAAAATAATATGGTTGATACACTTGTGAATTCTGAAGTGAGAATTTAGGGAATCTCAAGTCTTGGAGGTGTGATTTGGTGTTGCAGTTCTGCTTTCAAAAAAGGCTAGAAGAAAGGACAGAAATTCTGTACGTCAGTTAATCTTGGGGGTAACAGGGAATTTGTGTTACTTACAGATGGGATGTCCTAAGTATGTGTGGCATTTGTTTTTGTACATATTGATCTTCAAAGTGAGTAACTTAGATGTGGGTTGTCAAAGTTATGATAAGAGAGCAAATGTTATTGAAGTGTTCCAGCTGGAAGGTTTTAAAGTCCCTGCTACATAAGTCCGGTCTTGAAAAACGTTCTTCATGCTTTCATTACTGAAACTATATTAAAAAAAAAAAAAAAAAAAACAAACAACAAAACCACACACACACAAAAAAAACCTAGGCTGTATTTTTGGATCCAGTACTGACTTTGAAAGAGTAAAAAACATGTTTGGGAAATTAGTCACTGGCGCATGGAAGAGCATGGTGTTGCAGTGGAATTGCCTCTGTGGACACGTTGGTCTGCTTTGGACTTCAGTTGCTAACAAACTGTTACCATGGGAGGGATTTGAGCTCTCTTGCTGAGAATTCAATGTTTTTGGAGGGACAAGGGAAGTGTTAGGGCTTTTAATCAGGTCACTTCTACACATCTTTGTCCCCAGTAACCTTTGATCTTTGTATGCTGGTCAGCTCTTTCTGATCACTGCTGCCTAGCTTTGAAAATGGCTATGTTCTAGTAGGTTCTCCGTCTGCACTGGGTCAAACTCCATAATAGAAGGTGGACATCATTGTCCTTACGTTTATTTTGAAGCTCACGCTGAGCTCTAGACTGGAGAGAGCATGTCAAAGAATGGCTAGTGATTTTTGAAGTAGCTAGTTCAGTAACCTGAACTATCAGATTAAACTTCTGTTACAGCATAAGGTGAGTTTTAAATGTCCTAGTAACTCTGAAATGGTTATGAGTGGTTAGTACCTTGTTTTAAATGCATGGGATGGTTCAGGGGAAGGGGATTTGTTCAGATGCAAATTTTAGACTTTATTGCCATTACCATTTGGGGTAGTTCTGAGTCTTGACCCTAAAGCATTAAAAGATTGTGGAAAACTTGCAAAATTGTGCAGTGAAACAAGAAAGACTTGCAATAATGGGCAGTTTGCTTTAGCACAGGAATCTCAATGAGCCCTTCTGACTCGGAAATCAATCTGGTTTCCAACCTGCACTGGAAAAACTTGAATCAAAATCTGAACTTACGTAGGAAAAGAGCAAGAAAACTTATGCTAGACAAGATACCTCAGATAACCCCCCTGTATGTCCTTTCAAATGCTAATGTTCTTCAGCAAAGATTATTATTGTGAGCTGAGCTTACTACTTTCATTGAAGAAAGGACTTACTCCATCCTTATTTCAGAAAGGATGAATCCCTGCTAATTGAAATGAGCATCATTTGTGGTACTCATTTAAACAATAAGGTGAATATGACATGGGCTTTTCTACGTTTCCAGTTGGAATAGGTTCTGAGTAATGAAAGCCTGATCCAGACCTGCCTGAACACCCCAAGTGCATGGTGGTTTAGAAAACGAGACTCATGAGACTTTGCTCAAGCACTGATATCACTGTTTGATGCCTGCCACTTTGAACTGGATCAGTGGCTTCAAATGGGGATCCTCAACGCTTTTCTTTCACCATGTTAGCTTTTCATTGGACATAGGTGGTGTTGGGCTGTGCTGCTTTGTGTGGAGAAGAAATCAATCAAAAGGTACAGACGGTGTATTGAGCTTTGCTTAGCCAAAGTCTGCCTCACTGAGCAGGTCAGAATTCAAAGAAAAGTTGCGGGTTTAGTGTTTTGGTTTTTTGGGGTTCTCGGGTTTTTTCCCCTTTCCCTTGGCAAATTGCAGAAGATTCTAAGTTCTCATTACTGCCCCCCACTGGGAATTGGGGAAAGTGGGTTTTTTTAGAATATTTACATGGAGGACATTCTGGTGAGTAGAGAGAGAAATATGTGGGCATCCCCCCATTTGGGTGGCTATAGCCAATTTATGACGACTTTAGCATAAGGTGTCCTGGAAAAACCTCAGCTCCTGTGTCTGGAATAAACAGCAGAGAACAAAATGAACTGGGATGCCAGGATCTTGCTTGGTAATTCAGCTCAGGAGATAATGGGTACACCACATTTACACTGCTTGAGCCCTCAGAAATTAAGTGCCTTCAAAAGGACACCTTTACTTATAGTCATGCTGTTTGCCGTCAAATCACAGGATGAAGTTCTTTCTCATCTCCCTAGAGAGATGGTTCCAACGTACAGGACAAAGGCTAGAGGTAGGATTTTATACACAGCGTAAGTCTGATCTCAACTTCCAATGAATAAAGCTGAGGTCAGAAGCAGGGTGTAATTTTTACTTTTACTGATCAGTGGAGCAAGAACATTGGGCGTGTTGTGGATTTTCTGCTAATTGAAAGCTTTATGTTAAAATTAGGCAATTTCAGGCTAAGCCAGAGCAGAATAGCTCAATGAATGAAATGCTTGGTGAAATTCCATCATCTGAGTCCTCAAACTAAGTGACTGTGCTGGTCTCCCTTCTCTCTTCAAAACAGCAACTTCTTATTTTCCAAAATAATAGGATGCTGTTTGAAATGTTCTGCTTGTTGGAGAAGTGTAAGTTACTGCGCTTTCCTAGGGCGTGAAGAAAGTGAAGGCAGAGTGAGCAAAAAAGGGGAAAAGTTAGTTTGTTTGTGAGTATAACTTTGGTAAACCCTGAGATGGGGGAAATTGATTATTTCAATTCTCCAAACCTTATTTTATGTTGATTTTAAGTTTTAAGGGTCAGTTTCCGCAATGATACAAAAATCACGACCGTGGGTAACTAAACGATATAGTTTTATGCCTCCCCCCCCGCGATGGGGACTGGCGGGGGTCAGGAGGCGCCAGCGCAGCCGCCAGGGGGCGCCGTGCCGCCGCGGCCTTGCAGCGCCCCGCCCGTTCCCCCGCGGCGCACGGGAGGCGGCAGCGGCCCCGTGGCTAGGCGCGGAGCGGAAGGTGAGTCCCGGCGGCGAGACAAGGGGAGAGCGGCCTCCAGCGTCGCCCGCGGTTCCGGGGCGCCCCGCGGCTAAGCCGGCGCCCGCCTCCCTCCAGCGTTTGACCGCGCCGGGCGCGGCCTGCGTGCTAGTGACCGCCGCCTCGCGCCCGCCCCCATCTTACCTCTCGCCCCGGCGCCATTTGAAGCGTGAGTCCGCACCCGGCCCCCCACGGCGGCGGCTCCGGTCCGGGCCCTCTCTCTCCCCGCCGGCTCGCCCCTGCCTGCGGCCTCCCCGCCGCTGCCTGCGGGGCGGGGCGGTGTGATGCCACGCTCTTGCCCGGAGTTCCCCGCTGCGGCCTGCTGCCCCGGGCTGCGCGCGGGCCGCGGCGGGGCTGCGGGGATCTCTGTGTTCAGGCCCTTATTGAGCCTTTCCCATAGCCGCGCCAAACCGCCGGGAAAGGCTTACCGGGAAAAACCGCTGGAGAAGAATAACGGGCGCTACTGTCCCTCTACCCGATCCGTGGGTAAAAGGTTAACGGGGATGAAGATCAGCTGCGGTAATTGGGATAAAACATGCTGCCTCAGTATGCTGTAGGTTCTTCCCTCGCAGTCAGGACAAGTGCTGAGGGTACTCGGTACTTCCAGGCGACAATAAAACATAAACCATAAAAAAAACCCCAAAACTTATTGTCCCCATGTAATTCTCTCTTTAAAATAAAATTTGAGTTCAGACAAATTACCGTATCTCATGAGAATTGCATTTGCTTGATGAGGGGCTCTTTCTCCCTGCTTTCATTCCCCGGTGGATCATTGCCTTCAGAAGATCCTAGGCCCCTGAGTGCTTTAGTACAAACCACATCAGATTCCATGTTTGCAGCCCTTTCTTCTTCAGAATTATTTAGACGTAAATGTCATAGGTTCAAATACAAAACACAGAACTATGTAGCTCAAGTATATTTGGTGTTGTCTCCAAGTGTTTTCTGTTGTCAGGAGCTGCCAAGTGCAGCAAAACCAGACTAAGCCGGGACCAAAGTAAAATGAATAGTGCCTCTACGTTTCCTATTTTGATACTCTGAAATTAATACTAACTTTTTATGTTATTTTCTAGCTTCAGTTTCCATAGCTTCATTCTTTGTAATGCTTGTGCATCTGATTGTGGTTTTTTATTTATCATGTGCTGAAGTTTTATTGTGGTTTAAAATGTTGTCACTTCATAGATGAAAATGTTCTCAAGCTGATCCGTTTGCTACATTTGGAAGCTGTACAGCCATCAGCTACTTAGCTGTTCTTCATGCTGCTACTGAAGAGTCTAGGATATTTTGGTAAGAGACCATGACTTTTTGGCTGTTTTCAACATTCAAGTTTTATCTGAAGGACTCTGCCTCAGAATAAGCTGCTCTTTGACAAAAAGCGACAGGGTGTTGGAGAATTGCCTTGTAAGTTACACTGAGTTCTTGAATGCCCAGAGTCCTGACCAGTCTGGCTTTATGGTGAGCCTTCTTTTGTTTCAGGGTAGAAATATGGAATTAGACTTAAGTAGCTACATTCTTAACTTTAAAAAGATGGGGGGGAGTAGGAACAAAGTTCTTGTATTTAATATGCAGGTTTTCAAAAGTATTGTTTAATGAAATCATGAAAGATAATACAAACAAATCTAACTCTTGAGTATTTTTACTTTACAATCCATTTAGACCATTCAAAATGAATGAACATCCTAAAAAGAGGAAAAGGAAGACTCTACATCCTTCTCGATATTCAGGTCAGTCTAGAGCTTGAGTTATGTAGGATTTTCTCAGACTACTTATTTAATGAGAATGGACCACATGCTAATACATGGAGAATCAGTAACATAAAGTGTGGGACAAGAAGCTGTGGTCCAGATATATTGACTTCTGCCAAACTTGATAGAAGATGTGTGGCTGATGAAGAGAATTTTGCTTGAATGTTCAACACATATGTAGCTACATCAATGCATTAACATTAAAACCTTTTTTTGTTTGTTTTAGATTCTTCGGGTGCAACCAAATACATAGACAACAGTGGCATTTTTTCTGACCACTGCTATAGTGTCTGTTCTATAAAACAGCCAGATATAAAGTTTTGTGAAAACAGAGGTAAGACTATGTTTTGGGGTTTTATTATACAATTCTTTACTAAGTGAGTCGTACTCCTATTCTTTAGAAGTTCCCAGAACACAAAATACATAGTGGGTGACTGCTGAACATCATTGTGATGAGATATGCCTCAGGCTAGGGGAAGTTTGTTTAATCATTCTAATGGAAATAAAATTTTCACAGTCAAATCACTGGTGACAAAAAGATTCTTCAATGTTAGATCTATAATGATGATTAGACTACTTCGTCTAAGTGTCCACTACCTAGGTAATGTAAAGCTGACAGAAATAATCTTGAGGGTCCAGGTGGAATTTACCACCTGTTGCATTGAACTGTACTTGTACTTACAGAAAACCAAATACCTTTTTATAAGATGTCCGCTGATGGATGTAAAGTTTAGCACAGCCCATGTGAGGATGGTTTTTTATGATATTTATTTTTAGTCTCATCATTTAGTGAGCAAGTCTCCAGAGGTCTTAAAGTGTTATTTTTTAAAATGTCCAGAAATAGTTAAGAACATGCTTTTTAAATTGTGTCTCAAATGTAAAGTTTCATTTAAGGATTTTCAGTTTTTTCCAGTATAATCAACTGACTGTTTTTTGCTGAAATGTTAAAGACAGAGTTGCCACCTTTTGAATTTTTTTGCTGCATTATGTACATATGGAAATAATTTCTAAGGTTTTTATTGTTACTTTCTTTAATGCAGTTTATGATATGATTTGTATACAAACTTATGCAACTAGAATGCATAAATAGCAAATAAGATCTGTGGTTAAATCAGAGAATCATGATGATGCTCATATGGGCAAATGATGTCAGGAAGACCCTTCTTTCATGTTTTCAGGTAGATTCCACAGTCCGGCGCAGAGTGTGGACACAGATGATGATGGGAGTCCAGTGCATGCTGGGACTTCTCAATGGAGTGGGTCACATACAAATATGGGGTTCCACTATACAGACCCTAAAAAGAAGGATAAAGGTAAAGGTTGATGTGTATTTGCAGCTTCGATGCTGGGAATCTGGAGAGCGCATCTGCTGGATTTTCCAGTAGCGTTTTTTGCTTTGGCAGAAGAGGTGAAGGATTTGTAGTTTCCATTATTTACTTGTTAAACATAAAACATTGTGGGGGCTGGGGAAAATAACTGCTTCTTGCATTTGTAAGCTGCTACAACTAACTGAAAAGTTAAATATGGACTCAGGTATATTGCAGGGCTTTTTTAACCTTTTGCTTTTATTATCTATTTCATCCTGCAGATAAAGGTATTAATAATGGACTGTGCAGAGACTTATGTGATTCACCTATATTCAGTGACAGCCCTACAGATGAAGAGAAACCTCTAGATATTCAAACTGTAGAAATTTCTACAACAGAAGTGAATGCTGTAGAAGTTCATGATATAGAAACACAAACTGTATCACCCGAAAAACTAGAAGCTGAGGACCTAGAGGAGATCCCTCTGGAAACCTGTAAAATATTTGAGAAGAACCAGGCTTTGAATATCACAGCTCAACAGAAATGGCCTTTGCTGAGAGCCAACAGCAGTGGCTTATATAAATGTGAGCTCTGTGAGTTTAATAGCAAATATTTCTCTGATTTGAAGCAGCACATGATCCTGAAGCATAAGACATGTACAGACACTCATGTCTGTAAAGTTTGTAAAGAAAGCTTCTCCAGCAAAGTGCAGCTCATTGAACATGTAAAACTCCACGAGGAGGATCCATACATCTGTAAATACTGTGATTACAAAACAGTAATATTTGAGAATCTGAGTCAGCACATCGCGGACACTCACTTCAGTGATCACCTTTATTGGTGTGAGCAGTGTGACATGCAGTTCTCCTCAAGCAGTGAGTTGTACCTGCACTTCCAGGAGCACAGCTGTGACGAGCAGTATTTGTGTCAGTTCTGTGAGCATGAAACAAATGACCCGGAAGATCTGCATAGCCATGTGGTAAATGAACATGCGTGTCGACTGATAGAGTTAAGTGACAGCTATAATAACAAGGAGCGTGGGCAGTACAGCCTCATAAACAAAATCAGTTTTGACAAATGCAAGAACTTCTTTGTATGCCAAGTGTGTGGCTTTAGGAGCAGGCTGCATACCAATGTCAACAGGCATGTAGCTATTGAACACACCAAAATATTCCCTCATGTTTGTGATGACTGTGGGAAGGGCTTTTCAGGGATGTTGGAATATTGCAAGCATTTAAGCACTCATTTATCTGAAGGGATTTATTTGTGTCAGTACTGCGAATATTCAACAGGACAGATTGAAGACCTCAAAACTCATTTGGATTTCAGGCATTCAGCAGATTTGCCCCATAAATGTACTGATTGTTTAATGAGGTTTGGAAATGAAAAAGATCTCTTAAGTCATCTTCAGATACATGAGACAGTGTGATTGCTTTCTTTCCCTTTAATCAGTTTTTTAGAACTGGGATTAACTTCCAGTCACTGAAGTGTTATATTAAATACAATTTTAACAGCAGTTCTAATGTGTTCATCTTTATATCAGCAAAGCATGCAGAACAGCTTGGTGTTGTGAATTTCTTTATGTAGGGGTTTCAGTAGGATTAATCAGATTTACAGTGTGACAGATCAGACTCTGGGGGGAGGGACGGTGGAAGTAGTTGCATATTGTGATAGTAGTTCTGATGGTCATCCCATGCTTTTGCATGTAATATAGAAGATCAGCTCTCCCAAGTTTAAAACGACACAGAGAAAGACAACATCCATTTCCATGCTTAAGTAACACCATACTGATCTCAACTGCATGTCCAGCTCATGTTACCCTCTGTAGCAGCAGATCATTGTGCTGACGTTCAGCAAATTGCACCAGCATGCCAAAGATAAGGGTGTTCCAAAAATTCCTAGCCATGGACATCTCCAAGTTCACATACAAGCCTGCATTTCCCACCACGTACTCTTGTTAACCTTTGAAAATTGCCCTGTTTTTTCTGCTGTGGTACCTATTCAATATCATCATTTAGTTCCTTTGTTCTGTGTTTAATTTCAACTACTGTCATTGGCACTATCCAACAACCTTCTCTTCAACACTTTTGCTACAGACCTCCTCCTATCTGCATGATTTTTGTCTCCTTTATTTACCTTCAGTTCCTGTATTTTAATGCACCAAGGAGGCACACATTGCTTTTGTGTAGATTGGGTCATGTTTTAAGGAGTAATTACAAGGGAATTTGCAAAGTTATCCAGCTGAGTATGTACAAAGTGTGATTTTCTTATCCAAAATAGTAAATTAGCTCCTACAGTGAAATGATGTATGTCACCAACCTCATTTAGAGCAAGCTTCTATTAGTCTGTATTATAATTCTCTATAATTATCTTGCCACTGCTAGTAATTTGAGGACCGTTATTTTAATTCTGTAGGTTTTAAACGTCTAGATACTGGCTTAAAACACTGGTGCAGTACTTATTAAGTTTAATCACTTTCAAATGCTTTCACACATCTGTTCAGATTAGATAGTGCTGTCCTGCCATTATAATCATTGGAAGCAAATCTTCATAATTCATTCTGTAGCTGTATTTCTGAGCGGATGCTTGGACAGATAAACGCAACGGTGAGGTCGTTCGATTGTGCTACTTACCAGGGTGTAATTACTCATAAGTTACTGGTGGAGTTTACATTTCTTCCTGCACTGATTGTAATTTTGTAATGCAAGCTTTGTATAGATTTAATGAATGTATAAAACATTTCTTGTTCAGTAAGATTTGGTGTTACCAGCTTCAAAGCATGCAAGGTTGTGTTTGAATTTTAAAGCTAAGGATAAAAATTGGCTGAATCTAGTCACTTTATGCAAGTTCTAATTTCTAGAGGAAGTATTTCTGGAAAGCCTACAACGAACTAGTTAGCGTGTATTTCTTTGCAGGAGGCAAGATCATTTTCATCACTTTGAAATGCTGATTTACTCCTAAATCTTCTGTGTAGTTGTTGCAAAGGGCAACCTGATAGTGTCCTGACAGTATTTTATTAGTCCATCGTAGAGAGAATGACAACGTCTGGGGTAGAGTTGCTAATTTCCTATTTTGAACACATCCTGGCTGGCTTAAAATGGTAGCAATAATATAGCTAACAAAGCACTAATAAGAATTATTTTTTATATGGAAAGTTAATTTTGTTCATATGAGTATAGTTGGGGGAGGTTCTCTTAAAACCCTGCCCTTAGTGGTGACACACAAGTGGAATCATGGAATCATAGAATGGCTTGGGTTGGAAAGGACCTTAATATCATCTAATTCCAACCCCCAATGGCACAGTTGAGCTCTGGAGAGAAAGCTGCTCCAGGGGATGGTAATAACAAGGGGGGAAGGGGGGAGAGGGAAGGGCATTTAAAGAAAAAGTGAGCACATGTGTTTATAGACTAGCATTGTGTCCTGTACATAAAGGTGGCCTCTAGCAAAAGCAGAGTGCCCCATGATACAGAAAAGTTGTTGCCGACTCCTGAATAACTATGTCATGTCTATCTTTTGAGTTGTGTTACTGCTTATATCTAAAGTGGGAATGATAGAACATCCTGTAGGAATGTTACGAAGCCAGAGCATTCCTAATTAAAATGCACCTCACTGTGTCAAATTAGGAAATACATTCAAGTTTGTCTTAGGTTGGATTTTATAAATAAGGGACTAATGTTAGTATTTTCTTTTTAATACCTACCAGAAGGTAAATGGAAATGTACTGGAGTAGCTTGACTCATTTTACCTCAGTAGGAACACAAGTAGGTTATCTGCTTCCATGTGATCAGCATGCTAAAACAAGAAAGATATTAAATAATAGAAAAAGTAGGTAATGAGTGGAGTCTGTCTTGAAGTTGGAAGGCCGAAAGGAATGACTGTACCTGCCAGAAGCAGTATGTTGTTGCTACTGAAGGGAAGACAGGAGTTTTGCTTATTTACGTGATGCGCGTCAGTGGAAGGTCAGTGCTCTGACATTGCTGCACCAAGGTGAACTGAGCACGTGAAAGCAGCTGGTCTGATACTGATGGAGACTTGCTGGTTTTAACCCTGTAGCTCCAGCAATTCATCACAGTCTTGGATGAGAGAAATTAGCTGTACTAATTAGTAAAGTATGCCAGTATTATTTTTTTTTTCCTCTGGGACAGTCAGTATATCAAATTCAGTTGTTCATTACATGGATGCGCACGAAGTTAATCTACTCCAAGAACAGCATTCCAACTAGTAGCTATATGAAATTACAATAGTGGGTTTGAAAGTATTTTGTATTTGGAAGTAATTTGTATTTGAGTCTTTGGGTTTTGTTTTGTTTTGTTTTTTCACTTTGAAGCCTTTAGGTTGTGTGTCATGAATTTCAGCTTCCCAGGCTGTGTTTATGAACAAAAGAACTTTCTTATATGAAACATTCTGTTGGCTTTAAACCACAATTTAAATCTCACCGGTTGTTGTAAATACTCGAAATACAGCAAGCTAGTAATTCTCAAATAATGTGTTCTTTATAATGCTTATTGTGTCGGTGATTGTCATTGTGGTTGTTCTCATTCTCTTATGCTCTTGTATCGCATGTATAAATTATTGGTGCTTTTTAACTCTTGAACGTACTTAGTTTGTCATTTTAGCTGACTTTGATTAAACCATGGTGCTGACGTTACGCAGGAGTCCGAAATTACGCTTCGTGTCTTTGTGTTAGGTCCCCGTACAAACACTGAGGGGCCGTGAGCCCGAGTTCACCATGCCGGGTGAGGCGGGGCCACCACTGGTTACGCCTTCCCGCGCCTCCAGCCGAGCAGCCGGACAGCCGTGCGCTGAGCTACGGCGAGCGCCCCGCGGGTGGCCTGTGCAGCTGCTCTCCGAGAAGCAGCGAGCAGCTCGCCATCCTCCATTTCGCCTGTTCCTGCTTCTCCGCTGCCCTCGCTGAAGATGGCGGCCACCCGACTCCTGAGCCCTCAGTAAAAATGGCGGCTCCCCTCCCCTGCCAGGCGGATCCGGGAGCGGGTTGAGGCGGAAGTGGAAGTGATGTCCGCCCCCGTCCCGCCGGCGGCGGGCCAGGAGTAGGAGACGGCGGCGGAGGGGAGGGCCCCGCGAGTGGCGCGGCGGTTGCCGAGTAACGGTGGAAACTAGCCGGGGCTCTGTAAGTGACCGCGGGCCGCGCGCTGCCCCTGCGGCCCGAGCCGGGCTCTCAGGGGCGGGTGTCGGCCCTCGTCGTGGCGGGGTCAGGTCTGCCTGGGCGGCCGCGGGGCTCCGCAGGCCTGGGCTCGCTGGGCTTACAGGACAGCGCTGACCTCCGAGCGGTGAGGAAGGCGTGAGCCGCGTTTTAAGAGACGGAAACCTCGTACTTCGGGAACAGGCCTCACCAGATCGGTGAGCTTCGTGAGCTGCTGTCGGCGCGTGTCATGAGAAAGAGATGGAGTGTGTTAGGGTAGTAAAACCAGCGTGATCTAAATTTAGTGGCGTTCCTTGGGGTTTAGGGGTTTGGTTTTCTTGTTTTGTGGGATTCTTTTTGTTGTTGATTTTTTGTTTGTTTATTGGTGGTTTGGTTTGGGTTTTTGTTTGGGGTTTTTTGGAATAACTGCATAAGAAGCCTGTGACTTCTCATGTAGATGGGTGTACTGGGCATTTTAGTCACTTTTATGTAGCTTTCCTTGCAGTTGCACGATGGCAGAAGCTACCGTCTCTCCCCTGAAGCATTTCGTGCTGGCTAAAAAGACTATCACTGCCATTTTTGACCAGCTGCTGGATTATGTCACCGAGGGAGCAACTTTTGTGGAAGGTTAGCTTTCTTTCATCTTAGACACAAGGATCTTGTCTTGTTGCTTTGAATGTATTTTACAGTAGAACAGCATACGTCATGATATAGGCTGTTAGTGTAAGCATACACCTTCAGAAGCAGTCACATTTTTCATTTAACATTGATGATTTATTTTTTTTTCCAACTCAGGCCAGCAGGAATGCCTAGGATGGTTACGTATATGAGAAGCTGATTGCGTTGCTTGGGCTAGTAGCCAGCGTTCTTCCCATGAGGAAAGCTTAACAGCTCCAGTGTTTATAGTCCTGTTGTGTTTTATCTTTCGTACAAGAAAGGACAAACAGGTTCTCCCATTATTCAGCTGGAAAGTAGATAAACATGATGTAATGCAGAGAACCACTGGTTAATGTTTTATCAACATGTAGGTGTGTGTGTCACCACACAGAGTTGGTTCATCACCTCAGTGATCTCTGCAGGGTGAAGACAGTCCAGCCTAGCTGCTGTACCCTTGAGAAGTCCTGGCTTTCCTTTCTGAAGGAAGCAGGTGTTGCAGAGAGTGGAGCACATCAGCACAGCAGGCTGTATTCACAGGGTTATCGAATCCAGATTGGTGATTAATCTGTAATGAGGGCACAAGTGCTTGTGGTGGAGCTGTCAGATGACAAAGACTAATATCAGTGTCCATAGTGGGGCTTTGTTTTGTTTCCTTACCATTGCATCATTGAAGTTTCCACAGATCTTTATTGGCGTGTGAGGTAGTGATAACCTATGTCTGTACGTGATCTTTTGTGTTATTCTTTTTCTGTGTGTAGCCACATACAGGAACCCAGAGCTTGAGCATGTAGCAACAGAAGACGAACTAGCAAAAATACAGGCATATAAAAACAAGTTAGCAGTCATCGGTGAGGTGCTTTCACGGAGACACATGAAAGTGGCCTTTTTTGGCAGGTAATGACTGGAATTGCCAGAACTCAGATTGGTTTTTTTGTTGTTGTTTTTTTCTCTATTGCAGCGCCTGATGTCCATCTTTATAACTTAAATGCACTGGAATCAGTGCTTCGTCATTATTGTTGCTTGAAATGTAATACATAAAACCAACTTCACTCTTTTCTGATTGATACTGAACATTTCTTTGATGCCATCTTGCTTCATGACTGTAGATTAATTATTTATCATTACATGCATTTCATTGATAAACTTTGTAAAATAATCATCCTGTATAGATCAGTTACTTGGCTTGGTCTGAGTTTGTCACCATCTTCTCCAGAATGTTTTTTTTTTTTTTTTGTTAATGCAGTGGTTTTGTTTAACATCTTTGGTTTACATCTTTGTTTTACTGGACTTACTTTACTGTGGTGTACCAACTGTCTTGGTTGTGTTTGATCACAAGTACTGAAAAACTAAACTTTGAGCTCTTTATGTTTCTGCGTATAAGCAGCTGAAGAGAAATGGAGAGTTAAAGGTGGCTGCCTCATTGGTTCTGCTTTCCTGAATCAGTAATTAGGAAAAGTTCACAGGTCTTGGTGGTATTACCACAAACCAAGGGTCAAACCTTTTGCATATTTAGGTAGCATATTTAATTATGGGTGATTTAATTTCACTTTTGTTTTAGGTATATATATGTATATATAAAACTTATTTTCACTATTGGAAAACTTTTCATTTTGGTCAGCTTGGGATCATCTCAGCTATTTCTATTTTTATTTTTTTTAAATTTTGCAGCAGGAAGAAAGGGAGTTAAAAAGAAAGGTATTTGTTGCACTTGTAATGTATTACTACATAAGAAACATTCTGAAGAGATGCTGTTAGGTGTATAAACCCAAAGCACTTAGGTTTTATGTGTCTCTGCTTGTCTGTATTGTGTTTTGCATTTGAGTCTCATTTTAGTGGAAAATTTGTAAATTTTCAGTAAGAAATTGTGATAGAGCCTTAACACTTCCAGTAAATTTCTGCATTCCAAACATTGTGCCATTCTGTTCCTACAGAATTTGGAAGGTGCTGGAAGATGATGAAAATCTGCCTTCCCAAATGTTTAGTCAGATACAAAATTGAGAAGTCCTTGTAAAAGACTATGGTTCCAGTGCTTTCAAATGCTTTTATGTGCCTGGTTAGTCTAGGGTCCACTTTGCTTCAGGAAGATTGATTTTTCTGTGCTTAAATTTAAGCATGTGTTTACATAGTTTTTTCCAGGAGTGTGAATCTTCAAGTTCTAGTTGTAAAAGTTCTCTGAGTATTGGAAAAAATGCATGGGACAGTGGTCTTAGTTTCATTTTGCTAAAAATAGTTCAGCTATTTAAAGAAAACCAATAAAAGGATCTAAGATAAGGAAATTAGTTTTATCTTAGCTTTGATATTTCCAAAAGCTAAAAGTAGGATACATTTGCAAACTGTGATGTGTGATAAAAGTTGCTTTTTCCAAGGGCAAAGGTTCAGAGTGGGGAAAAGCAAATTCCACTCTTCCTCTGACATTTTGAATAAATTTGTAAACTGTAGTACAGTGAGCACTGAGCTTTTTCTAGAAATAGATAAAAAATAGCTCAGTCTGTGTAACTTCATACTGTTAGGTAATAGTTAAACTTTGGGTATTTATGGGTGAGGGTTACTGTGAAGTAGGACATTGCTGAGATTTCCCAAGTTCTTGCAGAATCTTGAGTTGCTGACCAGTTAATTGTAATCAATAGGGTTTTGGTTAACTTTGCTACCTCAGCCTTCTAAAAGAAAGGCAAGACTAAGTTCTGTAATTAAACAGAATGTGCATTATAAGGATTATGCACAAGAAAAAAAAATTGAGCATTTTTTGCACATTGTTTCATGTCTTGCCCTAGAAATCTTCATTCAGTTGAGATTAACATGCATTAAATTGTTCTGAATTGTCATTGTTGGCTGTGATGAGAATTTCCAGACAGCAGTGCTTTGAAACTTATTTGAAGGCAGTAATACAATGACATTCTTTTTGTACCTCATCTCATGCCTAGAAGACTCCATCAGAAGTAGCAGTTCGTTTCTGAGTTGTAAAGATGAGGTGTTCTCCAAAGGCACCTTAAGTTGCTGAGGTGGTAATTTCGTGAACATTTTAAGGAGTTGCTGTTGATTGCCACCATAGAGGGTAGTCCTTCTCTGTCACACGGCATTCTCTTGACCTCCTCCCTCCAGCATTCCTGAAATCCCATTAGCTTTGCTGTGAACAAGAAAGTGGAATTGTCTGGTCAGAACACAATTCTGCCCAAAATGTTACATGTATTTTTGATTGGTCCTTTTCTCAGGAATGCTCAGACTGGCAGAGAGAAGAGGGGGACTGCCCCTTGTGTGATTTAGCAATTGTTGTAAGTTGATGTGAGGCGTCTTTTTATGCTAGATGTTTTTTCTGGTGTAGCAGAGTTGATCCAGGGTCTTCTTCAAATTCCTTACGCAGGTTGAGGTGCCAGATAAAGCATGTTTACCAGTCCAGGTTGGGCTGGTTAAGCTAGTATGTGTTAATGCAAATGCACATTGCCTATCCAACCAAGAAAACCAATGTTGATAGCAAGGAAGATTTTTAAAATTGCTATCCAGATAAACTTTTCGTGCACTCCCTATTGTTTTCTGGCAAGCTGTGCTGTACTGGCTTGAAGCTCTGTCACCCGAAACAGCTTGCAGTATGTGGGTCTGATGTAATTAATGGGGTGTATTCTGTTCAGGACAAAGGTATGTTTAATGCTACTGTACTGTGCTCAAAGTGCTTTGATTTTCTATCCCTCTAGAACGAGCAGTGGGAAAAGTTCAGTTATTAATGCAATGCTGTGGGATAAGGTACTTCCTAGTGGGATTGGCCATACAACTAACTGCTTCCTCAGTGTGGAAGGGACAGATGGAGATAAGGCTTATCTTATGACAGAAGGATCAGATGAAAAGAAGAGTGTCAAGGTACATTTTTTGAATGATTAATGCTAATTTTCACAGTAATTTTTTCTCAGTCATTAACAGTTTCAAGTCTAACAAACTACAGTGGTCTACTTTGCAATTTTTCTTGGATATTTCAGAGAAACAACTAATGTGTGTCTTGTGGCACAGTGTATGTTGAGTGTTTTATTTTTATAGAACTGAAAGTAAGTTCTCTTGTTAAGGATTTGGAATGTGCTTCTGGTTTGCCCTCATGGTGCTTAGCTTATTCAGCTGCTCACATTGATGTGTTAAACTGCTAAGAGAAACTCATGATGATGCTCAGTATCACACACTCTAGCCCTGTAGAGAATACCCCTCGATCCAAAGAAAATTCTGAGTTTCAAGGCACAACTTGTTCTTTAGATGCTGGTGAGTCTAAGAGCTTCTAAAAAAGTGACATCACAAATATTCACCAGAAGGATGTGTGAACTCTCTTGTTCTGTTCAGGATAGATCTTGACCAGCTTTGCTTGAGAACTGAATTAGACTGGTTTGCAAGCTTGTTTGTGTTTATGTTTGTCTTCTCTTTTTATTCTTTATAGACAGTCAATCAGCTTGCTCATGCACTTCATATGGATAAAGATTTGAAAGCTGGCTGTCTAGTCCATGTCTTCTGGCCCAAGTCAAAGTGTGCTCTGCTGAGAGATGATTTGGTTTTAGTGGACAGGTATTTTTTCTGTTTTAGTAAATGTTTTCTTTAATTAGTCATTATATTATTTAGAAGAGAGATTGATTTACTGATAGTTTGTGTTTGGTTGTTAGTTGCAAAGTTATTGAAATGCAGACTTTATATGAGAGGGAGAGACTACAGAGTTTGTTCTATTTATACTGCTGTCTGTGATCACCCCGCTGATTTTGGCCTTGTAACAGTTGGAACAGACAAGTGTCTTGTGATTTAGTTTAATAAGGGACTACCTTTTGTCTAAGGATACTTCTACCTTTAAAACAAACAGTATGGGAATGTGAGTAGGGTTGATGCAACAAACAGCCTCTTGTCCATCTGCTGTCTTTGAGCACTTCACACTGATCATGTAATGTGTAGGCAATCTGGACTTCATTTTTAAAAGCTTCTGATAAGACTTGCATTACCTACATACCAAAGTAGTGGGTGACCTCAAAATGTAATTGTGACTACATGGGCCGTTTGTGCCTGTGTGTTGGGCTGCCATTTCTCAGAGTTTGTGTGTTTGAAGAATTCTGAAAGCTGTTGCTTTGTCTGTGTCAAATGCCGATATTCCTGGACATTGAGGTATGACCTGATTTGTGAATCAATATAGATTGAATTTGAGAGTAATTCACACGAATATGAGTGAATTTATAAGTATGGTTATTTTCATATCCAGAACAACAATACCCAGAGTGTGTTCTGATAAATTGTAGTGAGTTTTTTGTTGCATCTCTAGTCTTGCACCTTTGAAATCACTAGGAGTTTGTTGTTTTCTTGGGTGCGAACTCAGGTCCTGTGTTAGTCGTAGAGAAAGCTAGCACGACTGGCACAGGGAGCTATTTGGTTTGAGGCACTGCTGGACTTCTAAGCTTAGGCACATGTGGTGTCTCCTTGGGGGCATGTGCATAGCACAAGTATGCTGGAAACCCAGAAGGGATCCTTGCATAGATATGATACAAGGCATGATTTGATCTGCAGAGTCTCAGATGCTAAAGGTGAAATGTGAAAGGGAGAGAAAACAGTCTGGATTCTGAGAACAGTTACTTGGAAGGAGAGCATCATCTTTTTACTGTTAAATAGAGAAAATTTGAACCAGCAATAATTGAGGAGCTGCAAATATGACTTAATCTCATATTCCACTTACATTTTAAAAAACCTGACAGCACTATGGTTTTAACTTCATTTTAGTTTCTTATATAATCTATACACAGCTTCGTAGCATTTCACTTTAAAGTAGGCCTTTATTAATGGAAAAAACATCGTATGAACAGCTGTCCTTTTTTGATTGAAATCTAAAACTTGAGATACGGGGGACTGTTCTGTGAGTCTGCCTGGATTTCTGATGGAGTGCCTGTCACTTTTCTTGGCAGTTGTGGTCTGCCTGCTTATTCAATAGAAACTGCATTTTCAAATAAGTAGATAGTCCAATGAGCAAGTGACTGATAACTGTTAAAAATGGTAATTGGCTTTTGCTGTGTTTGCCTTAAGCTTGAGGTAGGCATCACCCTAAAGGTAGAAGTTTTGCACGTTCTTGCAAGGCCGTGAGTCAGTCCCACTCTATTTTTTTCAGTTGATAAAAATCAAATACTCCTTTTATGTGTAAATATGAGTTTGTGGGTTTTTTTATTCTCAACAGCCCTGGCACAGATGTCACTACAGAACTGGACAGCTGGATTGACAAATTCTGCTTAGATGCTGATGTGTTTGTCTTGGTTGCCAATTCTGAATCAACACTCATGAACACAGTATGTTATGCAATGATTTTACGTTAGTTCTTTAAGTATTCAGCAGTTTCACAACTGAAATGATTTCTCTTTGTCCTTTACTGAAGCTCCCATGAATTATTGCACTGAGATGTTGTGAATAGCTGTTGAGGGTGGGAAGCAAGAAACGATGTATATCTCTCGCAAGGGAAGGGAGAACCAAGTTTCTTACCAGTTTTGCTTATTCTGACTTAAGCATCATATTTGTCCTTTCTATCTCAGTTTCTTTTGTCTTGCCTTACAGTTTGTTAATTCTTGTCAGCTCAAGGCACTTGTATTATCAAAGAAATAAATTACAGAGTATTTCATGTCCAGAAGTTCAGGAAAATACACAAAGTAGGTGGAGGAAGTTAGAATTTGTGTCTTGTTCCTCATGTGTTCTTGTCTCAGAAGAGGGTGAATTCCCTCGATGCACCTTCTGCTGAGGACAAGTGTTACCTGTTCCCCTCGTTGGACGGTACTTGAGAAGAAAATGCTAGCAATAAGCATTCATGTTGCATTGTTCTGTGGAACTTGGAGAGCTGAAGACATGTTGACACCTTTATTCTATAAAGCCTTGTTTCAATAGAGAAGACTCCTGTATACCTTGCAGCCTAGATACTGTATGACTTGTAGAAGGAGAGTCTGCAACGTGACCAAAGGAGCTGTTATGATACTCAAAATACAAAACCAGAGATTTGGTTTAATTTTGTAGTGATCTTCAGTTTTCACTAAGTATTGTGAATGCAGACAATGTCAATATCAGGTTTCCAAATTATTGGAACTGTGGCTGCCGAAATGAAGTACAGTGCTACTGAGGAATCTCTTGAGGGCTTTTATTGAGCCTACTGTAGACAAATAAAATTCTCTGATTGTTCTGAGCATAGTTCTGACATGCAGTGTCTGAACTTTCAAATTATTGAGGAAATTTTTAATACAATAGAGAACTGTATGTACAAAGACAGTATTTCCTTGCATTCTAGCAAATGACAGTAGTTTGGTAGATATGAGAAGAATGAGTTTAAAAACATTACGTTCCATCTTGTGAGCCTAATCGTCAAAGATTCTGATACAAACCAGATGTGATTTAAAAGGGGGAAAAAAGAAAGTTCTGACAACATCCAAAGTGAAGAGAGGATTCGGCACAGCTTTTTCTTTATCTTCTCCATTATCTCACATGAGGCACACTTTGTGGCTTTTAGTATGGACAGAGTCTACAGGTTGCTTATGCTGCATGCATGCCATAGCTGGCTTGGGCTTTTTTAATTAAAGGGAAGAAGAAAAAAAAAATTGGGTTTCAGTAAACATCTCATTGCTATATAAACAGAAACAATAGGGATCTGTGTGACAGATTTCAGTTTGGTGTAATGAGGTAACAGAGAAAAGGCCGAATTTTATTTGGGTCTCTCATTTGCTCAGGAAAAGTAACCATTAAAACCAGTCTGACCTAAACATGCAGGAAAGACGAATGGGCTATACATCTGCTGGAAGATTCTGTTGATTTTGTATTTGTCTGGTCCTAAACACCTAGTCACGGAAGTGCTCCTCTGCTTTTTAATGAGATTTTTGGCCAACCTTTATTCCTTGTCAGGCATGGCTGGAAGCTGCTAAATAGAAATAGGTTAGTCTTGCAATTTCTTTCAAGCACTGAAGTCTTGCTGAGGGCTTTTGGTTGCCATGCTTATAAATCCTCACTTAATACTGAGCACCTCGTAATTACTGGAATCTGGAAACACCAGTGTCCAGGGTGCCTATTAGAGGGAAAGGAAGTACATATTAGTTGTGATTGAGGCTTTGGCTCAGTAAACAGCTCTCTTACTCTTTTATTTAATTTTTCAGCTTGGTAGATACAAATGAAGTTGCCTTTAACAATTATGTAACTGCTTTAAAGCATTTCTATTTTACTTTGCATTGTAGCAAATGGTAATTTCTTTCTTCATGTACACAAGCTTGTCCTTCAGGTAAAGCATGTGATAACTGTGTTCTCATCCTCCTTAGGCATTATTTTTACCTCTTACCATAACAGATCTGAGAATACTTGGCAGCCTCTTCATGGCAGCTGCTACACAAGCACAGCTTTTTTGCAGAAACACGATTTTTCTAATATTTCCTCATAAATTCTCTTCAGACAAAGCTCTTATTTCTGCAGCAGTCATCTTGTTTACACATGCTTACTCCCTGGATGATGGAAACTAATGTATCTCCAGTGTTGGGTCCACAGTATGCAGTGGTGTCCTGCTGCAAATTCAAAAAGCTTACGGCAGCCCAGGGTTCTCTTCTGTTTCAGCTGTGCTGAGCAGAGATTCACTCCATCACGACTTACCCATTATGACTATGAAAACAGCAATGATGAGTGTTAGGTACAGGCAAGGAACCTAAATACGTTTTCAGGCACATGCCTTCTTATTTTTAAAATCAAAGCATTCAGCAGTGACTTTTCTTCCTGTGGCTTGAGGCATACATTTACATACAGGCAATGTAACTTGTCTGTAGTTCAAGCTGACATCACGTAGTTGAAGAATACAATTAGAGGGGTTTTTTGTGGATATAGAATCTGGGTTTGACAGGGTGAACAGGAGTACTTTTGTAGTTCAGATAAGGAAGACTTCATGGTTTTAGCCAGGCATCTTATTTTAAAAAGGAAATGAGCCGCATCTTGTGTGTTCCTTTTCCCTTTCTCTCTTCCCCAGCCATATTTTGAGTGTCACACAATTGCAACAAATTTCCTACAGGGCTGGAAGTGTCAAAGGAGATGAAGTTCTGTGAGGGGAAAAAAAAAACAACAGTGAATAACATGATAGATTTATAGAAAAATAGACTTTATTTTCCAGTGATTTCTAAACTGTCTGTTTTCTTAATTTGTATTTGTACCTATTTTTAGAGAAGCTTCTTTGACTTTTTGCACTGGCATTGGTTTTAAGACATTTGATGATTATCATAAGCACTTTTTTTGTGTTAGATGTATGTGGGGTTTATTACTAATTAATTCTTTTTAATAACCTTTTTAAAAACTGCTATGACTTCAGAATCTCTTACAGAAGATTATGTGACTCTTGTTTGGATGTCTGGGGAGTTTTCTGTTCATTTTTTAATTCTTAGGAAAAGCATTTTTTCCATAAAGTGAATGAACGACTTTCCAAGCCAAACATCTTCATCTTGAATAACAGATGGGATGCCTCTGCATCAGAACCAGAATACATGGAAGATGTGAGTGACTTGATGGCTCTTATTTGGGTTGATTTAAAAAAACCCCAACATATATGTATATAAAGAAAAGCCCCCACATGCATAAAGACATACTAAATTGCCTAGGTAATACAATTATTCATATGAAAACACCAGCTTTTGTTTTATTAATAAAAGGATAAGTTATTTGGTCAGAAAATGGAAATAATTTATTCCTTGTTCAGAGCAAATATAACCTGCAATTCAAACATTCAAACTCCAGTATATGCAGGCAGGTGATACAGTGGGAAGCTTGTTTAGAACTTTTTTCCTCCACAGTTAAGCTTATTTTAAGTTTTCTTTGTATTATTAACTTCTGTAATGGTAATGCAGCCTGAGGGTTCAGATTATACATGTATACATGCAGAGAGTAGCTGGCAAAGTTCAGTGTTAGATGGTAACAGTTCGGTGTGCTTTTCAGATCTTTCCAGCAGCAGCTAGCTTGCAGAGATGGTTATTTCTCTGTATATGGGGAATGAAGTGGTTACTCCAGTAACTGACTGACATTTCTGACTTACTTTCTTCTACCACTGTCAGAAACTTATTGTTGCTTCCAGGTCTGTTTAAATGGTTAAAAGTTGCATCAGTAAGATTGGAAAGTATCTGCTATCTAAGGGGTTGTTCAGTATCTGTTTCTGACTCTGATGTTCTGATTTGATGATGACTCAATTTTTGCCTTGCTCTCACGAGCTTTTTACCTTTCCCATAGGTGCGCAGGCAGCACATGGAGCGCTGTCTGACTTTCCTAGTTGACGAGCTCAAAGTTATTGATCCTGCAGAAGCGAGGAATCGCATCTTTTTTGTTTCTGCAAAAGAAGTTCTGAGTGCCAGGAGACAGAAGGCCCAAGGAATGCCAGAGGGTGGTGTGTGGGAACTCTTGCTTTCCTCAGATACAGAAAAATATCATAAAACCCGATAAACAAAAATATTTAAGATACAGTCACTGCTGTGAGGTATTGCTCTTTCCCTTATGGTCTGTTGTATTTTACAGGTGCAGCACTTGCTGAAGGGTTTCAAACAAGATTCCAGGAATTTCAACATTTTGAGCAGATATTTGAGGTATTTATGATGGGCTTTTCAGACTGCCTGTTTTTTAATGCAAAGGTAGCTTTTGCTTCGCTTCATTTTACTGAACATTTCCCATGTTAGCAAGTGAAGGAGCATAAGGTATTCAAACTATCTGACAGCTTTACCTTATCTCTGAGTTCTGTACATCTCCTCACCTTGAGTAGCAGGTAGTTGTTGGAAAGAAGTATTGTTCTGTGAGGAAAGGGACCAAAACTCTTAGCTCATGTTTTGAGATCTCGATACTAGTGTAGTCTGTATAAAAAGAGATGGTGCTCTTAGAAAGGTGTGTGTCACTTATAACCATGAGCTGGTGAAATATTTTCTCTACAATAAGGCCTCGTTTTGTTCTGAAGTTGTAGCCTTGCAATCAATCACTGTAATTCAGGACACCACTAGTAAGAAATTCACCAATGTAAATCTAAATATTTACTTGCATTTCTAAAGCCAGAGTTTTGAAATTATCACCGTTATCCACTGCTTACCTCTGATGCTCTGAATATTAATACTGTTTTTGCGTCCTTGTAAGCATCCCATCCTTCAACCTTAGTTTCGCTGTATCAATAGATAGAGTTCATGGTTTCTTCAAAAGTAGGACTGGCTAGACAGTGATTTCTTTGTGATAGAATCCATTTGTCTTACTGAATTCATAACTCTAAAGCCATGCTTGCATATTTTAAGGAGGTATCTTGAGTATGCCTGCATGGTATTGTGTGGTGTGGATCAGCATATCTCATGCACCATGAACCTGAACGCAGTGACTGTATTTTGCATACAGTAGATGCTCGGGATGGCTCTTGCATGCCAGAACTGGTAACTCCTTCTTTGGTATATTTTGAAAAATTGAACTGCCTTTGAAAAGTAGTTCTTCTCACATCACAACAAACCCATTTGACGTTGTCCTGGGTTCAGCAGCAGCAGTCATTTTTCTCCTTCTCAGTAGCTGGCGCAGTGCTGTGGTTTTGACTTTCGGCCTGGGAACAGTGCTGATAACACCAGTGTTTATTGTTACTGCTGAAATGTTTAGTCTGACCAAGGACTTTCTGAGCCTCATGCTCTGCCAGGGAGGAGGGGAAACCGGGAGGAAGCAGAGACAGGACACCTAACGCAAACTAGCCAAAGAGGTATTCCATACCACAGCACATCATGCCCAGGATGTAAAAACTGGGGGCAGTTACCTGGAAGGGTTGTTCACTGCGGGATCAGGCTTGGTATCAGATGGTGAGCGGTTGTATTCTCTTCCCTTGTATTTCCCTTATTATTATTATTGGTGGTAGCAGCAGTGGTTTGTGTTACACCTTAGTTACTGGACTGTTCTTGTCTCAACCTGTGGGAGTTGCATTCTTTCGATTCTCCTCCCCACCCCTCTGGGAGCTGGGTGAAGAAAGAGGGGGGGAGTGAGTGAGCGGAGTGAGCGAGCGAGCAAGCAAGCAAACTGCGTGAGTTATGGCTTAAACCACGACAGACTTTAGCAAAACCAAGTTATCTACAATGTGTGTGTATCAGAAAGGTGTTAAAATGATAGCTTATTCAGTCCTGCATATGCAAGAAAGTGTCAGACTGAAGTTTAAATTTATTTCTTATCCACACTCTTACAATAAATGACTGAATTGTTGAAATGATTGGTTCAGAGTACTGATGGGGACTGAGCCCACGAGGCATGAGATCTGTTGCTTGTGTCACAAGTTGTAGCCAAACATACATTTTTGCTTGCAACTTTTGTCCTTGAATTACAGTAAGAAATTTTCAACTAGTAGGAAGGAAGTGGAAATTCAGCTACCAAATCAATTACTGTTCTTTAACATATTTTGCCGCGTGCTGTACCCAAAGCTTTTTGGACAAAATCTCTTATAATTACAGTTGAGCACTCAACAGTTACGATATTTTAAGATTAAGATGGATGTCTGACTTAATAAATGATGTGATGTTCTGAGTGCTCAGCACATCTGTAAATCAGATGTCGCAGTCTCAAGTTGGCCACCAAAATGAGAAGCATCCTCCATGAGATCACAACCTCATGACAAGTTTATTTGGCAGAGCCTGGGACAAAAAACCATTCTGTGATAGCATGGTATGGCCTTAAAACAACTTTTTTCTTCTTTCACATTACATGTTTCATGCACACCTTCCAACTCCAGCAGTGAGAGCTGGTTCTGTAATGCTTTTCCCTGCTTAGCCAAGTTTCATCCTGAAATCACAATTAAGGGTTTTGAATACAAGTGTGATCATGTCACTTAAAGAGAATGACAACATGTGCTAAATTAAGATTGCCAAACCAACTTAAACATTGAGTGTCTGGTGTCACAGCCTCTTTCAGGTTCAGGTTTTGTGGGCAATTTCCAAGGTTATAATGGCATTTTATTTGCTTTTAAAGCGCAGCTGATACTTAAGTGGTTCACCAGGTCTGAAATCTTCAGACCTAATACTCGGAGTACTGTCATTTGAGCTAATAAAGTAGCTGTCATCACCATACTATTGTCATCAGTTATGCTTAGCAGCACTACGCTATACCACCTCATTTATTAATGAAGAATATCGTACATCAGCTAGAATTTTCTATGTTCAGTCTGGGAATGAAATCATGCTTGTTACTGCGCTTCTGGCTCAAGGACTTTGCATTTGCTCTGTTTCCTGACAGAGGAGCTGCAGGTCCCACAGCCCTTGGATTACACTCCAGTCTGTGAAAAGGAAGGGACAAGAGCGCAGGTGCTTGTATCTGTCCTCATCAAGCACTTCTCAGCCATGGTCTGACTGTCTTGCCTTTAGCTCCTAGTCTCTGTTCAGGTTCTGACTTTCCAGGCATCTCTTGTGCTCTTTTTGTATCCACTAGCTATGTCAGATGGTTTTGCTCCTCCTAGATTCTCACCCTGCTTGTATCTTAATTAAAATTGGATGGCTTCTTTGTCTTTTCCACATGGGCTGAGAAGAGGAACTGTTACTTCTCCAATACTTCCACATTACTGATTTTAGTATCAGTTCCCTGATGGGAAAGCTCGTTCATTCAGGATTTATATGAGCTCTTGTAGCTAGAATCTTAAAATCTAGAAACAATGCATCAGTGTTAGTTCTGAAAACTTTGGACCATTCTGAATGTTTGTAACTACAGTTACGTAGACTTCTGTGTGAGAAAGAGAGATAAGCATGTTTTTCTGCAAAACACAGGGTGGTTAAAGTTGTTAAAAGAGAAACTGGTCCAGGCATTACTAGAAACGTAAGCCATGGTGAAATTACGACTTTGGAAATAAATGCAGTAGCTATAAAAAGCAATGTTACTGTGTCTGTCAGCTGTGTTACAACAAAGGAGAAAAGATAGTCTTAAAGCAAAGGGTTGAATTCAATTCTGATTTTTTTATATTGTGGAATATGAGAAAGGAGTCTGTGTATTTTTCTTCTGAAATGTTACAGTAATCCTTAGTGGATATTCTATGTAAAACCAAACCTCCCTATGCCTCAGGTTGTAGTGTTTCCCAAGTTTGTCCAAAAAGCTAGTAACAGAAATGGTGTGGGGAGGCAGGGTAGAAGAATAATAGTAATTCTGGCTGTAGATTGGAATGAATAACAGAGTGAAGTAGTACGTTACTGCAGAGTCCTTCCCTAACACTGCACAGGAATGTAAATAAGCGTTGTATTTTAAGACCATCTTGATATACTGGAAGTGGGCTGGAAGGCAACTAGTTTTGGTTATGCTGTTAAAACATACCTTTTCTCTTTGTTTTGGTAAATACTTAACGGGAAAATTGCTGTCCCATTATTGTCTTTCCCAGTCATTTAACTAACCTTTGTGTTTTTCCTAGTGCTTTAACTTGGATTTTCTGATTGTGTTGTGAGTGACTGTCATCCTTTTATCTGCCGCATACTAATGTTGGGAAGACTCTTTCCTCCGTGTCACATAGTCTAGCTCTTGCAATGTGCTGATATTTATGAAACTCTGGCCTTTCATTGCTGATTTCTAGATCTGCTTCATCGAGGAACAAAGATTATAATTTATACTTCTTTTATTCTTATTTTTTCTTTTGATCTGTTATTTTTAGATAGCTGAAATATGTTATTACAGAGTATGCTAAGGTCATAGGCAGGTCCTTTAAAAGCAACTTAAACCTGTTTGTGCTAGGAAAGCTGCATCCGTAGATTGAGAACAATTTAAAAACCCCAGTAAATCTGGTGTAAGAAAACTAACTGCTTGCTTTCTTCCCCTCAACCCCAGAAGACAAGGCTACCTTTTGGTGACCTAGTGCAGGTCTTAATTATGGCTTACTACAACTGATTTGCTTTTGCCCAAATTGAACAGTTTTACATCTTTTCAGGTAGTGACCTATAGGTAAATTGGTGAATAATATTCAAGATAAAAAATTTAGTAGAAATTGTATCTTTAGAGCATTGTCTGCTGATTTTAATCCTTCTTATTGCTAATTCTGTGTTCCTGGATGGTCAGTGTTGACATGAGCATGTCAAATTTTGTCAACAGAACTGCTTCTTGAAACTAAGAGCATGTATTGCAACAAAGAAAACTCAAGGCAGGCAATCTTACCTGCATTCATATTAGATGTTTATAATTCCCAAGAGCTAGTTTGGAAAATTCTCTGAAGAGCTAGATTGATGTTATGTGTTCATCTGAGTTTTTTTTTTTCTTTATGTTATTAAGTTATTTTGAAAGACTAAAAACCTATGCACATTACTGTGAATGAACACAAAGGTACAGATTTGCTGCTATAGACTCATTTGAAATTTCAGTTCTGTTGTCTTTTAATTTCTGTATACTTTTTCCCTTTTATTTCCCTTTGGTTTAAGTTCATAGTAAAATTAGCAGCATGTGCTTTCTGACAGTGAAATTCCTGAATGTGTTGGCGTGGAATTGCAGTAATGTGTTGTGGCTTTGGCCCCTCGCAGGAGTGTATCTCGCAGTCAGCCGTGAAAACCAAGTTTGAACAGCACACTATCAGAGCTAAACAGATAATAGATACTGTGAAAAACATTATGGACGCCATAAACGTAGCAGCAGCAGAGAAAAGGTAGGTTTGATGGAGGGCTGATTGGCTTTGGTTTATCCAGATCCTCTGAGGAGCCTTTTCTATGCTGGTGATTTTCTTGGGCCATTATGGACTTCAAAACTCGCTTTTCTCACTTGGTAAGAAACAGAGAGTTTCTCTGGTGTGTCAGTCTTCCTGCTGTTCACTTGCACCACACAGTCTTGTGCTTGGTCTGTGATGCTTGTATAGGGATTTTGGTATACTTTGTTATTCTTCATTACTGACTTACAGAGGCAGTCTGTAGGTTTTCAGATACTTTTTAAAAATATTTGGAATATTAAGGTTTTCCTAGCTGTGTTTAGCATTTCAAAAGTGATGCTCGGGCCTGCTTTAGTGAGGGTTTTTGTTAACAGTAACACTGAGAAAATAAATGGGAGGACGTAGATGCTTTAATTTGCTAGTGGTTAGAATACTGCTAACTGCTTAGAAGGGCCCAGGCTAACAGAGGCTTGGCCTCTGGTCCTTTCCAGATTGTATCATTAAATACCTTTATTTTCTCTTTGCTCATGTAATCCTTTCAGTGCTAATGATAGCAGCTCATCTATTCTGTTCTTTGAGGTTTGCATATGTATAGCATATTTTTCTCACTTTTGTGGCTGCCGCTTGACTCTGTTGTACACAGCGAACTTGCTGTCATATTTAATCCTCACTGTCTCCTTTCTACGTCTGTTAGTAGTGTGTCTTTATGTTTCAACAGACTCCACTGTGCTGTCAAACGCACTCATCTTCCTGAACATGTCAGCTTTTACAAACTGCGTTTACGTACTGACTTGTCTCACATTGTCAGATCCTATGAAAAACATACTGTGCAGTGATTGAAAATATTCCTCTGCTGCTTTCTGTCAGTGACCTGCTAAAACCTGTGTAGTGACCCTTCTTAATCTGAATTACTGTTTGTTGTTTCTGCTGGCCCTTCAGGACATAACTGTTTTAGATTGTAAACAATTTTCACTTAAATGGTAGGTGAAGGACTTCTGAAGAGAGCTGTTTGTGACAACATTGGTTTCTGCCACCTCCCCTTTGCTTGGCAGGGTCATCAGACCCGTGTCACTATTAAGGAATAGCTGAGTGGTGCTGGTGAGCAGCAGAAGGACAGTTTGATTAGATTTATCCTTTTATTTTTAATCAGGATAGGTGAAGCGTTAAAGGCTTCTGGTTCCCCACAGCTTTTTGAGTTGTAACTATGTACAGTGGTAACAATCCCAAATGCAAAAGCTATTTTTTGTAAATATCAAACCCCAGTAATTTGGCTTATGTTCAATCGGTGCACCTGTAAATTTAATGCCTGTATTGCGGTCATTCTGAAGCAGTGCCTATGCTTTGTTCAGCCTGTGTCACTGTGAATTCTTTTTGGCTGCTCAGTAAACTCAGTAAAACCATTGGCTAGGTGGCCCATGCCTGGTGATGGGCTTGTTTCATTGCTGGGAAAGTATCTGCTAGTGATGGTGATTTCCTTTTTGCTATGTTAGAGTCCAGTCAATGGAAGAGCGAGAAGATCAGAAGGATAGACTGGACTTTGTTCGAAACCAGCTGAACATTTTGACAGAAGATACTAAGGAAAAAATCAAACGTGTTACTGAGGAAGTAGAAAATAAAGTAAGTAACAGTGTTACAACAGTGTGAGCAATCTCTCAAGATTCAAGTGTTGTCTCTTCTGGAAGGCAGCTTCTTCAGGTGCCCACCCATCTCATGAAGTACATTTGAAATGTCTGGTATGTTCCTTTGCCAATATTAAGAAAAAAACACCTTAAAATGGCAATCCTTCTTGACTGTCAGGTAATGGTATCATTCCTTGTAACAGTTAATGCAGTTGTTTGGTTTCACTGCGGCTGGAAAAGGTAGGAGAAATATTTCATGTATTTACTGCATTCTTCCAGGTCTCTTCTGCCATGACTGATGAGATTTGCAGACTTTCGGTTTTAGTTGATGAATTTTATTCAGATTTTCACCCTTCTCCTCAAGTACTGAAGCTGTATAAGACAGTAAGTTTTCTTCCATATTTGAAGCCAGGCTCTTTCCTTGAATTTCTACTGCCGTGTTCTCATGATTTGCGTAGCATTTTATGTGACGCTTTAAGCACAGCAGGTTTTTTACTTTCTGACATAGGCGTATCTCTACCTAAAACTAGAAAGGGTGAAAGTATTTTCTGTGTTGTTTTATGACAGAAATTAGTTTTTGTTTCAACCACCATTTTTACCAGTGATTACTGAAACTGACATCCTGATCCATAGTCTTCCCCTCTAGTAAGTGAAGACCTTACATAAGTAATTTTCACTGCACCTAGAAGGAAACTGATGTAAAAATGAAACGAACTTGCAAATACCCAACACTTTGGGGGGGGGGTTAATTTTTTTAGCAAAAAGGCAGGGTTTTTTTAAACCTTTGTAGATTCCTCAACCTCAGTGTTTTAAAGGAGCATACATACACCTTTGCTGCTAATGAATGTCTGCTATGACTCCCACCTGCTTCAGCCTTGTTGATCAGCTCTACTGCTATGGTTTCAGGCCAGTCTGTGGTGTCCTCTGTGGTGTGTTCTCTGCAAAATGCCCAGAGCAGACCCCCATGGGAGTTGAAGGGATCGGTTTATCTTTGTGCAGAGCAATGAAATCGGCTCTCATCAAACAGTGACAGTAGAGGCTTTGCAGGGCAGTATAGCGTATGCTTTTCAGTGTCATGGTTTATTCAAAATACAGTCTTTTCCATATGTCTTTAATGATTACAGCCCTAGGGAAATCTTACCTGTGTTACTTCAGTTAAGTTTACAGTCACAGTGTGCAGTTTAAGAGCATGGTTTTTCCATGGTAATGTGCAGTTCTTGTCACTGTAAATAACAACACTTAGTGTTTTACATATCTCTGCTCTGTATGACATAATTGATGAGTTAAATATAAATTGATGAGCATATATTCTTTATAAAACTTCAGGAACTGAACAAACATATAGAAGATGGTTTGGGAAGGAATCTGGCTGATCGTTGCTCCAATGAAGTCAATGAGTCAATGCATCAGTCGCAGCAGGAGATGATTGGTAAGATGAGGGAAGAGGAATGTTAAGACTTTTGTTTGTAGAATCATAGAATAGTTGGGCTAAAAGGGACCTTCAAGGTCATCTAGTCCATGCTGCCCTGCAGTGAGCAGGGACATCTTCAACTAGATCAGGTTGCCCAGAGCCCCATCCAGCCTGGCCTTGAATGTCTCCAGGCATCCACCACCTCTGTGGGCAACCTGTGCCAGTATTTTACACCCTCACTGTAAAAAATTTCTTCCTTGCGTCCAGCCTGAATCTCCCCTCTTTTAGTTTAAAACTGTCACCCCTCATCCTATCGCAATAGGCCCTGATAAAAGCCTCTCTCCGTCTTTTTGCCCTTGTAAGAACTGAAAGGCCACAATAAGGTCTCTCTAGAGTCTTGTCTTCTCTGGGCTGAGGAGAGGAAAAAAATTGTTTTCCTTGCTTAGAGGAAGACAATTTAAGGAAACTTGCTTTTAAAATAATTTTCTTTCTGTTAATGATTTACTATTATAAAATGATAAAGGAAAAGCCATCCTAGATCAAGACTGGTGTCTGTTCAGCTTAGTATCCTGTCTCTGCTATGAACCAGTAGCAGATGCTTGGGGAGAAGCATGATGAACCAGAGTAAATACAGCAATCCGTCCTGAATTCAGGGACCTCTGAGCCAAGATACTGCATCTGGATTAATGGCTTAAGCGAGTAGTAATGGACCTTTCCTCTTGGAACTTGTCTAATCCTTTTATAAACCCGTTTAAACTTTGACTTAACAACAGATACATAAAATACACTGGTTAGGTAATGTTTCTGCAGTATAATCCTCTTCCTGCGTCTCCCCAGATTCTGAGTGCAAAACAGGATAGTTTCACAAAGTATTTGTACGCTCCCTTTTAGTATTACTATTTCCTAAAGAAGTAGTAACTTTATTGCATATCCATCTCTTGTGATCTGTTTCTGGTAAGAAAAGATTGAGCAAGATTCTTATGCAACAGTGTTGCCTTTTCTGTATGGCAGTGCTGGATAAACCAACTTTTTCTTGGTCCATCCTTTTGACTATTGCTAGAGGTCTTTCAGTTACTTTAACCATTTTTTCCAGAAGTGCTTTCTCCGAGTTGATTTTGTGTGACTGTTTTGTTTTATCAGAGCAATAGATTGCCTATTCTGTTAGGATCAATGCTGCTAAAATGCCCAATCAGTTTAGGTTCTGGTAGCTGACAAAGCCGGTCAGCAGTGCGAGGGTGTTACTTGTGAATATGCTGTGAAGCTTTCCATACTAACTCACCTTTACTGTTTGGTTTTATTTCTAGAAAATCTGAAACCGTTGTTGCCTTCTGGTGCTCAGAATCAGCTCCACTTGCTAATTCCTTGCAGGAGGTTTGACCTTAGCTATGATCTAAACTGTCATAGTCTGTGTGCAGATTTTCAAGAGGATATCATGTTCCACTTTTCCTTGGGATGGACTTCACTTGTAAACCGTTTCGTGGGTGCTAAACAAGCTCAGAAAGTACTGTTGGGACTAGCAGATCCAAACTTACAAGTGAGTGCTTCAGAGGTTAGGCTGACATTAAGTGCTTTGGTTTACCTTGGTGAGAATATATTGGGTTTTGCTCTATTTGGCTGTATTATTTATATGCTCGCTGCTACTTCCCCTTGTCCCTTTGTGTGAAACATTTTTGGTGAGGATTTTTTTTATTGGATTATATTCAGGGTTAGAGTGGAACAAAAAAACCTTTCCTAAACTTTCTGCAGCTGTTACCTGAGTTTTGTTTTTCTTTGGATTTAATCCTTTAGGGTAACCTTTTTATTTGTAACTTCTGGATCCTTATGGCAGGGAGAGTCCTATGCAGAACCCTTACTCTGTCCCAGTGCCTGCTGGGCAAGGAACTGTCAAAACCTCCACTGCTCATCAGGAGCGTTGTTCAGGTTTTTGTGCTGAAGAGTTTCAGTAAATCAGTCCCTGAATATATGAAAATAAAACCAATCTGCTGTGTAGTTCCTTAATGCTTTTTACTCAGGCTGCCATATTCCACTCTTCTAGATCCCTCGTCCTTTAGCTACCACCCCGTCTACTGCCAGCCTTCCTGCCATGACTCCAGAGAATGTATCGCAGGATGATTTTATGGTTCCTTTGGTAATGAGTTTAGCTTCACTGACATCACGGACCTCTATGAGCATCATCGTTGTTGGCGGAGTGGCAAGTAGTAGTAGCAACATTCACTGTACCAGAAGTGATGGCAAAGATTAAGCTGATCTTTCCTGTTTTGGGTGCAATGTGTAGCATTTAATGGACTTAATAACACTGGGCTGGACGAGTGCATATAGTATGCTGATACCTGCAATGAGTTTGTAGTGAGAAAATTGGTCTAATTATTCTGAAGGTGGTTGGACATATTCTCTATGTCAGATGTCTGGGCTCAGCTTCTGAATTAAAGGATGTCTTGATGGTACCTCATTCAGTTTGGATTTAGGGGAAGCTTTGCTTTCTCCTTCATGGAAAAGCAGCGAGGCTTCTGTAACCTGCATGTTCTCCATGCCACCGGGGTAGCAGCTGTTCGGGATGCAGCTGCAATAATAATGAGGAAATAATACTTTTTTTTAATTAATGTGGTGAAACAGCTGTGAAGAGGATTTTAAAGATAGTGGGAATTAGATTTTATTCTGCATGGCAATTTACTTAAGCTAATGAAGATTCCTCTCTTTCAGATTTGGAGAACAGTCGGCTGGAAACTCATCTCTCTTTCCTTAAGTATGTATGGGTTGTTGTATCTTTATGAGAGACTCACTTGGACCACTAAAGCAAAAGAGAGAGCCTTTAAACAGCAATTTGTAAACTATGCTACTGAAAAGCTGCAAATGATCGTCAGTCTCACAAGTGCTAACTGCAGCCATCAGGTGCAACAGTAAGTACCATGCTGGTGTTTCATCCCTGTCAGTACTGTACGGTCCTGGAGTAGAGACTGGCTGTATGTGATGTGGGAAGGCAGCTTTAGTGTCCCTTGGCTTTTATCGTAAGGGATTTTAAGAGTTTGAAATTACACCTGGAAAGGTCAATAGTCTTTGTGTATGTACATGCAATGTGAGAGTTAGTCTTAAGTTGCAGACTCTCTGTCCTGCACCTTACTGTGAATATGTGGGAGTTGGCTCAGATCTAGTGGAGAGGCTGAACTGGTCTGCTTATAGATGAGCATTGAGTCACTTCAGTGGTGAGCATTTGTTCTGCCTCAGGGGTTGGTATGGGTGAGATCTATGCAGCCAGTCCTGGCCATTCAGCATTGTGCAAGAGGAACTCAGCAGCCTTTCTGAACAGTTCCTTTGGTTTTGTGTGTATCTTTCCCAAATAGTTTTTCACTTGTCTCTGCAAAGTAACATCTGGGTGTCTGTGTCCTCAGTCTCTCCTCCTGAAACTGCTTGTCTTGATTAAATTATTATTTCAGAAAATTAGGCCTGCTAAATGAGACCTCTAACCCCCAGGGTGCAGAACACCTCTCCTGTGTAGTCCAGGGAATACTTTACTAATACAGAGTTCAGCTTCTGCAGAGGAAGGAGAATCATCCCGTGTCCAGCAGCTGTGTGTCTCTGTGAGGACATGGAAGAGCTGGACTCAAACCAGTGCTCCAGTGAGGTGAAGTAGAGAGGAGAGGACGTCTCTCCTATGGGAGAGCTAGCTTGCTTGCTGGCTCAGGGTGGTAACTGGTTGTTTTCCCTTCACGTAAGGAGGAGTCTTGGAACTCAGGTTGGGAGTACATGGCTGAGGAGGCAGCTAGGACCTCACCCTGCAAAGTGCCCATATGCCCAGTGTGCAGGGCACTTGGTGTGGCACAGGGCACTTCAGAAGGGGCACTCAGCTGCTCCAGCACGTGTGGCTGCCAGAGTCCCCATCTCAGGCTTGTACCTGTTAATGCTCAATGGAAAGTGGCCAGGCATGATGCGGGCATAGGCATTTTGCATGTTGAAGGTTTCTTTTTGAACTTAAAAAGTACAGTTTTCCTGCTTTCTGCTATTCTGTAGTCTCTTTAACAGTGGGAGACTTCGATTGCTGTGTCCTACTGCACACTGCAATGCCATCAGATTTTAGAAACTTCATTTAATTTGTTAAGATTTTTATTTCATACCACAGGCTTCTGTAAATCATGATTACGACCTTGCTTTCCCTTTAGGGAGATGGCCACTACCTTTGCTCGGCTCTGTCAGCAGGTGGATATTACCCAGAAAAACCTGGAAGAAGAAATTGCTAGGCTTTCCAAAGAAATAGATCAGCTGGAGAACATACAGAGCAGCTCCAAGCAGCTGAGGTAAGTCTGGTTGTGACTGGCCATGAGCGGATTCCCAGACCTGCCAACATAAGTGGGATTAGTGCTTGCTGTTAGTTCAGGTTGAAATGAGGTAGGTGCAGGTGCAGCAGGGTACACAGCAATGCCTGTTTCCTTTACTTGTAACTGAACAGCTCTGGTTAGGTTAAGTAAGTGTAGGCTTCTACCTAGGTGAATGAGCAAAGCTACCAGAATCTTCTTCCTTAGATTGTTTTTACCTTTGTCTCTATTTTATGGGAGAGATGAGTTTCTCATATTAACCTTCTTGAGCAAGCTGGTCTAGTGGGAAGTGCTCCTGCCCATGGCAGGGGGTTGGAACTTGGATCTTTAAGGTCTCTTCTAACCCAAACCATTCTATGATTCTGTAGGTTAGTTCTGCCCAAAGAACCTTCCCCACAGGAGAACATAAGAGAGCTGCATTTTACGTCATTCAGTACAATACTGTTTTCAAGTACCAGCAGTAGGTATTTGGACAGAAGAAAAATTTCCAGCAATTGGTAGTTTAGGTTCTTAGAGGCAGCTTCAGCCCTAATTTCCATGTTCCTTTCCCGCTGCTGTAAGCCTGCCCTGGCCAGGGGCTGTCCGTCTCTTGGCCTCATGAAGCCCAGCCTTGTGGTGCACCCCTGTGGCATGGTATGCTGCATGAATGGCCTGTGTGAGGAGCCCTCTGCACCCTTCCAATTGCAGAACCTCTCCCAAAGTGAAGGTGGAAAAGACAGGCCAGAACTGGGGAAGTCCCACATGGACCTGGCCCAGCCTTTGGGGAGGAGGAGATGTGGCGCAGGGTGGCAGCCCTCTGCTGCCAGGCCAGGCCCTGTGCTCACGAGGTCCCAGGCTCTGACCAGAGAGCATGTTTAGGTTTTCTCAGCGCCGTGGGTTTCAGGAATAGAGAGGAACAGAAATTAAGCACTGATGCTGGCTACCGCATTGAAGTAAAGCCACCACTTTTGTTTGTTTTGCAGGAATAAAGCCATTCACCTTGAGAATGAACTAGATGGCTTCACCAAACACTTTCTTCAAAAGAGCAAATAAAACATTGTTGCCAACTTTCCCAGTGATCCTTTGTAGGACAAGGTAGAATTTTTACAAATGATGCTTCTCCTCTGTGGAGTCACATGAAATGATTTCTTTAGGTGTTCCTTTCATTACGTTTGTTATTATTCTGAAACGCTGACGGTAAATCAAACTGAAGAGCAGTGGTTCTCGTGTTTTGCAGATTTGGGGTTAAAAATTATCTTTAAACACTACATTTCTCGGGGGACCTGACAATAAAACCACAAATCCTTACTGGTTTTCATTGGTACTTAGCCGTGGCAAGTCTCGCTTCCTGGCATCCAGGAGTTTATGCAGGGAGAGAGAGCTTATCACAGTTACCACTGTCTCCTAGTGTGGGTTGCTTAGGAATTACACGGGGATGGAGGATGCTGCTTTTTCATGAGTGTTTGTTTAAGGATGGGAGATACAAACTCTAGCATGGAGAGGACTCTTGACTTGTTTTGAAAGGAAGTGAAATTGTGTTGGGCTGCAGTTCTCCTCTCTAAATGGAAGTGAAAACTGGTAATAAAGCATAGAGCCTTCACTAATGAAATGCAGTAGGCTCTAGTTTCCCTTCTGGGTAACACGTTTAGACAAGATGGCATTGCTCAAGTAAAAATAAACCTATTTCAACAAGTCTGTCTTGCAGCTGGTGAAGCAGTGAAATGGTCATTTCATATGAGAGCATCCCCTGGGGGGGAGCTGCAGATGCCTGTTGATGCCACCCAGCTTGTGTCCAGAGGAAGAGAACTTGCTGAGCAGGAGTTTCATGCTGGGGGGAAAGCTGGGGTGTGTGCCTGGACCTTGAGCTCCTGCTGCTGGATTGACAGCACAGGAAGCGGCTGGGTTTGACAGTTTGTACTCGTGCATGATCCTGCACAGTTCCTTGGTTGGGCTGTAGCCCAGCTCTCTCCTGGGTGAGACACAAGGCAGGCGGGCTGCAGTATCCACATTTGCTCATGCCCAGCAGTACAAAGCCTCCTTAGAAAAAAAAACAGCACATTTTTGCTGTTGCATCTGCACTCCTTTAAGACACCGAACTCATGTTTTCTAAGTAGAGTTTTTAAAATAACTTATTTTAAGAGAGAAAGCCTTTTCAGAATATTTATATATTTTTATGCAGCCGTTAATGTGACTAAATGAAATTCAACTTTAAACTCAAGATGTAGAGATTTGCTGTTTTCCAGTAAATAAGGGCTATCTTAATGAAAGAGATTTAAAATCTAGTGCTTGGGACAGGTTGTTGTTGGCAGGCAAAGCACACCTCTTTCACCACGCTGTATCTTGGTGTTTGTGACTGCTAGCACAAGCACGGCTCTCCTGAACTGTCAGTAGCAGCACATGTGAGGAGCCTCCAGGCTTTCGAGGGAAACAGAACTATAGCACTGATTGACAGCCCAGCCTTGTTGTGTGTAAGGTTACAGATGTGTTAATGCTTTTCCTGGAGCCTTTAATGGATGTTGTATGAAGATAAAACTTGACATGCATGTGTTCTATAGAGTTATTTATTAAAAACAGTACTACGCCTTTGCTCTAGTCAGTTATTTGGCAGCTGTATCCAAGGTGAAAACCCACACTGTAGCGCTCTGGCAGCTCTGTACATACCCAGTACAGGGCAGAACTGCTGAGGCTGAGTTAAGCTGCTGCTTCCTGCGGCCAGCGGGACACTCCACACAGCTTGCTGCCCGCTCCAGTGTTCTGGAGAAAAGCAGTACTGATACGGACCTAACAACGGAGGGCTGTGACAGTGACTGCCCCTGACGGGAGTGGGTGTAGTTAGCAGGGATTCTAACACCAAGGATGAATGGGTGTTCTAAAACCGAGGTTTATTTCCAGTCTGGGATTGGTGAGTAACATCAAGGTCACCTCACTGGAGCATAAACATGGCTCCTACCTTCCTCAGGCAGAACACACACAAAGACCTGCTGCGTTGGGGAAGCAAAACAACCATCTCCGTTATCTGTTCTGAGGGCATTTACTTACGCAGCATGTTGCCGTTGCCACTGCGGATGCTTAGGCACCAGCTTGGCTCACTGTGCCCGGGTGACTGTGTGAGAGCCAGCTGTGGCTCTGTCCATGTGCAGTGTCAACAGGGACAATGTGGATGCTGTATAGAAGAGTCACAGGTGCCAGAGTCTGGTTAAAAGCACTTGTTTATTGGTACAATATCAACTCATGGCAACATCTTTCACTGAGCCACTGTACAAATACAAAGAAAAAGATCCTCGTGGAAAAAAAAAGAAGCTATAAACAGAGTTCATAGCAAGTGTTTTTTTTTCACAGGGAAGTCTTTTTACAACAGCACTGTTAAAGAACAAATGGCACAAGTCCCTGTTTTTTAATAGCTTAAATAAAAGCTTTAAGACTGTTTCTGAACACATACACAATCCAAAGCAGTGCAGAATCACTTCATGATTGGTAACATTACTGAAGTTTTCCAAAGTAGTCAGCAACAAG